>OY992881.1:105820950-106053450 GCA_963921405.1 Cepaea hortensis | reverse complement strand
CTGAGCTAAGAATCTCCGGACTCAGGCTTGAGTTAGGAGTAGAACCGGGAATTTATGGGTTACTCACGTGTGCCGTTATGTTGATCCGTTGACTAAACTAAACTAAACTATAACTGACTACATAGAGGCTTTCGATATAGTAAGACATGTCAACATGATACAGATGCTTGCATATCTACAACTCCTGAATAGACCAGTCCCAGAAGACATTCCAGATATCCATCCTCCAAACCTAGAGCTGGACACCCGTTGCGGGAATCCATCAAAAGAAAAGATTACTAAACTCATTACAGCTATCAGGGATAGTAGTATACAATGTTGTATCTGATTATGTTTTATGGATCCGGATCCGCCTGATGACGTAGTATTTTACTATATAAAAAGTCATGATCCATCGCGATGACGTCAAAAAGCGGATCCATTTCGGATCACATTTTTGAAAAATTGGCGGGAATATAATTGTGGCTACTTCCGGGTGACTACTTCCGGTTGACTTCCGGTCCTGGGGCACGTGCCGGCTGACAGGTACCCTTGCCGGCCGCCTCGGCTTCCCCCGACCGCTCCTGAGACCATTCAAAGACAAAGAGGCAACCCCCGCATGTGGAATACTTATATATATATATATATATATATATATATATATATATATATATATATATATATATATATATATATATATATAAGTAGACTAAATAATTGCCGGGCACCTGGGTTCGAGTCCCACTGCGTGTGTGTGTGTGTGTGGTGCCGGGCGGTGCGCTCTCGCTCTAGTCATGTAGATATCGAACCCTTCGCTGAGGAGACCGAAGTCTATATGACAGAGTGGAAAAATGATTCCATCACTCGAGTTACCCCGAGTAGGTCAAGTAATGACCGCATGAATAAACATTTGCACTGCTGATAGCTAATTCGTCAGGTTTTCGCAGTACCCATGTATCAACATTAAGCGTTTGGTGACAATCTGGTTTTAAAATATACTAGACACGGATACATATCATCAAAGGATATATATCATCATCATCAAGTGCCGTGCCGGCTGGCGTAGGCGTTCATGGCTCTCCACAGGTCTCAGTCTTTTGTGTTCTAGATCAACTCTGCTGATGATATTCCTCCATGCCACTGTCTCAATCCGTCCAGTATCATTTCTCTTGGTCTGCCTCTGCCTCTCTTCCCCTCGATATTTCCAGTTGTCACGATGTGTCTCTCTTCTCATCACATGAACAAAGAAAGCTGTTTGTCTCTTTCTTATTGTTGTATATAGTTTCATTAGCCTCTTTCAGGCAATCGTTGTTAGTTACTCTGGCAGCCCAGGGAATTCGCAACATTCGTCTTAAAAACCACATCTCTGTTGCTTCTAAGTTCTTCTTAATTTGTTCATTTACATTCCAAGATTCGCTTCCATACAGCAAAACTGGTTATATATAGCATTTTAGCACTCTCTTTCCTACAATCATTGAAAGCGACTTATTGCATAAGTTAATCTTCATTTTCTGAAATGCGACTCTTGCCTGTCGTATTCTGCTCTTAATCTCGATTGTACATCTTCCATCTAATGTTATAAGTGCCCCTAGGTATTTAAAATTGTCCACTTGGTTGAGAATGTCCCCTTCTATTTCTATGTCACATTTTGGTGTCCCCATTTTCTTTGATATCACCATTGTTACTGTTTTCTTGATATTCAAGGAGAGTCCTTTCTGTGCACTCTCTGATACTACAATATTCAATAATTGTTGTAGGTCTGTTGCATTATCCGCCGCTAATACTGTGTCATCTGCATAGCATATATTGTTTATAATATATCCTCCGATTAGTATTCCTGGCTTCTCTTTGATCTCTCTCATTATTACTTCGCTATATAGGGAGAACAGATCGGGTGACAAGACACGCCCCTGTCGTACTCCAAGCTTTATCTGTTCGTAACTACCCTCTTTATTCCCCATTTTAATTGCTGCTACTTGGTTCCAGTATATATTCTTTATTATTCTTAAATCTTTCCCATCAATGTTGATATCTTCCAACATTTCAATTAGCTCGTCATGTTTTACTTTATCAAATGCCTTAGTATAATATATGAAGCATAAATATATGTCTCTCTGTTTCTCTATTGGCCTTTCTATTAGTGTTCGTAATATATATATATATATATATATATATATATATATATATATTGCATTGTTTTATATAAATAAACATTCGTATATATATATATATATATATATATATATATATATATATATATATATATATATATATATATATATATATATATATAACACTTCAGCATATAATATTAAAACTGATATGAATATTGCAATTCAATTACTGCACACATTATAAAGCAGTTTCTAGTAAACTGATGAGATACTATCTGAGTGGAGAGCAAGATATCTCGTGAAGGTGTCCAAGAATGAGAACCTACATAAGTGCTATAATTATAGAAGAATAACTTCACCTTGGTTTCTGAGGAAATAGTACACGTTGTCATTTTGGAAAGACTAAGAAATGCCATCGAGAAACAACTGAAGAAAAAACAGGAAGAAGTTCGATTAAATAGATCCTTCACTGATTAGATAGCCAGAAGGCACATAAAAACTTAACGACCATCGAATTAAACTCATCTGTTCAAATGTGATTCGCGGACTTCATAAGGCCTTTGATAGCGTATATAGGAAGTTTCTTTCGAAACTGATGTAGCATTATGAGATTCCACAGAAAAAGACAATAACTTGTAAAAAATTAAACTAAACATTAGGTGCAGAGTCCTCCATGAGGGGAAAATAGCAGATGCATTATAAATTTTAACAGGAGTAGGATGGAGATGCCAATAATTGGTTTTGGTCACCCACTATACATTACTTGACATGTGTGCCTTCCCACTTGCCATAAGAAATTATTGTTCAACAGTGGGACAAAACAGAGGTGAAACAAATAGAACAATGAAAAGTGGTAAGATATATTCGTTAGGGAAATCTGGAGAGGGTTTGGCAAAAGACGAAAAAGCAGCAGCTAGAAACTACTGTAAGAACGTGAGAAGAATTAGACAGCGTAGTGAGGTATATGACGTAACATAAATACTTCTTCTATTCGCACACTTACATCCATGGAGTGTTGGAGGAGAAGGGGGAGAAATGCAAGGATCTATTAGTAGCTAATTACAATACCCTTTACGAGAGCGTGATGTTAATTTCTATAAATATGTTCAGTCATCATCATGGCATCTTTTTCATGGTCAATCCCCTTGCTCTGTACCCATCATCTCTCTTCAATGTGTCTATTTCTGGTAGAAGGTGACAATATATTTTTGAGACATGGATAAACCATTTAAGTATGTGATCTTTGATTAATTGCGATATGGATTCAGACTAAGTCGTATACTTTCTTCACTTCTAATTATAATACTCACAATTTCTTCAGAGCTCTTCTAAGGCACCCCATCGCTGTTGTTATACTTTTCCACATCGATAGTTGCATTGAGACGTCATGTTTGACAATGGTGGGGTAATGTTGCCAAAATAGGTCTTATGAGATTTGCTTCAGTATGTACATGTCTATACTTCAGTTGACATTGCACATTATTTTGTGCAAAAGCGAATATTACATGTCAACCAACACTTCACTGAAGTAAATGGAGTAATCCTAGCAGAATAATGTGTTGTATAAACAGCTCATTCATGCTTGTCAACGTTCCTTTACTGTATGCAAATAGAACAATGAAAAGTGGTAAGGAATATTCGTTAGAGATGTTTTGAGAGGGTTTGGCAAAAGACTATCCTTATCCCCAGTGCTCTTTAATGTCTACACCAGAAAATCGTAGCTATTGGGGCACCAGGTGCGGGCATAATCTTGACATTTGCAGATGATGTGCTGGTGTACAGAAAGGGCAGGGACAGGGCCAGTTTGGCGAAAGATTTACAGTTGGCAGTTAAAGGGTAGCAGAGTGGTGTAGGGACGTAGGGGCCATTATACACCCAGACAAGGCATCGGTTGTGTGGTACTCCCTGGATAACCGGATCGTCAAGGCAGATGTCCCAGGTATTATGTTGAATGGGTGCCCTCTTAGTCGAGAGAGTAAATTGAAGTACTTGGGTATCACCTTTGACAGGATTTGTCTTTTAAGGATCATGTGGAGGCTTTGGTGGTGAAGGCTGGTAGGGGACTTAATGCACTGAAGGATATGGCAACAACCGGGATAGATCAGAGGTTGCTGTAAAGGCTCTTTCAGTAGTTAATAATTTATGTCATTGAGTATTGTTTGGGGCTGCTGACAGTATTAAAGAGCCAGCTTGTAAGGTTGGAGCTCATACAGAAAGTTGCCATGCGGTTAATCCTAGGGTGCACAAAGGACACACCAATTATATGCATGAGGCATATCCTGGCGCTACCAACAATGACGGATAGGAATAGGGTCCTTCAGGCCAAATGGTACCTGAGAGTTGCCGCAGACAGGGATCACCCGCTGCATGCAGCAATGGATATGGTCAAGGGTCATAGACTAAGACGAGGCAGGTCCTGGATGGCATAGGCAGAACTTTCTATACGTCAGGTGTGTGATCTAGAGACCATCAATCGTGAAAGAGAGTGGGTTGAAGTTCCGGAAGACAAGACGGACTGGCACAATGTAATAATAACACTGAGTCGTGAGGGCAGAGAATGGGCAGCGGGCCGCACTGAGTTTCAAGTGCAACAGCTGGTCAAGAGCAACACACATCAAGGTGACATAGTCATCTACACCGATGGGTCAGTGGTGAGAAACATACGTAGTGGCTGGGGCTTTATTGCAAAGGCTAATGGACGAGTCCTGAAAAACGATTGTCTGGCATATGAGTCTACGACCTCCAGCATGAGAATGCAGGTGGAGGCAGTAACAGTGGCATTCCGGTGGCTAGAGGAGACTACTGCAACACACGTTGTATTCATTACGGATTCAAAGAGTATGCTTAGCAAGGTGGAGAAAGGAATGTTTCGTATGGAATTGCTCTCGTCGCTTCAGGGGTCACAGATTGTGAGAATTGTACAGGTATTTTGCCCTGGCCATGCGGGGTTTCGGGGGAATGAACAGGCTGATATATATATATATATATATATATATATATATATATATATATATATATATATATATATATATATATACATAGCCCAGTCTACCCATACGATTGAACATAGTGAGTAATATACATGGGATATGAAATGGAGACTTGATAGTCATTATATTAAACACCAAGAGAGAGAGAGAGAGAGAGAGAGAGAGAGAGAGAGAGAGTGAGTGAGAGATAGAGATAACGAGAGAGAGAGAGAGAGAGAGAGAGAGAGAGAGAGAGAGAGAGAGAACGAGAGAGAAAGAGTCTAGTGTACTTTCTTCCCAAGAGCTACGTCTGCGGCAACCATGTTGCAGCGGTGGCATCAACGTGTGCTCTGAAACAGACTCAACATTTCAAGGATCGTGATCATATGTTATTTGGAACATTCGCCGAGGCAGTCCACAGCCTGTCATCTAAGATCGAGCAATGCGCCAAACACTGAAACAAATATGAGCTTAGACCACGGCCCTTCAGAGGCCAATTTGTTAAACCAGATGGCTATTACATCTCAAAAAATCAGACATCTCAAACACTACACTATAGCCATAGCCATACGTTGCCAGCAACAATTCGCAAGTTTGTATTCAGAACAGTTTTGGGTCCTTCTAGTTTGTCTCTATATATAGTTTTGATGAGAGTCCATAGTCTTGTGGTGTCTTTCTCTGATATGTATCTTCTTCTTTTCTTTTTTCATTTTTTGTTTAAATTATATGTAGATTGTCATAAAAGTCGCAAATACTACTTCAAGCGCAGACTGCTACAGCCACCATAAATTAATCATAAGCAATATAC
Organism: Cepaea hortensis; assembly: GCA_963921405.1. Classification (NCBI taxonomy): domain Eukaryota; kingdom Metazoa; phylum Mollusca; class Gastropoda; order Stylommatophora; family Helicidae; genus Cepaea; species Cepaea hortensis. Next base: position 106,047,580 of record OY992881.1, on the reverse strand, counting down.
ATATAAAATTAAAGGGGAAAAGTCACATAGAACTTTAAATAGTCCAAGAACTTTAAAATTTGATCTACGGGCACTGAAGAGTGAAGAGGTAAAGGAATAACTCAACGTAGAGGTAAAGAACAGATGTGTATTGTCCGATATGGAAACATAATTTCCAGATATTAGCGACCAATGGGAAATATTAACGAAATCAGTAAACCAAGCTGCAGAAACAACCATCCCAAAAATAAAGACGCTGAGACGTAAGACATGGATGACGGAAGACATCTTAAATCTCATCTCATCTCATCTTGTTCCTCTTGTACCTTGCGGTGTCGATGTGAAGTATAAACAGCGGAAGAGTGCTCGCTTATTGCCTGACATCTTCAATATCATGGGGAAAAAAGAGGAAATAACAAAAATGACCTGAAAGAATATGAAAAGATACACAAGAAAATTAGAAACCTATGCAAAGAGACAAAGAAGCTTGGCTTGAGGAAAATTGCAGGGAAATTTAAACCCAACAGAACATCCGGAAAACTAAAATGATGCACAACAGAATTAATGACATCACTAACAAAAGAACACACACGTCAATGGGTTGCCGAAAAACAACAGATGGAAAAATCATAATAGAAAAAGATAACATTGTACAAGCGTGGTCAGATTATGTGAAACACCTTAATGATGATACACGAACCGAACAGTATGATATTCGAAATATTAATGAAGGACCGTCTCTTTTAAAGATGGAAGTTCAAAATGCATTTAACCATATAAAAACTGGCAAGACTCGGTTTCCAGATAACATCACAACATAAATGACCAAAGCCTTAGATGTATATGGAATAGACCAAGTCACCAGATTGTTGAACACAATATCTGATTCTCGAGATATACCTCCTGAATAATGTAATTTTATATTTATTACATTCCCGAAGAAATCAGGAGCCGTTGAATGTGTTAAACATCGAACAATTAGTATAATGAGCCACATCACGAAGATTTTGCCAAGAATTATCATGCAAAGAGTTAGGAATAAAATACAACCCCAAATAGGAGAAAAATGTGGTTGTAGTGAATTATGTATATATGCTGAGAACATTAAATGAACGTTATATAGAAGTAAACAAAGACCTACATCTTTGCTTTATTGACTACACACAGTTAGTTAGTTAGTTAGTTAGTCGACAGATCATCCTCGTTGCACATCGAACCATTCAGTCCATAAGTGCTCGGATCCCCTCCTCAGCAAATCCCGCAGCGTGTAGCGGCTAACGACGCCAGTTCTGTGTTGGTTTATCAATCTTCTTTGGCTTCCTGCGTAGTGTTCTTGTTTGGCCACCCCTCTTTTAATTTGCTGCTCTCGCAGTCTGGCCATTGTTGTAGATTCACAGTCATCACTTGGTTCTCGCAAACGTCTCACTTCTCGTAAAGCATTCAGAATGTCAGCCTGGTCCATGGCGCGTCCGCCCTCCACAGTAGCCTCACCTGCGAGCTTGTCAGCCCGCTCATTTCCTTGTACTCCCGCATGCCCTGGCACGAAGATGAAACTAATCTTTTCCAGCCGAGACCACTTCAGAGGCAGCAACCATTCTCTTCGGATCGACCCCTCCTCTATCCTCTTGATCATGTTCATTGAGTCGCTAAGGAAACAAGCCCTAGTGAATGTCTGTCTCGAGCCATGTTATTGCTTTACTTACTGCCATGACTTCCATGGTCAGACTACTTGTGGTTTCAGTGAAAGCACCAGAGTCCTCCTTCACAATTCTCCTTCCAGCCCGAGCTGTAAAGGCCCATGAGCTTCTCACATGTCGGACGACCGACCCATCTGTGTAGATGACCGCGTCACCGTTTAACGAATTCTCGAAAATCAACGCTTGTACTTCAGCCTCAACAGCAGCCGGATTTTCTTGTCTGCATTTTCTATCTAGTTGGATGCAAACTGAAAAGGATGTGCAGAAGTCTGTTGGCACTTGCACCCACTCCTCGCCAGGTTCTAAGTCCCCAAGTGAACACACCTGTTGAAGAATGTCTTCGGCTTGACCCATCCACGACCGTCCTCTTTTTAACCTGCTGCCCTTCACCTTCCTAATTTCACTATGCAGTGGATGTTGTGTGTTTGCGTTAATTCTGAGGTAGGCGCGTGCCCTGCAAACTTGTATTCCCTCTTCAATGGTTGGAAAATCAAGAAGGTAGCGCATCGCCTTGCATGCTGTATCTCTTGTACATCCAAGAATAATGCGCATAGCTTCATTCTGTATCCTTTCCATCCTTTCTATCTGCTTATGGCTGAGAGTCAGGATTGCCATTGCATACTCCAAAACAGACATGACCAGCCCCTCGTACAGAAGACATAGATGGCGCTGCTCACAGTTTGCTGCCGCCATCACCCGCATCGCTGCCAAACCCCGCTTGGCCTTTGTTATCACCTGGTCTATGTGCACATTATAAGCAAGGCTTCGATCAAACCGTATCCCCAGGTAATTCATTGCCTGCGTTCTTTCCACCGTCTCTGAACACAGCATTACAGTTGGTGTTGGATTGTTGCCTATATGATTATTCAACGAGAACCAAGTCTACACACAGGCTTTCGATAAAGTAAGACATGTCAACATGATAAAGATGCTTGCAGATCTACAAATTGATGGGAACGACCTTAGACTTATAAGAAGCATATAAAGGATATATTAGTATACATATTGGATTCAGGGGATGATATGTCTCGAGGTATGATGTCCGCCTCGAGTGTTGGAGGTCACGGGTTCAAGCTCCGGTGATTGCCCGGATTTTTTTTAACGTAGACTTCTAGTATTAAAATTGACCCTGGTCTCTGAGTAGTGAGATCGGACGCGCGTGTGTATTGTTGCGCATGTAGAAAATCGTTTGGCTGTTGGAAATCGAAAAAGAGTAGCCTAATCAATCAATCAATCAATCATGTGCCATGCCGGAAATCGTGGGCGGTCATGACTAATGGCGGGCAAAATTTCCATTTTAAAATCTTTTTTTTTTTTTACATATCCTTTACAGGACATCGCTGTCAACACCAGCATCTTTAAGCTGTATGTTGATTTCTTGGCAAGATTACGCTCAGTAGTTTGCCATTGCTTTCTGATCGGTCGGCTCACATACCCCGTAAGTTACCGATGCGATTCGAACCACTGCTGACTCTCACCGTCATCACGTTACCGACGAGAGTATACGAGATTACGGAGAAAAGTAATAACCTCTAAGCCACGAAGCCGGCATTTAAAAATCTACCCAATGTATTTCAGGATCCTCGCCGGTAATACGGAGTTGGTGCACTGAGCTGAGATTCTCCGGACTCAGGCTTGAGTTAGGAATAGAACGGCTGGAATTGCAGCCCTTTACTAAATGTGCAAGTGAGGCGGTGACACTAAACTAAACTAAAATAAACTATACAATGGATACAAAAAGCTGCCATAAGTATTGATAATGAAGAAGGTCAATATCAGCCTATTAAGAGTGGTGTGAAACATATATGTGTATTTTCCTGAGATCTTGTTTTCCTGTACAGTGAAAACATTTTCAAAAATGTAGACGATATGGAAGGAATCCTCACTGGGGGTCGTTGTGACATTATTCTGACTATACCAATCCTCCATTCTGAATCGCACCAAAATAAACCCCTTCAACTTTCTGAACATGACAGCTGTAGAATACTTGCTCGACCTGATAAATTCTGGTACTAGCGATGGTGTCCGGAAGTCAGCAAAGGAGTCGTTGAAATGTTGTCGCGTGGGAGAAATTAACATAATCTTATTTAAATGAGAAATTAGCATAAGCTTATTTAAATGAGAATTTAGCAAAAGCATATTTAAAAAAGTAATTAGCATAAGCTTATGGAAATTAACTGAGCTTATGCAATGTATGAACGCATTTCTAATTCTGCGAGGCAGTCAGTTGTTTAAATTTAAACAGTCGAGATACGATTGAATTTGTCTGGATTTTATATTATTTGTGTGTGTGTGTGTGTGTGTGTGTGTGTGTGTGTGTGTGTGTGTGTGTGTGTGTGTTTGTGTGGTCCGTTTGAGGCAGGTTAGTGTACGCCCATTAGACAAAAATGCATATGATTTTGTATTAAAAAATGTTTTGCATATCCTTTACAGGACATCACTGTCAACATCAGCATCTTTCAGCTGATTGTTGATTTCTTGGTAAGATTACGCTCAGTAGTTTGCCATTGCTGTCTGAGCGGCAGGCTCACATACCCCTAAGTTACCGACGCGATTCGAACCATTGCTGATTCTCACCGTCGTCACGTTACCTACGAGAGTATACGAATTGTATTGTTTACTAGAGGAATATAGTAAGGTTGAAGTGTTAGTCACATTCAGTCATTGGAGTGATGGTACCCAACATCGGAAGTCCTAAGTGACATACCCTATGTAATACTACGTTCCCCTTATTCTTTTCCCTTTCTACTCCAATTTTCTTATGAGTCTAGATGTATCCTTTGTCCATGTTTTTTTCTAGGTTGGTGGTTTAATGGCCTAACTGAGATGAGTTACTGATCTAAGAACATCAGTATCCTAGTGGTCGAATGGCTTACTTGAGATGTGTACTGATAAAATAACATCAGTATCCGAAGGGTCGAAGTCATCTGTGAACGATGAGAGAATTTGCCTTTCTGATGAAGGAAAAGTGAACGACCACATACACGCAATGAACAGTCCGAGGTCATAGCCACCCCAGCCCTATGGACATAGGCTGAATATCCTTACAATAACAACATTTACTATTAACTGCCATTGTGAGAGAACAATCAACGTTTACCAAAGTTTTCTAGATTCAAATCATTTAGAAGGAATAACAAAAGACTTACACCGTTATTCCCAGGTTAGAAGAAGATCAGCTTGTGTTTGTTGTGCAAGTACATAGTAGACTGATTATAGTTCCAGGAATAGAACAGTTTATAAATTAAGCACTTGTGATGGATCAGAACATTTTAATTAATAACATGTGTTGGATTATAACATTTAGTTAGTCTGATGTGATAGCTGGTTTAACTAATGTTATCTCTTTTTTTGGGGGTGTGATTATTTGTTATGTATACTGAGATGCCCCAGAACATATACCCCTTGTTTTTATTCATTATAGTATTATAATTTATTACACTGAGTTGTCCAATTTCTTGTCTACCCGTGTGTAACGTTGTTGGTGTGCGCAATAGTGGATACTACTATAACATTTACAACATCTTGGGAGAGAAGAGTGTGGCAGGGAGACAACACGCTTCAGGTTATCCAGAGTGAGATTTATCCTCAGCTGATTGCGGTGAATTGCCTGTATTATCCTGGCCCAATGTTAAGACACATTACTTTGACAAGCCATTTCTGGTTAGCCTATAATAGTTGCAACTGGGATTTGGGGATGCTTTTCGCCATCTCTATCTTACATACCACAGCCATAATATCAATAACATTAGATATGCGGATAATATGGTATTAATTGCAGACAATGAGCAGGGTCTGCAACATATAGTAGATGCGGTTGTTGGACACGGTGAACAATTAGGGTTAGAATTCAATTATAAGAAGATACATATTATGGTCTTCACTATGAAGAAGGAAATACCACAATGTAATATTCAAGTAAATAGGAATATTCTTAAACAAATGAATCGGTATTATTATCTCGGAATAGTCATTACATCTGATGGGAGATGCCTTGAAGAGGTTAGAACAAGAGTCGCCATGGCGAAGGTAGCAATAGTTAAAACATATTGAACAATAACAAGATGTCATTTACAACGAAATAAAAGGGTGCTGATGTGCTACATAGAACATGATGTTAATAGATATGTGTCATTGTGCTGATACATTAAAAGTTCCCAAGCTGTAAGAGTAGTTTTGGCAGATGTCAGGACTCATATTAAAGACGATAAAACAAAGGCAATTTAAATAGTTATGTCAGTTGAGACGTCATGGACGTTTGGAGAGAACAATAATGGAAGGTTATATGCCTGGGAAGAGCAGGATGTGTCGGATGATCTCCAGATGGGTGTATCGGACGCGGGGCATCTTGCTTATGAACGAGAAGTTATCAGGACGGTTGTTATGGGAGCGAGGTTCTGTAAAGGATAAGCTACTGAATGTACGTCAGGACAACTCCCTTCAATGTTTAATTTACGTAAGGAAACATTCAAGGCCCATAAATGGGTAATTGGTATATGATGCTGGCTACTTATTACTTTAGGCCAGTCAGCACACAAAGATGTTCTAGTCTATATTATGCAGGCTTATTTTACTTACCAAGACAGTGCAAAGCTGGGTCGACCTGGGAGGGGAGCAGAAGTAGCATATGCCGGTTAGACGTTTGCCTACCGAAGTGGCAGTCATGAGTCTCATCGAGACGGATTTTGAAAATAAAACTGGGTTCCCAGGCCTACCCAGGATAATATATGTATCAGGAAACTGATTTATAACAGTCGTATATCAACATTCATTACTATCATCAATCATCAATGTTTCATTACAATTCTTATCCCTATGTAGCGATATAATTAATTCATCCGAATCATGTAAATGGTGGGGTAAACGCGTGTTGTCATTTCTAAACAAGAGATGCACTTGAATACAACATAGCGTGTCTATACTAAATGTAGTTATTTTCTTTTAGCATGCATCTTACAATAAATAATATCTTATTATTGAGTAAATTGTAGTGACGAAGCAATTCTGAACTGAAAACACCGTATACCAGCATCAACAATGTATAATTTATTAAATGTCATGGTGATTTTTGGAACACACTTGCCACGTTGTTATTTGTTCGACCACAAATTACAATAGCGTATGTGTCATAGTTTATTATTATCTTATGTTTTGAATTGCATACACATGCAGCTTGTTCAGTGATATGTTTGATTAATGAACACACAGCACGTGTTTGTAAGTCAGATTGCTTACATAAAACAAGGTCGTTTCTTACACACATAACGAAATATAAACTAGTGTATGCAATTAAGCAACAATATTTAATGTACGCATGCATTATAACTTAGATGTTGCATTCATTCCTAGTTAAAGCTACTGCAATTTAGAGTGCAATATGCACTATATAAATCAAACGAAGTTTCAGTTAGATAGATTGTTGAATCAAGAGGAACCTCCAATAACTGTAGTAATAAATGAGGCAGTAGTTCGTATATGCATTTACATCTTGTTAACTGGGTTATGCCAGTTAATAAACATGTTTGGCATCGTCACAAACGTTGTCAATATTACATGCTTTGTGAAACAAGGTTTCAAAGACACAATAAACATCACTCTGCTAGGTAGAAACATATATAATGTGAATGCTAATCACTTGATAATCAATTTAAGTCGCTTTCATTAACCAATTAACTTGGTCCGTTTTCACTATTTGAAATCATAGTGAATAAGTGCGTTCAAATGACGGCGCCGCAGTAGTTTCATTCCAGACTCTGTCCAAATGGACTTAGATGATGAATTATTTACCTTGACTAGAGACGTCAATTAAAAATAGACTGAAAGTGTGAGTGAGTTCGCAGGATGACCGGTGACATTGGTAACAGTGAGAGCTAACCATCACGCTAAACTCAGCCTAGTACACCCAGTAGTAATATACACAATTGGCAGTAGGAGCAAGGCTGTGAGCTACGCTTGAAATCAAAGCCACGAAACAAAATCTCCAATGTTCCCGCTGTGAAAATAAACTGACAGACTGCTATTAGCCTATCTCTCTATTCGTTCTCTTGGTGATGTTTTCCAGATTATACTTAAGTCTCCGTTTGGACTCGTTGTCTTCGACGGTTTACTCCACAGCGTGATCAAAAGTCGGTCATGGCTTTTCTCCTTCATGATTATTATGAAGCAGGAGATCCCTTGCAGAACGCCGCTTTCATCAACGCCAGTCGCAAAGATTGTCTAATCCTTACTAGTTCCTCTTCGCATGCAGTTTCATGCTTACACTGTCTGGAGTGCCACTTTTCTGTCTTCGTGCCAGAAGACCCCAGCCTCTTCTTCCAGAAAGCCTGCTTTTGATCGTTGGATGTAGAGATCATTATTCCAATAGAGTGCAGTCACCAAGGTGACACGTGGCGGCACTGGATCTCAAGACCGTTATAAGATAACCTATATTGTCTTTGCACCATACAAGGCTGTATCCGATACAATATTCATGCTGTCACTCAGTTGATGAATTTTCATAACATGCGTACTTACTCGGCATGTACTATGTACATTAAATCAGCGAAATTGCTATGTTGACACAGGTTTTATGCCTGATCTCATAACGTTTACATTAACTTGATTCAAAACAATGATTCCTTAGGGCATTTACACACAGAAGCCAGGCAGTAATCGTGCAGCCTAATATTTGTGTTTTATGTACAGAAAATAACATTATTGTTGGTATTCTACAATTAATTCATAATAGCGGTTAACCGTTGCATGTTCATGGCCAAACTACGTTACAGATGTGTCGTAAAGTGCGTGTTGTTGCTGATACTGTTACATAGTAATATGTGTTGCCCAGTTTGTAAGCTTTCCACAAGTCATGGCTTCTTCTGCCTCTCTTGTCGAACATTATCGCATATAAGGCTAATTATTCTAGCCGACGTCTTTTGTTGATACGACGCCAGACATATAATGTGTCATTTCCTGATAGTTTCGATGGGTGATCTTGTGATACCTGCATACCTGATTTTCTCATGTTTATTTTCTTCTTGTTTTTCGGAAATATTCTTAAACGTCGTATATTTGTTGCCTCTATTTTTGTTTCATTGCATTACTCAGTATTGATCATTAATAGAGAATACAAGGGCAGATAGTTAATACAGTTTTTTTTTTCAAGTTAGCCACACTGTTATGTTATATAATAAGTAAGTGTTTCTCATATAACACAATAATCAATTAACTATTGGGATATCTGTCCCGCTTATCTGTATAACAACAATCTCAATTTATGTTTCTCGATCCAGGTTTGTCAATCTCTGATTTGTGCAGCCTCATAACTATGGTGTTGTTATGCATCTTTGCAACCCCAGCTGTTGTGGATGCAGATTTGCCATTCGACAGTATGGATGTTACGTACCTCGTGTTCGGAATGCCGCATTTTGCCTTCACCCGAGTGAGCAGTTGTATCACGGCGATGATTGCTATGGAGAAATGCATCAGTGTTGTAGCCCCGCTAAGAGTAAATATTACATATTACAGACTATATGTAGCCATATGAGGAGTAAATATTACATATTAAAGATGTAGTTCCATTAAGAGTAAGTATTCCAATTTAAATATATACCGCATGTAGTCCATAAATAGTAAGCTTTTTTGTGCATATCCCTTACAGGACGTTGCAGTCAACATCAGCATTTTTCAGCTGCTGTTGATGTACTAGGCAAGATTACGCTCAATAGTTTGCCATTACTTTCTGAGCGAAGTATGTAAGAGAAAGCATTACATATTAAAGACTACATGTATTCTAACGAAGAGTATATATTACATATTCAAGACTATATGCATTAATATAACAAGTATGTATTATAAATTCAAGAATATATGCATTTCACATTTAAGAATAAGTATTACACTTTAACAATTATGTGTTGTCGCAATAAGAGTGAGTTTTACTCATTAAATAATTCAACTGATAACAAGGTGGATCAGAGTGACTGTAACAACTATAAGGGAGACTCACTACTATGTATGGCTGGAAAAAAAAAACATTTGCTTGAATTGTTTTATTCAGTATTCAGGTTGTAGGAGATCGCGTCTATCCTTAATCGGTCTCTTTTTAAACGGAACCGATCTACTATTGATATGATATTCCCATTGCGACAGCTGCTTTTATCGATCTCAAAAAGACATTTGATTTGGTCAGTCGTGACGTTCTGTTCAAGGTGTTGAGGAAGATCGTCTGCCCGTCAACTCTTCTGTCCATCGTGGAATAGTCCCACGTAGTTATGGAGGTTATAATCAAGCTGTATAGTGCGTATTCAGAAGAGTGTGATATCACCAGTTGAGTTAACTAAGACCTACACTCTTTGGAATATACGTTTTACTACTATTGTAATCCGGATCGTAGTATAAAGATCCACTCACCCTCAGATGACCAATACTCAGAGACTGAAAACAAAGACCAAAATTGCATGAGCATTTATCAGATTGATGTTATTTTCGCAGATGTTGCTGCAATTATCACCCACTCGGAGAAAGATTTGCAAAGCCTAATATCTGCATTCTCCAATGCTTCTTCTGAATGTACTTCAACAATTTGCAAAAATTAACAGAAGGCACAGATTATGGTACAATTTGCAAATGAAGTGCCTTCTTTCTTTATTGGCGACGCATAGCTCGAGATAGTTCATCATGACATATATCAAGGATAGACGTTAAACAATAAATGATCCCTAGATCAGGAAATCAACATTAGGATTGGTAAGGTAGTAGGATTAATGAACATGTCAACACAGAGCATCTGGGAGTACACTTATTGCAAGAATATAATTCATGATCTATCAGGCCTGTGTCATTGCTACTCTTCTCTATGGTAGTGAAACTTGGTCAGCTATACCACCACGAAGAGAAACGATAAAATCACCTTAATCTGTTGTGTCTGCGATGAATACTTGGCATTAAGTGGCACGATAAAATAGCAAATATGGAAATATTTGAAAGATCGAGTGGTGTGACAATTTGTTCCATGTTCAATCTGTATAGACTTAGATAGATAGAACATATTGGGATTAGGATGCACGATGATAGAATACACAAATGCATATTTTTTATTTGGTGAATTTCAGAAGGATAAAATATCGCGGGGTCTGCTTCTACCACTGTGTAAATAGGTCTGTGAGTGGGTCATGATTGGCATAGCCATTTATATTGCATCATTGAAGACATTTGTATTGCATCTATAAAGTAAATCGACGCCTATCGCGTTGCATGGAGGGAAACGTTTACCCTGGAATTAAGACAGAGAAGAACAGTATTTCATATATGGTATACACTGAGCATGTGAGATCACATTTTGTGCGTTATGCTGAAAATGAAAATGTGTCCACATGCATCCATTGTGCACACACATTGACGGCACGAATTTGTCTCATCAGTCAAATTCTCCCCCACAATGGCTTGTTAGCTTATATCTTCACATAGCAAAAACAAAGATAATGCATACAGATAAAACTACTATGGGGAAAGATATCTTAATGAGGTACAATTGAAAGTGGTGGACACATTCGAATGTGTTGGGTCATTGATTATCAGCAATGGTGACACAATACAGGAAATTATAAGGCGAATATAAATTGCTCTTTAATTACTAAAACAACTGAATAAATTGTTGATTGGGGCAGATATAACTACAAAAAATAGATTTGTGTGAGCATGCATTTTTACCATTGCAACATACGCCTGTGAGACATGGACACTTACTAAACTAGCTGAATATAAATGTTACATACGAGTTCTAAGTATATCTTAGATACAGAACAATTAAACAAATGCATTCATAACTCAAGAGCTGAATATTGAAGGAGATTCTCTTTTAAAGACGATGAAACAAAGAACATTGAAATATACTGGTCACTTGAAACGCCACGAAAGTTTAGAGAGAACAATAATGAAGGGATATATGCCTGGGAAGAGAGGAAGAGGAATGCCAAAGAGAAGATATGTGCAGGATGATTCCCAGATGGGTGTATAGGACGCGGGCCATCTTGCTTATGAAAGAGGTTTTCCGGACGGTTGTTATGCGAGCGAGGATCTGCAAAGGACATGCTATTGAATGCATGAAAGAAGGAATGGCTTGTAATGTGAATGCCTATTTTAAGCGCAATGTGTCAGTATACGTCATATTATACAGCAAAGGCACGCTACCGAAAATAAAATGTCCTTAAATCAATCTAGCATTTCCCTCAAAGGACATAACCAATCTTTTATAGTCCACTGTATACATGTTATGATGGAGCAAGATTGAACAACACGTAAACATACTATTTAATTGCATTGGACAATGGTCACATTTTGTTTTCGTTCATAATACATTTCTTTGTTGTAACTGTTTGCCACAATCAAATTATATGTGTGTACCCTTGTATTTCACATTTAGGTGAAGAGTATTGTCACCGCAAAAAGAACAACGGTAGCCACGGTGGGCATCTTCGTCGTCTTTACATTTAGCGGCACACCTGTTTTTGTTGTGAACAGTCTTGACTTGAAGTTTTCACCTGTTAAAAACAAGACGATTGTTAGACTTATCTCAAGAGAAGACAAACTCCCCGTTGAGACAATTACCTTTTTTATCAACAACTTTATTATTCCATTTTCAGCATTTGCAATCATTACAATCTGCACATTAATTCTGACAACACAACTACGTAGACGACAAGAATGGACAACTACTGTAATCAATGACACACTAGCTCAGAAAATGATGAAAAGAAACCAGAAAATTGTTAAAATGGTCGTGACAATTTCCACTCTGTTTATAATTTGTTTTGTCCCAACTACAATCATCATGCTTGCCATTGCTTTTGAACCTGAACTATCACTAAATGGAAAATATGTTACCTGGTCGTTAGCGTTTGCCGGGTTCATTTATGTAATGGAAGGCATAAACACGTCAATGAATATCTTTATTTACCATCGCATGAGTAGCAAATACAGAATTACATTTCGACAGATGTTCTTTAGGTTTCATATAGTATAAAGAAACGTGTATATAGTAGAATACATAGACTAGTATATGGGTAGCTATTTGAGTTAATGTGAACCAAAATGGAACCGACTGGCAAACAGCAACTATGTACACGCGACAAATTATGGCCCCAACTGTGAAGGAGTAGCATCAATGACTAGAGAGGCAAAGATGTATGTGATAGAGGAAGAAGTAATTAGTTTTAGATAAAAAGTGTACCCAGTCGTTGTCAAGAGGTAACGTTGGTTTCTCTCTATGCTATGGGTTCATGCACTATAATGCAACAACGTTCATCTCGAGATATGTGTGGCTCTGGGGTATGATCTCTGTGAAGCTGAATGGCCTGCGCCAACGTGACTGCACACACACGTATAGTACAGCATAACTATCTGAACTCCAAATACGACTCAACGCACAGGCTAGTAGTGTGAACTGCGATGTAATTTACCACAGATGATCTTGGATAACGGCTATGAGCGTGTGTGCCGATCCAGGCTTGAGTCTTTCTCGCACAACATTCATTCCCGCTCGTCAATCATGTATCATCTCCTTAGACCAGTGAGAGTGTTGGGAACGAAGCTTGCCGCCTGCTACCCTGGTAATGCTAATCAACTACGCTTGCCTACCTTCAACCGGAGCTCACCCTGATCGAGCTCCAACGGCCAATGTAACCAGGCTGCCCGTAACTGGAACTATGCTCACCTTCGTGAGAATGATATATCTACTATCACGTGATCGTAGTGTCAGTGAAGCTGAGTGTAGCAACTGTCAACCGCTGGCTGTAGACCGGAACGATTCCATGCGGAGACTGGTGACTTATGAATCAGGACGGCTTGTAGTCTGCGAGTGTTGGTGAAGGACATCCTACCTCTGTGTTAGCCGGCTCAGAACTGCTTAACTAACCTTTACGTTGTCAAGCTACGCACTGCAATGACGTTTACCCTTTGTTTATTACACGTGCCATCACGTGCGACATTTGTGACATTCTATTAATATCTCTTGGTGCACTAACTCATCAAATTAATTCTATGCTACTGTCATTTGCTATATGACAGCTTTGCCCCCTCCACAATGAAAATGTTTGTCAAAACATTTTCCATGTTATTTTGACATGTACGCAAATGATGTCTGTGACGTAAACTACAGCAGGTTGTGCCAAACAACGAATCCAACGTCCATGGACCACAGTATTGTAGCATGAACCAATTTAGATCGTGGGATATCAAACACCGGACTAAAATACAAGTCCCGACCACCGCCACCTCATACACTCTATAAATGCTCATCGAGATGTTATAGCGTTAAATGCCCGGCTACTTGAAACTAAACTAAGGCTCAAACACCGCCAGTAACTATAATAAGAACTGTTGTCGCGTATCTATGTTGACACCTTAAAAACTACCAAAAGGTCTCTGTAACCCCGAGTGCCTTTGGTTAAATAAAAATACCGTCCTATGTTGTATACCCAACGATCTCATGAACCATAGTTGACAACTGATCCTCATTGACGCAAGAAACACATGTCAACACAACTGTAAGCCGACATGGCATACCACCATTTGTCTCCACCATCCATCATGTCAAAGGGGAAAACTATTCTCTATATAACTGTGTCTTATACCTGTAATGTGTTGTTCTTTTGTTATATGTATGTATATGTCCTATAATGTGTAGTGTTTACTATATGTTTGTGTCTATTAATTCCTATGTATGTTTGTATCTATTATTTTCTTTCATTCCTTTCTCTTCATTCATCCATCGTGAAAATGATATGTATGATGATCAATAGTTAACACAAACATATTAATGGCATTCCGAACTAGACGGATTAGTGTCCGGATAATTAAAATAATAAATATCAACCATCAAAATAGTTATATATAAAAAATAAAAATAAAAATTATAAACACACCATTAAAACAATAAACATTTTCATTTATGAACAATACTATTTAAACTATAACTACATAATGTGTAAAAATGTAAATAAAAATGTGTGCACAATCACAGTATTTTGATCGTAACTAATTAACTGAAAAAACCACAAACAAATATAATACTCAGCTCAGGTATCAGCAAATTTCCACTGTCCCACTCCACAGATTTGTCAGACAATCCTGTTCGTATTTGACTCCGACAATGATATAAAAGATCTTCCTATGTAGTGGCGACTGTTATAACGGATTTCTCATAAAACTAACACAACGAAATTGACACCCAAGGCAGGTTGCCTGTCATTAACCCATGTAATCAACGTAGTTAATGGCGGTGTCATTTGCTACTAAGTGTAGCTATAACGTAGACACATTTGTAGTCCCTCAATCTGTTCAACGTTGCCTCGCCACCATTAAATTCGTTCTGCTCTGATCAGTCGTTGTACGGAATTTCCAGGACTCTTCAAATATACAATTCTGACATCCTGAGGTATCCGTAATTTCAACAAGGAACAGATTGCGTTTATTCAGTTGCAATGAGACGTTGACAAATCGAGATCTTCAGCCGACCCCATATAAGCTCCTGAAGTTTCTGTTGTGCCACACACACACAAAAAAGGATCCACTTGCACTGTTTCAGCTCTCAAGAGTCGTTGAGAGGTACAAGATTTCTCGCTGAGTACAATGAGCTCGAAAAGCACTGTATAATAGTATTCCGTGGATACAATGTAAGATGTCTCCAAAGCGAGTTGCTGCAGGTTTGTATGTACACCTGAATAACACTGGATCAGTCAATCCTCAAACAATGGCTATGTGTATCTTCGACTCTTTATACAAAATCGCAATACTGTCGCTCCCTTGGTAGAGTGACACTTGTCTCTCTATTTGATACAGTAACTTCATATAATATATGATGAAGAAGTTTAAAATCACAATCGAGAGTTAGGATCAAACGCTGAGAACCGAAGTTTCTCTGGTGTGAGGATCAGGATCAAACAATGAGAGCATGAAGTTCTCTGCCTAAAGCGATACGTAACATGATGAGATCACACTGTCATTTCTGAGTACCAACAGATAACAATTGACACAATGAAGATACAAGATGAAACGAGGAAAGCCAACTGGTCTCCAGCTTCTTAGACCGGCATTATCCTCACAAACACAAATGTCAAATGTATGTTGCGTTTATCTCTGTTGTATTTGTGCTTGTAGCCGTTGTCCTTGACTCAATGTCAAGCTCCACTGTGGACGATCCAATGGCTCAAATCTCTGTGGACGACGCCTCCATGTCAAGAGGTAACGTTGGTTTCTCTCTATGCTATGGGTTCATACACTATAATGCAACAACGTTAACCTCGAGATCTGTGTGGCTCTGGGGTATGATCTCTGTGAAGCTGAATGGCCTGCGCCAACGTGACTGCACACACACGTATAGTACAGCATAACTATCTGAACTCCAAAAACGACTCAACGCACAGGAAAGTAGAGTGAACTGCGATGTAATTTACCACAGATGATCTTGGATAATGGCTATGAGCGTGTGTGCCGATCCAGGCTTGAGTCTTTCTCGCACAACATTCACTCCCGCTCGTCAATCATGTATCATCTCCTTAGACCAGTGAGAGTGTTGGGAACGAAGCTTGACGCCTGCTACCCTGGTAATGCTAATCAACTACGCTTGCCTACCTTCAACCGGAGCTCACCCTGATCGAGCTCCAACGGCCAAGTAACCAGGCTGCCCGTAATTGGAACTATGCTCACCTTCGTGAGAATGATATATCTACATTCACGTGATCGTAGTGTCAGTGAAGCTGAGTGTAGCAACTGTCAACCGCTGGCTGTAGACCGGAACGATTCCATGCGGAGACTGGTGACTTATGAATCAGGACGGCTTGTAGTCTGCAAGTGTTGGTGAAGGACATCCTACCTCTGTGTTATCCGGCTCAGAACTGCTTAACTAACCGTTACGTTGTCAAGCTACGCACTGCAATGACGTTTACCCTTTGTTTATTACACGTGCCATCACGTGCGACATTTGTGACATTCTATTAATATCTCTTGGTGCACTAACTCATCAAATTAATTCTATGCTACTGTCATTTGCTATATGACAGCTTTGCCCCCTCCACAATGAAAATGTTTGTCAAAACATTGTCCATGTTATTTTGACATGTACGCAAATGATGTCTGTGACGTAAACTACAGCAGGTTGTGCCAAACAACGAATCCAACGTCCATGGACCACAGTATTGTAGGATGAACCAATTTAGATCGTGGGATATCAAACACCGGACTAAAATACAAGTCCCGACCACCGCCACCTCATACACTCTATAAATGCTCATCGAGATGTTATAGCGTTAAATGCCCGGCTACTTGAAACTAAACTAAGGCTCAAAGACCGCCAGTAACTATAATAAGAACTGTTGTCGCGTATCTATGTTGACACCTTAAAAACTACCAAAAGGTCTCTGTAACCCCGAGTGCCTTTGGTTAAATAAAAATACCGTCCTATGTTGTATACCCAACGATCTCATGAACCATAGTTGACAACTGATCCTCATTGACGCAAGAAACACATGTCAACACAACTGTAAGCCGACATGGCATACCACCATTTGTCTCCACCATCCATCATGTCAAAGGGGAAAACTATTCTCTATATAACTGTGTCTTATACCTGTAATGTGTTGTTCATTTGTTATATGTATGTATATATCCTATAATGTGTAGTGTTTACTATATGTTTGTGTCTATTAATTCCTATGTATGTTTGTATCTATTATTTTCTTTCATTCCTTTCTCTTCATTCATCCATCGTGAAAATGATATTATGATGATCAATAGTTAACACAAACATATTAATGGCATTCCGAACTAGACGGATTAGTGTCCGGATAATTAAAATAATAAATATCAACCATCAAAATAGTTATATATAAAAAATAAAAATAAAAATTATAAACACACCATTAAAACAATAAACATTTTCATTTATGAACAATACTATTTAAACTATAACTACATAATGTGTAAAAATGTAAATAAAAATGTGTGCACAATCACAGTATTTTGATCGTAACTAATTAACTGAAAAAACCACAAGCAAATATAATACTCAGCTCAGGTATCAGCAAATTTCCACTGTCCCACTCCACAGATTTGTCAGACAATCCTGTTCGTATTTGACTCCGACAATGATATAAAAGATCGTCCTATGTAGTGGCGACTGTTATAACGGATTTCTCATAAAACTAACACAACGAAATTGACACCCAAGGCAGGTTGCCTGTCATTAACCCATGTAATCAACGTAGTTAATGGCGGTGTCATTTGCTACTAAGTGTAGCTATAACGTAGACACATTTGTAGTCCCTCAATCTGTTCAACGTTGCCTCGCCACCATTAAATTCGTTCTGCTCTGATCAGTCGTTGTACGGAATTTCCAGGACTCTTCAAATATACAATTCTGACATCCTGAGGTATCCGTAATTTCAACAAGGAACAGATTGCGTTGATTCAGTTGCAATGAGACGTTGACAAATCGAGATCTTCAGCCGACCCCAAATAAGCTCCTGAAGTTTCTGTTGTGCCACACACACACAAAAAAGGATCCACTTGCACTGTTTCAGCTCTCAAGAGGCGTTGAGGGGTACAAGATTTCTCGCTGAGTACAATGAGCTCGAAAAGCACTGTATAATAGTATTCCGTGGATACAATGTAAGATGTCTCCAAAGCGAGTTGCTGCAGGTTTGTATGTACACCTGAATAACACTGGATCAGTCAATCCTCAAACAATGGCTATGTGTATCTTCGACTCTTTATACAAAATCGCAATACTGTCGCTCCCTTGGTAGAGTGACACTTGTCTCTCTATTTGATACAGTAACTTCATATAATATATGATGAAGAAGTTTAAAATCACAATCGAGAGTTAGGATCAAACGCTGAGAACCGAAGTTTCTCTGGTGTGAGGATCAGGATCAAACAATGAGAACATGAAGTTCTCTGCCTAAAGCGATACGTAACATGATAAGATCACACTGTCATTTCTGAGTACCAACAGATAACAATTGACACAATGAAGATACAAGATGAAACGAGGAAAGCCAACTGGTCTCCAGCTTCTTAGACCGGCATTATCCTCACAAACACAAATGTGTGTTGCGTTTATCTCTGTTGTATTTGTGCTTGTAGCCGTTGTCCTTGACTCAATGTCAAGCTCCACTGTGGACGATCCAATGGCTCAAATCTCTGTGGACGACGCCTCCATGTCAAGAGGTAACGTTGGTTTCTCTCTATGCTATGGGTTCATGCACTATAATGCAACAACGTTTACCTCGAGATCTGTGTGGCTCTGGGGTATGATCTCTGTGAAGCTGAATGGCCTGCGCCAACGTGACTGCACACACACGTATAGTACAGCATAACTATCTGAACTCCAAAAACGACTCAACGCACAGGAAAGTAGAGTGAACTGCGATGTAATTTACCACAGATGATCTTGGATAACGGCTATGAGCGTGTGTGCCGATCCAGGCTTGAGTCTTTCTCGCACAACATTCACTCCCGCTCGTCAATCATGTATCATCTCCTTAGACCAGTGAGAGTGTTGGGAACGAAGCTTGCCGCCTGCTACCCTGGTAATGCTAATCAACTACGCTTGCCTACCTTCAACCGGAGCTCACCCTGATCGAGCTCCAACGGCCAATGTAACCAGGCTGCCCGTAATTGGAACTATGCTCACCTTCGTGAGAATGATATATCTACATTCACGTGATCGTAGTGTCAGTGAAGCTGAGTGTAGCAATTGTCAACCGCTGGCTGTAGACCGGAACGATTTACATGCGGAGACTGGTGACTTATGAATCAGGACGGCTTGTAGTCTGCGAGTGTTGGTGAAGGACATCCTACCTCTGTGTTATCCGGCTCAGAACTGCTTAACTAACCGTTACGTTGTCAAGCTACGCACTGCAATGAAGTTTACCCTTTGTTTATTACACGTGCCATCACATGCGACATTTGTGACTTTCTATTAATATCTCTTGATGCACTAACTCATCAAATTAATTCTATGCTACTGTCATTTGCTATATGACAGTCGTGTCACGGTGTTTCGTTTGATCCCCTATGATATTTCACGCTTATACCGTATAAGGAAATGTATGAGGAAATCACAATACGGGGAAGGACAGTGTCGTATACTGCTGGCATTTTAGTGTATTGTCAGTGTAATGACAGGAAACATGGTAATGGCGAACTTCAGATAGTTAATTCGTTATGTTGTAAGTCAGTTAATTAGTTAAACCGCTAGTTATCTAGTTAGTTATTTATATAATTAATTAGCTAGTTGTTATCCGCACACAACCTGAAGGATGATGATTCACCAAGAGAACTAATTAAAGCATGAGGAGAAAGAATCATGCACATCTATCACGCATTATGCAAATAGATCTGGAAATACGGTAATTGTCCAAGAGATTTGAAGTGAACTGTCTTCATCCCAATATCCAAAAAAAAAAAGAAAAAAAAAAAAAAGAACAAGAAGAAAAGTAAACACACTCATACATGAAAGTATGCCCAACCATTGAACTGTGGCCCTTATCAGATCAATAATGCAAGTAAGATTGTATTAAAAACCGGTGTAATAAAGCATCACTCACAGGGCAGGAACTGGATATATATTTCCGCGTCTCTCACAGAGAATTTGTAGACGGACATGACACCAGACTTATTAGTAATTTACTGTTACCAGATGACGACAAAGATATAAATTATTCGAAGCCCATATAGATCAAAAGAAGTGTACGGCAGGGATGCATCTTGTTCCCAAGTATCTTTAACCAATACACATAAATACTTCTTTTAACACGTCGAACTTCATGGACTTAACATAAAATGAAGAATAATAAACAAAATTAGGTATGCTAACGAGACAGTGTTACAAGCAGAAAGTGAGAAAGATATATATATATATAATATTAAAATACTTCATAAAGATAGATCTCAGCAAAGAATATTTTCAAATCCCAGTGAAAAAGGAAGTAAGACCGTGGTTAGCCTTCAGCACTCCTGATGGACACTACGAATTTAACGATCTTCCTTTCGGATTAAGCAATGCGCCTAGTGTATTCACTCGCATGATGAGGAAGCTATTAGGACCATTGGACAATCCACTTCTTAGCAACTTCATGGATGACATCCTGATTGCTACAGAAACATTCGAGGAATATCATGAGACATTGAAGATATTGTTCAACCGCGTGAAAGAAGTGGAGTTGACCGCAAGACCAAAGAAGTGCCAGATTGGATTCGGCAATTAGATTTTTTGGGACACACAATATCTCAAGGCAAAATGCAACCTCATGATGGTAATGTGGAGAAACTAAGAAATGCATCGCGACCCAGAACCAAAAAGGATGTTCGATCTTTTGTATCTCTCTGTGGAATTTACCAAAGATACATAGTTAGTCGAAAGATCACCCTCATTGCACATCGAACCATTCAGTCCATAAGTGCTCGGATCCCCTCCTCAGCAAATCTCGCAGCGTGTAGCGGCTAACGACACCAGTTCTGTGTTGGTTTATCAATCTTCTTTGGTTTCCTGCGTAGTGTTCTTGTTTGGCCACCCCTCTCTTAATTTGCTGTTCTCGCAGTATGGCCATGATTGTAGATTCACAGTCATCACTTTGTTCACGCAAAAGTCTTACTTCTCGTAGAGCATTCAGAATGTTAGCCTGGTCCATGGCGCGTCCTCCCTCCACCGTAGCATTATCTGCGCGCTTGTCAGCCCGCTCATTTCCTTGTACTCCCGCATGCCATGGCACGAATATGAATCTAATCTTTGCCAGCCTTCAAAGATACATCCCGAACTTCAATTCCCTCGCATCTCCGTTGACACATATGACACGGGAAGGGGAACCAGAGAATGTCGTTTGGTCTGCTGACTGCGAGAAAGCATACGCGGAGTTAAAAAAACTTTAACATCGAAACCAGTTCTTTATCTACCAGATCTAACGCGTCCATGGATACTTAGGACGGATGCAAGCAACATAGGAATTAGTACCACCTTATTACAAGGAATGGATGAGGATCAATGATTGCTCTTTTCATTTGCCTATTCCAGTATAAAAATTTAATTCAGCCGAACGCAATTATTCTACCATTGAAAAAGAATGTTTAGCTTTAGTTTGGGCAGTAGTGAAGTTTCAGACATACCTGTATGGTAAACACTTCACAATACAGTGCGATCATCAACCTCTCGCGTTCCTGGCATTATCCAGAAACTTAAACGCTCGACTAATGAGATAGTCGTTACTTCTACAACGGTATTCATTTCAAGCAAAATATGTTCCAGGAAGGATAAATGTAGTAGCAGACTTTCTCAGCAGACATCCTATTGAAGATTCTGTACAAGAATCAGAGGAGGAAGGAAAGAATGGGAGTAGAAAGGATTAGATTAAATATAAGCTTGTTACGATTACTCAAAGCCACTGTTCTTCAGGCGAACAACGGTCTGAGAGGGGACCTATGTGATATAATTTTTCATAAGTGTAACATCGCGGTAGATATTTCCAATACGATTCAAAAGTTGACACCGCAGAGGATAATTTGTTCCTCCCTGCAATAGATCCTACTTTTTCATCGACCCATTGTGACGTCACCACCGGAACAAGAAGAACCAAATAAATACGGCATGCCGACAATGAAACGGTCTGTTTTTCACCAACCCACACACACACGAGGCAGGAAGATCAGATGCAGATGCTGGAGTGAGTGCACCCTCCCAAACAAATAGTAAAATAAAACATAGTTTGATTACTAAGAGGAGGAAAGCCTCAGCCAACAAAGACATCGCAATCAGACTCTGAAACCAGTCGCTGAAGTATGTGGAAGTCATTCTGATAAATAAGGTAAACACCATATTCACTTTAATTTATTTTAAATCTTAGATTAGTGTGAGTCTTTTTCCCAGAAGAATAGTTAGTAAGTCGACTTGTTGAACACGTGTGGTGAGTTCTGAAGTAGTTAATTATAATATATTTAATTGTTATAGTTTATATATAAACTATTCATTAAGGATAACCATAGTGAATTTTATTTACTCCCAAAGTAAACAACTGATTTAATGTATAAGCATTAGTCCAAGTTGTACATTTATTTCTTAAGCAACTCAATCTACAATGATTTAGAATGGTGAGTTCTTAAGAATTTAATCTAGTAGAAACTAAATAATATTATACTCAGTTATCATAGTCATAAGATAAACCGTATATTAGGAGAAAACTACAGTGTTTTATTTTTTCCCTCCTAAACAACTTAGTTAATGTAAACATTAAACACATGTTATACATTTTATTTCTAAAGCACGAAACTCAACCTACGATGAATTAGAGTAACTTAAGACTTAAGGAAACTCAGAATTCTTAGTACAGTGGTAAGTACATATGGTGCATATACCCACACTGGTCAGAGGAAACTCATTTAAATGTGTCAGCACTGATAGAGAAATTAGTGTAATGTGTATAGTCAATTAGATTTGAGCACATTAGTAAGTAGATTTACTTTTTGACATGAGCACATGGACAAACGAATAGTTTTCTTGTAATTCATGAACACATGAGAACCAAATAGATTCTACATGGATCATAATTTTGTGTGTTGAGTTAAAGCACCCAATTGGTGAGGCAAATGTATGTCAATGTTGGCAACCATGGGGAATAATAATATTTGTGCCACATAATAGTGCGTAATCAACTGCCATGCAAGAATTATTATAATTCATAATGCCAGAATGTGAATTAGAGTATATTACATAAATTGTATGTATTTGATGAGAGCATGTGGTGGCTCATGGATTTCATGTTGCTAAATCTTGGGTGAATTTCATAAGTGTGCCTAATGATCACATGTATATGTCATTGAAGAGCATGCTTGTGTCATGTGTGTTTCATCATTGTTAAACAGATCTGAATGTATTCTGTGTAAAGCACCTACATAGGCATAATTGTCATTCTTACGGACATGATGTGTGTGATGAGTGATTGTGAAAGGAGATATTTCATTGTGATATCAATGATTGTAAACATATTAAGTTATCATTGGTAAATCACATAAGTATAAATACACACCTTACATGCCAGTATGAAGGATGTGTGTTGAATGATTCCTATATGATTACCCACACCAATATGAATGTGTCTATAGAATGAGTGAAATGATTATCCATACATATGAATGATGTCTGAGATGAGCGAATTGACCCCACATGCACAGATGGATATGTTGAATGATGCATGAGGAGTTTGAGCGAGAGTGAAGCTACAGGCTGAGAGAGAGGGAGTATAGGCCAACAGTCAATCTCAGGTTAGCCGGCAACTTGACATGAAATGTCATGACTATCACTAGAGAACTGGTTCGGCGTAACCCATAAAATAAATAATAATTTATTACACTTCGGCGCATAACAACACATTGTATAAAATATCATTCCTGCTATAATCATCTAGTTTTGGCGCTAAGTACGACACAACCAATATCATACAATACGCATACTACCAGCATCTGTGTTTGTAATTTAAGCAAAATTCCACTTTGTAGTTCATGTCACTCCTTTTAACACATATGGTCTAATGTAATGATTATAATAAGCATGATGATGATGGTAATGATAATAATGTAATGATGATGATGACTGTAATGATAATGATAATAATGATAATGATTGTAATTACAATGATATAAGGAAACCATGATGATGCTGAAGATGATAATAAATATTACTTCCATGAGATGCATATGCTGGGGGGAGGATCTGAGCACCTATGGACATGTCCGGAGTGCAACGAAGATACCCCAACTGATAACTAACTAACTTCCATGAGAATGGAAGCAAACTTCTCACTTGAAACATTTAATTAAGAAGAATACACACGAATGCTAAACAAGAATGATAGAATAATGTGCTTATATTGTTTATAAGGCAATACTCATTGAAATGGGAAATGATTTTTAAAAGCCCTTAATGTATGAGACCCTTTTTCTTGAATAGAAAAAGATGAAGAAGAGAATTAACTAGGCACAGAATGAGATGGGAAACATAGTTGTCAATTCCAAATCAATCAAGGTATTACTTAACCGTTAGACCTTAGGACAGGCATAGGTGACGATGAAACTGCACATCTGCTAGTCTAAAACATTGAACACCATATAATGGAGGATGGAATGGAGAGCAACCAATTATGTTGTGGATAACTATTTGAGAGCACCAAGACTCTTTACCTTCCACTGTTTATTTTCCTAGGATCACAATTCTTGTAGGTATTTTCTTTGTGATGTTCTTAAGAAAATATAGAACATTTCCGTTCTGGTGTTCATATTGCTGATATTTTTATATTTAAGATGGATGCTAACATTTCAGGTAGTTGTCATTATTCAGACCTGACTTTGTGAATGCAGCACTTTGTGAAAGTAGTTGTAGCAGCTTGACTGAATGCAGTAGCCACTTAACTGAGTGAGGCAGCTGAGATAGTGAGGTCAAATACTATTCCGCAGCAACTTCCTGCCAATTTTCACCACCTTTCCAGGACAGGTATTAAATATCCTTTTTCCTAGGTATAGTGTGGAAGAAACACAGTGAGCCAAAAGATTAAATAAAACCGGGGGGAACAAAAATAAAAAATCTCTCCAGAATATTCTAAACTGACTGAATGCTACCGAGATCCAAGAACTGGATGGGAAACCAACCAGGGTGTACCCAGTTTCTTTCCACAGATTAGGCCAGCAGAAGAGGCCCAATATTTACAAGTAAGGCCGGATGCACCTCTGAGGACCATGTATGATACAGTGGCACAGCCAGGAGATAGATAATTAGTTAGAGATGAATGTAAATAATATGTTAATTATACTGCATTGATTGTTGTATGTTATTACATGTATATGCAGCAACTTCATTTATATAGATATAATAAATGATGAAATTACGGGTTATTTTCTCTTTTGAGAGTTCTCTTGACATAGTAAAATTGTTGTAAGTAATTACCCTAGATTAATTATTTAGTTGGTAGAGGAGAAGCAATGAACCGTTCCTAAGGTCATTTGGGATACTCAGTAAAAGTTTAATTTTTTCCTTGAGGTATTCCATGGTTCTCCAAAACTCTATTTAATGGTCTTAAATCATTGAGCCAGTAACAGCTAAATTAATTTTAACGGGCAGGATCACATTGAGAAAGAGGAACTGAGGATCCTTGATCTCTTTGGGGTTGAGCCATAAACTATTTATCCGACAGTGACCAGATTTTACTGGTTAGTCAAGGTCGAGGTACTCAAGCCTTCGTTGTCAGGTCACGAACGTCTTTAGCAACATTGTTAAACCTGAAAGATATCCATGCATGCTTCACATTTAAAGGCATCTTCTCGCATCTTACTGCTTTTGAGATTTTCTGTAACGATGGAGTCGTGCAGGAATGATTTGTGTGAAAACGGCAACTTCCATCACACAACAGGTGGTGAGTCAAGATCATAGCACGGCATAGAGGAAGAATTTCACTACATCGAATCACCATGACCGCAGGTGTTTCCTCCTGATGTCCAATATATGAACCGAAATAAACGTGTCCAGAACGGGTTCCTCCATGTCGAGACCAGAAGAGATCCCGATCAACGTGTTCAATATAGGCTGTAACTCTTCGAGCAAAGTCACCCAGTCGCCCGAACCGATGAGAGGATACAACGCTTTGAGCCCTCGTCTGAACGGATGTCCGATTCCTCCGTCAATGCATCCACCTCCGCCGGTGTCAGCATTGGAATATTTTTCAATCCGTTATCTAACTAGGAGACAATCTGACCCAGGTTCTGTGCCAACCATGGGCAACAGTTCATTTACCAATGACAGACTGGAAACAAATTACGTTGTCAAGTTGAGTGAAAGCATGCAGTAGATACTATCGAAGAACTGTACTATAAGAATAAGTCGTCGAATACACATTACCAACATCATACATACATTGGCACCTTTCCGTCTTGACAGACGATAGTTTGGTAAATTGTGCTTCAAAAAGACTTAATAACTACGATCCATGGGGGTGGCGAGTGTGGCTAGTAAGGTCAATTCTTGCCGCAAATGTTTGCCCACAGTAGATGCATGTGAAAACCTGGTCATTTCCGCCATTTTGCACCATCTTACGTCTCTCACGCTCTGTGTGTGCTTTATCTGCAATAATTTTCTCCTTTGTTTTTATTCCATTTCTGATAGTTGCCCTCCATGCAACACGTTCAGCGGCGACGTGCTCCCAATGTGCATTATCAATGCCTGTATCAATAATGTCCCGCTTACCTACATCTTTGTATCGTAGTAGAGGTCGACCCTGAGATCTCCTACCCGTCTGTAATTGACCAAAAAAGATGTCCTTTGGTATCCTACCATCATCCATCCTCCTAACGTGTCCTATACATCTAAGTCTACAAAGACTGAGCATGGAATACACCGTCACACAACCTGATCTTTCCAATACTTCAGTATTTGTGATTTTGTCTTGCCACTTAATGCCAAGTATTCTTCGCAGACACCGCATATGAAAGATGTTTAAACGTTTCTCTTGGCTCGAGTAAGTTGTCCAGGCTTCACTGCCATAAAGAAGAGTACTAAGGACACAGGCTTGGTAGACGAGGACTTTTGTTTTGGCAGTAAGCTTCCTGTTCTCCCAGACTCTTTTTGCTAACATGTTCATTGTTGTTGCTGCCTTGCCAATACTGATGTTGATTATTAGGGATAATTTGCTATTTACCTCTGATCCTAGATATGTAAAATGGTCTACTATCTCCAGTTCGGCGTCGTCAAAAAAGATTGATGGTACACCATGTTCACCTTGTGACACAATCTGTGTCTTCTTTTTGTTAATTGTTAAACCAAATTCAGAACAAGCATTGGAGAATGCAGATAGTAGATGTTGTAATTCTTCCCCAGAGTGGGTCGTAATCGCAGCATCATCCGCAAAAAGCAACTCTCTGATTAGTACCCTCCTAATTTTAGTCTAGGCCTTCAATCTCTGAGCATTATAGAGGCCACCATATGTGCGTGAGTGAATGTATATACCGTTATCCTGATCAGGAAAAGCATATTTCAGTAGAAGTGAAAAGTATATCCCAAAGAGGGTGGGGGATAGTGCACAACCTTGCTTAACTCCACTCTTGATTTCAAACTCTTCTGAAGTTGAGCCATCAAACTTGATTATACCCTTCATGCCTGTGTGGAACGATTCCACAATGGACAGAAGAGTTGGTGGGCAGCCAATTTTCATTAGTACTTTGAAACGACCCTCACGACTGACCAAATCGAATGCCTATGTGAGGTCGATGAAGACAATAAACAGTGGCTGATTTTGTTCCCGGCATTTTTCTTGCATCTGTTGCAATGAGAATATTATATCAATGGTAGACCGGTTCTGACGGAAGCCGCACTGTGATTCAGGGTAGACTTGATCTCCCAGGACTTGAAGTCTGCGCAGAACAATTCTGGCAAACAATTTCCCAACAATACACAGAAGTGAGATACCCATATAGTTGTTACAGTCGCTACGATCGCCCTTGTTCTTGTACAGCGTTGTGATGTTTGAATATTTGAAATCCTGCGGGACCTGTCCTTCTCGCCAGCATAGCTCTATTAGCTGGTGAATCTGTAGAGTGAGTGTGTCTTGCAGACTCCTGATTACCTCTATTGAAATCCCATCCTTACCTGGAGCCTTGCCAGACGCAAGTTCATATATAGCACACTTAACTTCTGTTATGGTGGGAAGTGTGTCCAGGTGGTCAAGAGTTGGCAGGATCTCTATGACGTTGATGGCATCATCCGCTAGCTTGGTCTCACTTGAGTAAAGCTCTAAATAGTGCTCGACCCATCTATCCATCTGCTGTTTCTTATCAGTGATGATTTCTCCAGTCAAGATTTTCAGCGGTGCACTTCTTTTGATCGTTGGACCACAGGCTTTCTTTATCCCTTCATACATGCTTCTGGTGTTTCCCTTCTCACTTGCAATTTGAATGGACTCACATAACTTGATCCAATAGTCATTCGCACACTGCCTGGCAGCCTTTTTCACATCCTTCCTAGCTTGCTTCAGCTCACACAAAGTATTACGCGTTGGTCTTTCCTTGTTTCTTAAGAGAGCTGTCTTCATTTTATCAATCAAGGGCTGCAGTATATGGCTGTTTGCCGCAAACCAGTCCTGCCTCTTATGATCCAAAGTGCCGTAAACCCCTACCGCTGCTTCATAAATAGTTTCCTTAAGTTTACTCCATATATCATTTACTATACAATTTTCTGATGTATCATTGAAAGCATTCTTCAAGTTGTTGAAATTCAAAGCACTTTCCAGTGAGTGTTAATAATATGAATCCTGGGTCTAGATTTGTGTTTAGCTGTGTAGATTCTCTTTGGTCTCAGTCTAACCCTTGTAACAACCAAAGAATGATCTGTATCACAGTCAGCACTGTGGTAACTTCGAGTTAATGATGTATGGTTCAGATATTGTCTCCGTGTGATAATGAAGTCCAGCTAATGCCAATGGCCGGATCTTGGATGTTTCCATGTGACCTTATGCAGCTATTTTGTTTTAAAAAGTGAGTTTGTAATACATAGGTCATTTCTAGTGCAATGCTCCAGCAGCCTTTGCCCATTATCATTCATGCGACCGATGTTGTATTTTCCAAGGCACACTGGCCATGAACTCGAGTCCTTGCCCACACGAGCGTTGAAATCACCTAGCATATAAATGTAGTTGGATTTTGGAACTGCCTTGATCACAGAGTCTAGCTGCTCATAGAACATATCCTTCACATCATCAGAGGAAGCGAGTTTCGGTGCATATGCAGTAATAATGGTGGCAAATCCACAAGAGGTTGCCAAGCGCAGGGATAATAATCTTTCATTACCTCCAGCTGGGATATCAATCATTCCCAGTAATGAATTCTTCAATGCAAAGCCCACACCATGTTGCCTTTTTTCTGCCGCCCTCTACTCTTCCAAAAAAAGGTGTAATTGTTTTCGCTGAGTGACCCTTCCTCAGCGAGGCGTGTCTCCTGCAGACCAGCAATATCTATGTTAAGACGATTAAGTTCAGCATCAATCACAGCCGTTTTTCTGACATCGTCAATATTTCTCAAGTAAGTGGAAAATCCTGGACACATTGTTCTTACGTTCCAGGTTGCAAGCCGTAGCTTGAGGTTTCTATTATTCTTTTTATTAGTACCTGGTGCATTGGTTTGACAACCTGCGATTCAGATTTTGTCCTAGCCCCAAGCACCCATTGAAGCAGGCAGACTGTGGCGGATCAGCACCCATTTGGCCGGGGGCTGCCCAGCTTGAGGCGGCCAGTAACTGACCAGTGACACCTGTAGGTGTCTCCAACCGTCAGAGGCAACGCTTGGCGCCCCATGTCTACGCCAACTGACAAGGACTTATAACCCGTAACAGTTGCCTCTCGCTTTGATTCCGAGACCGGTTAAGACCAGGGATGGAGTTATTGCCTCTCCATATCACAAAGCCTGGGCTAAAATAAAGAAACCATGTGTTGCCCATGCAGCATGATCCCTCACTCGGCCTGCCTAGTTCACTCCAGAGGAAAGTTAACAACTATACATCTGGAACAAGACAAGCTGCAGAAGCTGTCGGATCAGCAGAGCAATGCTCTAGCTGTCCACCTGTCGGAGCTTCGATCCTAGATCAGCTGCCAACCAAGGCTTAAGGCCTGGTCTGCCCTGCCATGACTATTTTGTCTTTGGGTTGCATTTCCTCACACCAGGTTAAGGCTTGTACCCTCCCAATTGCGCCCTTCCGCACGAAGCCGTTGGCACAATGTGGGTTGTCGGGTTTGGTAAGCGCCGCCCAACATTCGGCACTGACAAAAAGCAGGTAGTACCGTCTACTGTCATACGGTAGCTCAGTCATATCTGAACGATGCTAAATAATATAATAATTTACATCACTCATCATCACAAATAAAATAAATTCATGTTGTTCACACGTGTAACGAGCATTTGAACATCTTCCATCATCATACTACACCATATATACATATGTTAAAATATAACTGTAGATAACAGTTATTATACTTCCTAGGTACTTGAAACTCTTTACAGGTTTCAAGGGATGTTCGTTTAGGTGAATTGTTTTTTTTTTCTTTCTTCTTCTTTTGTTATAGTCATTATCCCTGTTTTACTTATGCTAATTTTTCTGTTATGGTCCCTAGGCATTTCATTTAGACTATTCATGTGGTCTTGTAATTCAGCTTCTGATGTTGCTATTAGTGCTTGGTCATCCGCAAACAGGAGTTCTCTAATGGTGTAATTTGCAGATGGTTCTTCTTCAGTGTTCACGTATCATACGGTGTTCTTGCGGTTTCTAGCTGGTTGGTTTCTTTACATATGTTGTCTTCATAGGTTATGAACAAGTAGGGGGCAGGATATAACCTTGCCGAACTCCGGATTTTATTATATAGGATTCTGAGTGTCCTCCAGTTGCTCTCTCTATGCATTCACTGTTGTGTATAAGCTTCTACATAGGTTTGTTAGATGTGTACTCACTCCTTATTGTTTTAAGGATTCCCCACAGCTTGTTTATATCTACTCTATCAAATGCATTTTCTTGATCGACGAAGGCTAAGTAGAGTATTTCATTGTCTTGGATTGATTTTTCTATAAGCTGTCTAAGAGAAAAAAAGACATCTATGCATCCTTTGATTTTCATAAATCCAAGTTATGTTTAGCTTAGCTGGAGTTCTATAGTAGTTCGTAATCTGATCTCAAGAAGTTTGCAAATTATGTTACCATTGTGACTCAAAAGGGAATTGCCTATGTTTTGCGTGTATCTAAAACACATGTTAAAGACTATAAGTATTTTAATACTACTACAAATAGGAAACATTATATAAGGTGCAAATAACTATATAAAACAGAAGCTAGAATATAGCCATTATACTAATTTATAGCAGACGTTGCGATATATGACAGACATAAGGATACGATAGAAAAAAAAATAGTAATTACTATTGTTCCAATTACTTGGAATTGTGAGGGTTATTGTTTATTTTTGAATTTAAAGGGAATATATATTAAGAATTATATATTGGTGATTAATTATCTTATTATTGTATTAAAGGTAAATGATAATAGAAACAATTGGGTTAGTAACAGACATCATACAGAAAGTAAAACATTTACAATTGTTGTGTAGTATAGTTAGACATCTTAAGAAGTGTGGTTTCATAAAATAGTGATTTTTTATTTCAAGAAAGGAATTTTTAAAAAATAAATTGGTATGTGATAATTTTTTGGGTCAACAGGAACGTCAAAACCACTACATCTTAAGCAGAATGATATCCTCAGGTTTGGAAAAAGTGGTCAGAGAAGTAAAGGGGTCGAAAATGATCGTACCATCAAACACATATGCTTTGCGTTGCATCAACGACGCCAGATGCGACTAAAACAAGGGTCAAGGAATAAGTAATAAGGCAAATCATATATTATAATACTTATGTGATCGTGAGAGCAATGTACTGTCAGGACACACATGTACCCTCATTCGGGCGTAATGGCCTAGATAGGTTTGGGGATGCTTATCTTTATGATAAATGAGGAACGGCTATGGGAAGGCCCAGGTGACCTTTTTAAACTCATAAGCAATGTTAGTCCACAGCCCTCCCATAGGCTGTGGCTACATGTCATCTACATAGGGGTAGATAGGAAGGGCGTGTCCGACATAAATATTTTTTTTACGTTTTGTGAGATGGTCCTGAAATAGTACATAGGCTACAGATCATTGCAAAGTATATCTATGAGTATGTCGATTATACTATGCCTATGAAGACCATGGTTATAAAAGGTAACGCACAAAACAAAGCCAATGCAGACTTATGGCGAGTTGGTTAACAAGGAAGGTTGAATGACATATAAACGGTCAAATATTATAGGACCACCAGTGACGTTACAAGCCATGTAGCCATTGAATGATATAGCAGAGATATGGAATTAAGGCTTTATTTCATAATGTTCCATGATAATGAACTTAGAATTATGTTACTACAGGAAATGTGACTCATTTAAAGATTTCGTGATTGGTATAGAATATTTATAATAATATTGAAGAAAATTTAATGAAATTTAAGAAGTAAGATAGTAAAGTATAGAAGATATTAATTGAAAAAGAAATGGCTTCACATTTATATTTTTTTAAATGTGGAAGGGGTGAATGACATAGACCTGAATCAGTCTATGGGTTATTAAGTACAGATAGCTTAGAGCAGTGTTTCCCAACGTGGGGCCCACGCCCCACAGGGGGGCAATTCGATTGTTAAGGGGGGCAATTAGAAAATGGAAGAAATCGGCTGGATATAACAAAACGGGCAGACTTGAGACTGAAGTTAACTAAATTGGAACCTGACATAAATTCTCTTTGCAGCAAGCATCATGCGCAAGGATCTCACTAAATTTAAATAATAAATAATTACTAATAATTAAAATAATATAGAAAAATCTTTCGTTAAAATTATTTTGTACTTTGAATTTCAGTTCTCCATTATATGTTTTGAAAATTTACTTACTGTGTTTGCTCAATAATTACCTAGTGATTTCTTCCTAAAACCTATCATTCAAGTTTCTTTAGTGAACATTTCAATTTTTGAATGTTAAAAATAATGTATATGTAATGTGGGGGGGGGGGGGGGGGGGCATAAGAATTTTAGAAAGGCTTTGGTGGGGCATAGCACAAAAAAGGTTGGGAAACACTGGCTTAGAGTCTTTCACAGTCCTGTGACAAGACGTGAAAAGCGAGAGGATTGTAAGACACACTTTGCATGACATTGGTTGCAAAAGCATGAAAAATGTGCAAGACATTTTGGTGCAAGAGGAGTTAGTTTTGGTCCACTGAAAACCCACCTTGGCGGGAGACATTTCGCAAATGACGCCGAAGTTGAATGTGAAATGAAAACGTGATTTAGAAAACAGTTCTATCCAGCCGGTTTTGGAGGACTGATAAAACGATGGGATAAGTGCATCAATGTTGGTGGAGATTATGTTGAGAAATAAAGGTACAGCGTATGTATAAAAATAAATTAGATTCATATTGTTATCATATGTAGTTATTTTTATACAGCCATTTGTGACTTACCTATTGACTTCCCCTTGTATTAAAGAATATATTTTTGTTTGCACTTGCAACCATTTCCTCCACTATTAATTCTTTGAATACAAGGCCTGCCATTGAGTGAGTAAAAGTGTAACACTAACGAGCTTAAACTAATCGACACTGGACAACAGCCGGGTATACACGACATTCGTGTTGGTCGTCCTACATACACGAGTATTCTTCACCGTCTGCCTTTGTCCCCCAAGTGAATCCCAGTTTCTTCTATAGGGACCATCCCTTTAGACATCATTCTTAAACGAGCCACAATTTAAAGAGAATGTCGGATAACTCATGGGAAGGGATTTCTGTCTAATATACTAGAATTATACTAACAGCGGGCGACACTTTCCTAATTTTCTTGTGAATCTCTTCATATTAATGGTTAGTATTCTTATTTCTTCTTCTTTCCACGTGTTTTAAGATATATTCCGTAATCCATTTCTTACGTCCCAACATCTTCATATTTGTAATAGTAGTGTCTGCAGCTTGGTAGAATGATTTCTTTAATATTTATCATAATTAGCTCACATCTTGAAATAATATTTCCAGATCGGACAATGCATCAAATATGCACTTTACCTCTACGTAGAATTTAACATTGATCTCATCACTCTACAGTGCATGTAGATCAAATCGTGTGTGTTTTTGGTGTATATTTGACCTTCTTTAATGTTAAATGTATATTGCTTGTGATTAATCTATGGTAGCTGTAGCAGTCTACGCTTGGTAGGGGCCTACAGTTTTTGAGACTTTTCAGGCATTTCAAAATCGTTTGCTGATGAGAATTTAATCAACCTTATTTCTAATATTATGGCCAGGACTCCACCATGTTCATAGTCTTCTTGGGGATGTGGATACTAGGTGTTTCCAATAATCATATCATTATCTTTGCAACACTGTAGAAGTCTGCAACCTCTTTCATTTTGTTCCCCTAGCCCATTTTGCCACTAAGCATCCAGCTTGATGTCCAATTCAAGCATTAAAGTGACTTATTTGTAATATTTAATTATGAATGCTTGCATTTCTTGAAAGCATTCTCTAAAGCATAATAATATTCATCGATGCTGCCATCACTGATGTCTGTTGTTGGTGTATACACTTGTATGACCCACACTTACGCGCAAACAAATGAAGCAGGCGAATCAGCTGAGGAGAAATGTTATGTGAACACAGCAAATCACAATAGGTAATCAAATAAATGTAAATATCAAACAAGTGCGATGGATGACCTAAATGCTAAGAAAGGATCGGTTAATATGGGTTGTTAAGAGATCATGGGGAAACATAGAATATATGGCAATGGAAAATAATAAACATATTTTGCTCAATGAATTAAAATGACATACGGGGACGGGATTTTCCTTATAAATAAATCCACAAATCAATATGGATATAACTAAACTATAAAAGGGAAAGCCAGATTGACCATGCGTGTGTTGACGAGAAATTCAGATCATATTTAAGAAGCCGGATAAAAATAAGATGTGAGGTATAGAGCACACAAACACAATTTTAAAAAAAAAAAAAAACTACCGAAGCGACACAGAATCAATAAAAGGTAACTTTATTTTCGTCCACAATCCTACTACTACAACACAACGACAGAAGTACAAAACAAACAATCATGCAAACACTGTTCCAAAAGGGCATTATAATCCCCTGATATAGTATACCGTACTTGTAGATTTCTATCTCTCCTACTATAGTGTATTATAGCATTATCATCCAGTGTCATGCCTAAATTCGTGGGCGGTCATGGTCCCCCCATCTCACATGGTCACCATAATTTCGAATCTGTGTTCTAGTCCCGACCATGCCATGCTGCCAAACCATCAAGGTATTTATCCCTATGTCTCGCTCTTGCTCTCTTCCAATCAGTCTTGTATTATATTCATTAAGCATTTCTAAATTCTTGCAATTTCGTCCTGCGTGTACAGACAAGTACGCAACACTGGCCATTATCATGCCTTGGCCGTGTATAACAAACGCGCATATTCATCTTCCTCCTACTATGTTACATCTAATATATATATATATATATATATATATATATATATATATATATATATATATATATATATATATATACCAAAAAACGTAAACAAATAAATAGAAGTCTCTCCTCATGCAATGATAGCTGATATACTTCATATTTCCTACTAGGCTTTATATCTTTAGTAACACCGCTTCTTCTAAATAATTGTGTCCATGTATTCTCACATACACATACATTCACACTTGATATACAATGATACGTCCGTGGAAGTAGAATTGCTTATTCTACATTTAGTAGTGCAAATACTCGCTGTGCGAAAATCACATCACCATTTTTCAGGCGCAGATCACTCCTCTGAGCTAAATGTATTCTGCCGGAATAGTTCGTCTCCCTTAGTCTAGTTTCGGGTATTTTATTGTCATTCAGGAGCTGAAGTACTTACTTACCTAAAATAGGGAACAACATAAGATAAGTAAATTTTTAAACATAACATTACTTTCCAACCACCCACAGCTCCTCGACGTCCCCCATGTCGACCCAGGCTAAAATGTATATCAGGGAATATCTTAGACAATGGAGGCGACCCGCGTGATATTGACCACACCAACATTCCAGCACTGATACATAATTAAAGTATTTATATCTCACCATAACCACAGACATGTCTTGACACCAATGTGGGTCTGTAATTTTGTTTACTATGCGATATGACAGCCTAGAGAATTTTTATAACTCCCCTTGACCCAATGTCGACTTGCAAGCGTATTTGAAATAACGTTCGCATTTTTAAACAGTATTCAACAACCAATCTATTTATAACCGCCATGTGTCATTACAACTCTCATATATATCTAGCGATATAATCGGTGCACCAGGAACTTGTAAATGGGGGTAAGGAACTCGGTGGTTGGGGGGGGGGGGGGTGTAATTTTTCCACGAGAGACACAACTGACATCAACATATCGTTCACATACTAAATGTGGGTATTTGCGTTTAACATGCATACCACAAAATATATTGCATTATAGTGACAATAAATAATATATTATGATGGGTACATTGTAGTGCAGATTCAATTCGTCTCTGCAATTGGCAGTTGCACTAGAGACAGTTAAGCTAGATGTAATGGCAACCGTTCGCATCTGGTGTCATTCACAGTAGCACGGTATACTATTACATAGTATACACTTGGAGGACACCGCTGACATATGAATACTTCGACCTGAAAATTCAATATGTCGGGTGTCATAGTTTACTATTATCTTATGTTTTAAATTATATACAACAGCAACTTTTCCAATGCTATCTAAGTGTAATGAATACACACCATATGCTTGTAATTCAATTTGCTCACATGAAGCATAATAATTTATTACACACATAACTAAAAATGGGCTAGTGTAAGCTTTAAAGCAACACTATTTAATGTTCGCATGCATTGCAACTTAGATTTTACTTTCATTCCAAGTTACACATAAAGTTAGCGTACAATAGGTACTATATGAATGACAAGATGTTTCAGTCACATAGCTTGTCGAATCAAGACGAATCTCCAACAAGTTTAGTAATAAATGAGGCAGTAGTTCACATATGTACTTACATCTTGTTTACTGTGCTATGTCAGTTAATAAACATTTTTGGCGTCGTCACAAACACTATCAATATTATGTGTTTTGTGAAACAGGGTTTTAAAGACACAATCAACATCTCTCTGCTAGGTATTATACATACATAATGTTATTGTTCTTTAACTACACTTGATTGATAATCACTTTAAGACGCGATTGTCATCCAGTTAACATGACTGACAAGACCGCGCCAAAGTGGATTCATTCCAGACACGAGTCATCTGTACTTAAATGTTAACTTCTAGTCCTTCACTAGAGAACGTACATTAGGAATACACGTACCTTGGACGTTTGTGTGATTTCGCTTTATGGTCGGGGTTATTGGTAATAATTATAGTCTCTGTGGTTAAGGACTTGCGAACGCGATTTGTGAGCCCGTATACCCGGGTTTTAAACACAGCGATACTGTTTTTTTTTTTCGAAAAAATGTATAGGGGTCGGTCGTTCAGAAAGCAATGGCAAACTACTGAACGTAACACTTGCCTAGTACATCAACAGCAGCTGAAAATGCTGGTGTTGACTGCAACGTCCCGTAAGGGATACGCAAAATTTTTTTTTTATTGGTAATAGGTAAAATTAAAATTCACGTTAAAATCAGTCCAGTGCACCGAATCCTACGAATCGTAGTAGCAGCTGCGAGCAGTAGTAGCATTCGTGTGGACTAAGCTAAGTTCAAGATTAGCAGAAAAGGAAAACAAATAATACCCAACTGTCAATGTTCTGGGTGTCAATGTATACTGACAGACTGCTATTAGCTCATCTCTCGGTGATGTCTTCCAGTTTCTATTTATATTTTGGTTTGAACTAGTTGTCTTCGACATTTTATTCCTCATCGTTTTTATAAATCGGTTATGGCTTTTAGTCTTCGTGATTATTATGATGTAGCAGAACCATTGCAAAACGCCGCATTCATCAACGCCCGTCGAATCATTTGTCTAACCCTTGCCATGTCCTCTTCGCCTGCACATTCATACTTTCTATGTCTGCTTTGTCCATGCTATGTCCATGATGCTTTTTTGTGTACCCCACCTTTTTTGTTGAAATGGCGACAGCAATTTAATTTGTCACTTGCTGATAGTTTTGATGGGTGTTCTTATAACACGTGCATACCTTATTTTATAATATCTCTTGTCTTGTCTTTCCAAAATAAATGCTTAAACATCACATATCTACTGCCTCCATTTTCGTAACGTGTTATTACCATGGTCAGGATGCGAGAAAAGCAAATTAAAAGAGTTGTGGCCAAACAAGAACACCTCGCAGGAAGCCAAAGATGATTAATAAACCAACGAAGAATGGTGTTGTAGCCGCTACACGCTGCGGGATTTACTGAGGATGGGATCCGAGCACTTGGGACTGAATTGTTCGATGTGCAATGAGGATGATCTGTGGACTAACTAACTAACTAACCACCCAGTGTTGATTATTAATATAGAAGAATAGGACATACAGTTAATTACGTTATTTAAGTTATCTACACTTTTATGTAATATCATAAGTGCCTCTCATATAACCAATGAGCTATGGGATTATTTTTGTCCCGTATGTGTATGACAATAATTAAATATTAGTTATTTATATCCAGGTTTATCGATCTCTGATTTGTGCAACCTCATAAATATGGTGTGGATGTGCATCTTTTTAACCCCAGCGTTTGTGAATGCAGATTTGCCATTTGAGAGTACGGAGGTTACGTACCTCGCAGGAATGCCACATTTTGCCTTCACTCGAGTGAGCGGTTGCATCACGGCGATGATTGCGTTCGAGAAATGCATTAGTGTTGTATTCCCGTTACGAGTAAGTATTATATATTACAGATTATATGTAGTCTCATTAGAAATACGTATTACCTATTAAAGACTACGTGTAATTCCATAACGAGTAAGTATTGCATTATATGTATACTAGCTGACCCGGCCCGGCTTCGCCCAGACTCTGGTGGGGAGCATCTCATTTAATTCATATAAGTAGTCATATAAGCTCCCGTTCCCGTTCCCGACTATCTATCTGTCTGTCTGTCTGTCTATTATTAGAAAGAGCACTTAAAAGATCTTTACATCTTCCCCAAACAATAAACTTGGGTAAATGGAGCGTCTTATTTAATTCATATTCGGCCCCTGCTCCCGTTCCCATTCCCAAAAAATACGACCCGGCCCGGCTTCACCCAGTCCCTGGTGGGGAGCATATCATTTAATTCATATTCGACGGAGGGAGGAGGAGGAGGGAGCAGGAGGAAGGAGGAGGAGACAGGAGTAGGAGGGAGGAGTAGGAGGGATGAGGAGGAAGGAGGAGGAGAGAGGAGAGAGTAGGAGGTATTAGGAGGAGGAGGAGGGAGGAGGGAGGAGGGAGGAAGAGGGAGAAGGAGGAGGAGGGAGGAGGAGGAGGGAGGAGGAGGAGGAGGAGAGAGGAGGAGGAGGGAGAAGGAGAAAGGAGGAGGGAAGAGGAGGAAGAGCGAGGAGGAGGGAAGAGGAGGAGGAAGAGGGAGGAGGAGGAGGGAGAAGGAGGAGGAGGAAGAAGGAGAAGGAGGAGGAGGAGGGAGAAGGAGGGAAGAGGAGGGAGGAGGAGGAGAGAGGAGGAGGGAGGAGGAGGAGGAAGGAGGAGGATGAGAGAGGAGGAGGAGAGAGGAGGAGTGAGGAGGAGGTGGACGGAGGAGGAGAGAGGAGGGAGGAGGTAGGAGGAGGGAGGAGGAAGGGAGAGGAGGAAGAGGGAGGAGGGAGGAGGAGGGGGAGAAGGAGGGAGACGGAGGGAGGAGGAGGGGAGGAGGAGGGAGGAGGAGGAAGGCGGAGGATGGAGGAGGAGGAGAGAGGAGGAGGTGGAGGGAGAAGGAGGAGGGAGGAGGAGGGAGGAAGATGGAGGAGGAAGAGGGAGAAGGAGGAGGGAGAGGGAGGAGGGAGGAGGGAGAATGAGGAGGGGGAGGAGGGAGAATGAGGAGGGGGAGGAGGGAAAGAGAGGAGGAAGAGGAGGGAGGAGGGAGGGAGGAGGAGGGGGAGGGAGGAGGAGGAAGAGGGAGGAGGAGGAAGAGGGAGGAGGAGGAATGTGAAGGGAGGAGGAGGGAGGAGGTAGAGGGAGGAGGAGGGAGGAGGAGGAGAGGAAGGAGGAGGGGGAGGAGGGGGAGGGGGGAGGAGGAGGAGGGAGGAAGAAGGAGGAGGAGGGAGGAGGAGGGAGGAGGAGGAAGAGGGAGGAGGAGGAATGTGAAGGGAGGAGGAGGGATAGGGAGGAGGGGGAGGGGAAGAGGAAGAGGGTAGGAGGAAGAGTGGAGAGGAGGAGGGAGGAGGTAGAGGGAGGAGGAGGAGGGAGGAAAAGGGAGGAGGGAGGAGGAGGGAGGAGGAGAGAGGAGGAGGTAGGAGGAGGAGGAAGAGGGAGGAGAAGGAAGGAGGAGGAAGAAGGAGGAGGAGGATGGAGGATGGAGAGGGAGGAAGAGGGAGGAGGAGGAAGGAGGAGGAAGAGGGAGGAGGAGGAAGAGGGAGGAGGAGGATGGAGGAGGGAGGAGGGAGAGGGAGGAGTGGAAGAGGAAGAGGGTAGGAGGAGGGGAGAGGAGGAGAAGAAGGGAGAAGGAGGGAGGAGGAGAAGGAGGAGGAGGGGAGAGGAGGAGGAGGGAGGAGGCAGAGGGAGAAGAAGGAAGGAGGAGGAGGAAGGAGGATTCTGTGTAGTCACGTCATTTTCTTCCCTTTCCCTAGCGTTTTGGTTCGGGGATTCTTTCATCATCATCATCATATATTTACGTAAGTATTTTGGGAGGGGGAGGAGGGAGGAGGAGGAAGAAGAAAAAAAAACTATGACAGTTGGCAGCTCTGGAATGAAAGGAAGGCGTGTAGAAAATTTCATCTCAATCGGATGGGCCGTTCGCGAACGTATAAAGGACATACGGACATACATACATACGGACATACATTTGGACAGGATCCTTTTTTATATATAAGATAATAATATTGCATTATAAGTATTATATTAAAGATAGGTGTAGTCCGATGAAAATTAAGAATTACATGAAAAGACCAAATGTAGCCCCATAAATAATAAATGTTCCATTTTAAAGTTTGTCGTCCCATAAATAGTAAGTATTGCACAGTAAAGAATATAAGTAGTCCTATAAATAGTAAATAGTAATGTAAAAAATAGTAGTAAAATAGTAATATTAGTAAAATAGTAGTAAAATAGTAGTAAAAATAGTATAAATAGTAATGTTGTCAGGTCTTAGTCAGATATGACTGAGCTACCGTATAACAGTAGGCGGTACTACCTGGTTTCTGTTAGCGCCGAACGTTGGGCGGCGCTTACCAAACCCGACACCCTACATTGTGCCAACGGCTTCGGGCGGAAGAGCACAATTGGGAGGGTACAAGCCTTACCCTGGTGCGAGGAAATGCAAGCTAAAGACAAAATTGTCATGGCAGGGCAGACCAGGCCCTAAGCCTTGGTTGGCGACTGGTCTAGGATCGAAGCTCCGACAGGCGGACAGTTAGAGCATTGCTTTGCTGATCCGGCAGCTTCTGCAGCTTGTCTTGTTCCAGATGTAGGGGTGTTACCTTTCCTCTGGAGTTAACTAGGCAGGCCGAGAGAGGGATCATGCTGCATGGGCAACACATGATCTCTATATTTTAGCCCAGGCTTTGTGCTATGGAGAGGCAATAACTCCATCCCTGGTCTTAACTGGTCTCGGAATCAAAGCGAGAGGCAACTGTTACGGGTTATAAGTCCTTGTCAGTTGGCGTAGACATGGGGCGCCACGCGTTGCCTCTGACGGTGGGAGACACCTATAGGTGTCACTGATCAGCTACCGCCCGCTTCAAGCTGGGCACCCCCCAGCCAATTGGGTGCTGATCCGCCACAGCCTGCCTGCTTCAATGGGTGCTTGGGGCTAGGACAAAATCTGAATCGCAGGCTGTAAAACCAATGCACCAGGTACAAACAAAAATAAAAATAGAAACCACAAGCTACGGCTTGCAACCTGGAACGTGAGAACCATGTGTCCAGGATTTTCCACTGACTTGACCAATATTGACGATGTGAGAAAAACGGCTGTGATTGATGCCGAACTCAATCGTCTTAACATTGATATTGCTGGCCTGCAGGAGACTCGCCTCGCTGAGGAAGGGTCACTCAGGGAAAACAACTACACCTTTTTCTGGAAAGGTAGAGGGCAGGCAGAAAAAAGGCAACACGGTGTGGGCTTTGCAGTGAAGAATTCGCTTCTGGGAATGATTGAAATTCCAGCAGGAGGAAATGAAAGACTATTATCCCTGCGCTTGGCAACCTCTTGTGGGTTTGCCACCATTATTACTGCATATGCACCGACACTCGATTCCTCTGATGATATGAAGGATTTGTTCTATGAGGAGTTAGACTCCGTGATCAAGGCAGTTCCACAATCTGACTACATTTATATGCTCGGTGATTTCAATGCTCGTGTGGGCAAGGACTCGAGTTCATGGCCAGTGTCCCTTGGAAAATACAACATCGGTCGCATGAATGAAAATGGGCAAAGGCTGCTGGAGCATTGCACCAGTAATGACCTATGTATTACAAACTCTTTTTTTAAAACAAAAGAGATGCATAAGGTCACATGGAAACATCCAAGATCCGGCCATTGGCACCAGCTGGACTTCATCATCACACGGAGACAACATCTGAACCATATATCATTGACTCGTAGTTACCATAGTGCTGACTGTGATACAGATCATTCTTTGGTTGTTGCAAGAGTTAGACTGAGACCAAAGAGAATCTACACAGCTAAACACAAATCTAGCCCTAGGATTAATATTATTAACACTCATGATCCCGAAAAGTGCTTTCAGTTTCAACAGCAACTTGAAGACGCTTTCACTGATACACCAGAAAATTGTACAGTAAATGAAAAGTGGGGTCAAATTAAGGAAACTCTTTATAAAACTGCCGTAGGGGTTTACGGCACTGTGGATCATAAGAGGCAGGACTGGTTTGCGGCCAACAGCGAGACTCTGCAGCCCTTGATTGATAAGAAGAAGAAAGCTCTCTTAAGAAACAAGGACAGACCAACGCGTAACACTCTGAGTGAGCTAAGGCAAGCTAGGACGGATGTGCAAAAGGCTGTCAGGCAGTGTGCAAATGATTATTGGATCAAGTTATGTGAGTCCATTCAAATCGCAAGTGATGAGGGAGACATAAGAAGCATGTATGAAGGAATAAAGAAAGCCTGTGGTCCAGTGATCAAAAGAAGTGCACCGCTGAAAACCTTGACTGGAGAAGTCATCACTGATAAGAAACAGCAGATGGACAGATGGGTAGAGCACTATTTGGAGCTTTACTCAAGTGAGACCAAACTAGCGGATGATGCCCTTAACGCCATAGAGGCTCTACCAACTCTTGACCACCTGGACACACTTCCCACCATAACAGAAGTTAAGTGTGCTATAAATGAACTTGCATCTGGCAAGGCTCCAGGTAAGGATGGGATTCCAATAGAGGCTATCAGGAGTGGGCAAGACACACTCGCTCTACAGATCCACCAGCTAATAGAGCTATGCTGGCGTGAAGGACATGTCCCACAGGATTTCAAAGATTCAAACATCATAACACTGTACAAGAACAAGGGTGATCGGAGCGACTGTAACAACTATAGGGGTATCTCACTTCTGTGTATTGTTGGAAAAGTATTTGCCAGAATTGTTCTGCGCAGACTTCAAGTCCTAAGAGATCAAGTCTACCCCGAATCACAGTGTGGCTTTCGACAGAACCGGTCTACCACTGATATGATATTCTCATTGCGACAAATGCAAGAAAAATGCCGTGAACAGAATCAACCACTGTTTATTGCCTTCATCGACCTCACAAAGGCATTTGATTTGGTCAGTCGTGAGGGTCTGTTCAAGGCACTAAAGAAGATTGGCTGCCCACCAACTCTTCTGTCCATTGTGGAATCGTTCCACACAGGCATGAAGGGTAT
The DNA here is from genome assembly GCA_963921405.1 of Cepaea hortensis. Lineage (NCBI taxonomy): Eukaryota > Metazoa > Mollusca > Gastropoda > Stylommatophora > Helicidae > Cepaea > Cepaea hortensis. The sequence goes on along the minus strand of OY992881.1, from coordinate 106,003,254 downwards.
AATCAAGTTTGATGGTGCAACTTCTGAAGAATTTGAAATCAAGAGTGGAGTTAAGCAAGGTTGTGTACTAGCTCCCACCCTCTTTGGAATATACTTTTCACTTCTACTGAAATATGCATTTCGTGATCAGGATGGTGGTATATACATTCACTCACGCTCAGATGGCGGCCTCTACAATGCTCAGAGATTGAAGGCTAAGACCAAAATTAGGAGGGTACTGATCAGAGAGTTGCTTTTTGCAGATGATGCTGCAGTTACGACCCACTCTGAGGAAGAATTGCAATGTCTACTATCTGCATTCTCCAATGCTTGTTCTGAATTTGGTTTAACAATTAGCAAAAAGAAGACACAGATTATGTCACAAGGTGCACATGGGGTACCATCAATCTTTATTGACGACGCCGAACTAGAGTTAGTAGACCATTTTACATATCTAGGATCAGTGGTAAATAGCAAATTATCCCTAGATCAGGAAATCAACATCCGGATTGGTAAGGCAGCAACAACAATGAACAGGTTAAGAAAAAGAGTCTGGGAGAACAGGAAGCTTACTGCCAAAACAAAAGTCCTTGTCTATCAAGCCTGTGTCCTTAGTACTCTTCTCTATGGCAGTGAAACCTGGACAACTTACTCACACCAAGAGAACAATTTAAACAGCTTTCATATGCGGTGTCTGCGAAGAATTCTTGGTATTAAGTGGCAAGACAAAATCACAAATACTGAAGTATTGGAAAGATCAGGTTGTGTGACAGTTTATTCCATGCTCAGTCTTCGTAGACTTAGATGGATAGGACATCTTAGGAGGATGGATGATGGTAGAATACCAAAGGATATCTTTTTTGGTGAATTACAGATGGGTAAGAGATCTCAGGGTCGGCCTCTACTACGATACAAAGATGTGTGTAAGCGGGACATGATTGATACAGGCATTGATAATGCACATTGGGAGCAAGTCGCCGCTGAACGGGTTGCATGGAGGGCAAATATCAGAAATGGAATAAAGTCAAAGGAGAAAATTATTGCAGAAAAGTCACACACCAAGCGTTTGAGACGTAAGATGGTGCATGATGGTGGAAATGACCACGTGTTCACATGCACCCACTGTGAACGGAAATTTACAGCGCAAATTCGCCTTATCAGTCACACTCGCTACCGCCATAGTTAAAAGTTATTATGCCTTTTTAGAGCACAAACTATCGTCTGTCAAGACGGCAAGGTGCCAATGAATGAATAAATAGTAAGTATTACAAATTAATGATTATATGCAGTATCATTAAGAGCACTATTATACTTTACAGACCGTTATTTAGTCATATTTAAAGTAAGTATTACACAATACAAACTTCAACTGATAACATACTTTAATAATTTAAAAAATACGTCTTTGATGATTGCATTTATAATATAGGGAGACCCAGCTATACGTTGCTTCGGTTTAATTCGTTTCGCAATATCTTCGTTGTCACATCCATCCATCCATCATGTGCCATTCCGGTAAGCGTGGACGGTCATGACTCGCCATTTGTGGTGATCTCTGATCACCAGAGTTGTGGATCAGCTCAGTGTTCCTGTCTCGACTATGCCGTGTGATTAAGCCATCCAGGTATTTACTTCTCGGTCTTCCACTTGGTCTCTTCCCTTCGACATTGCTAGTTGTCACCAAGTTATCCAATTCATGTCTTCTCACTCGTGAAAGAGAGTGGGTTGACGTTCCGGAAGACATAACGGACTGGCACAATGTAATAATAACGCTGGGTCGTGAGTGCAGAGAATGGGCAGAGGGCCGCACAGAGATTGAAGTTCAACAGCTTATCCAGAGCATGATCGATGCTTGACAAGCAAGGTGACACAGTAATCCACACCGATGGGTCAGTGGTGAGAAATAGACGTAGTGACTGGGCCTTTATTGCAAAGGCTAATGGACGAGTCTTGAAAAAGGAGAGTCTGGCATATGATACTACGACCTCCAGCATCAGATGGAGGTGGAGGCAGTAACAGCGGCATTCCGGTGACTAGAGGAGACTACTGCAACACACGTTGTATTCATTACGGAAAGAGTATGCTTAGTAAAGCGGAGAAAGGAATGTTTCGTGTGGAATGGCTCTCGTCGCTTCAGAGGTCACACATTGTGAAAATTGTATGGATCTTTTGCCCTGGCCATGCGAGGGTACGGGGGAATGAACAGGCTGATAGGCTAGCAGGGAATGCATCTCTTGGTGGTAGTTTGCCTATGGACAAGGGGGAGGTGTCGTGCGCTTGGGTGACCAGGTGGAGAAGACGTAGGAACAGATTTAGAACCCATATATGGAAAGAATGAGATTGCGGGGGATCTGCAGGGGTTCTGGAAGAATCTCAAACCTGAGAAGGAAGACCAGGAGAAAGTTTAATCAGATAGCGGTTGGAACGATTAGTAGTATGATTCTTCGCTGGCTGTTGAACGAGGGGGCGTAACACGTATGGGAATATCCTGAGTGCAGTGATGTCTGTTCTTGACTCAACTCAACTCAATACATTCGTCTCACAACATGTCCAAAAATTGGTGACTGTTTACGTACAATTTATCTAATCAATTTACGATCATCATTTGTTTCTTGTAGTAATGGTTCATTGGGTTTTCTGTCTTTCTATTGTATTCTTTGCATTATCCCTTGATCTTCATGATGTGATTCATTGTACTAAATTTTCGATGTCGATCACATTCCAAAGTTCCTGATTTCTTTGGGATTGCAATAAATACAGAATTACATAATTCAAAAGATATTTCTCCGATATCATATATTGTGTTCAGCAGTCTGGTGACTTGATCTATTCCATATTCTTCTAAAACATTAACTATTTCTGTTGTGATGTTTTCTGAACCGGGGCACGTGCCAGTTTTCATGTTTAAGAACATTCCGAACTCCCATCTTCAAAATTGGCGGACCTATATTATTAATTCGAATATCATACTGTTACTCTCTGTTATCACCATAACGGTTTTGCTAATCCTACTGGCAATGGTTTGTTTACATTTTGCCAAAAGTACACATTTACGGTGAACTCAATATAACACTGTTGGTCTATAAGAATTTCGGCACGTCAGACTCCCGCTTTCGCCAGTTAACTTCGTGTACACTGCGCGCCAAGTGGTGACTACTGACGAAGTCAGTAACCTTTCATGATAAACACCACGACAACGCCGCTGACTGAAAATCAGATAGATTCATTAGATTCACTGTAATTAACATCCGTGTGTTGACTGAGGGAAAACAGAGCACGATGTTTTTGTGTGTTTTTTGAGCACTTGAGATGACAAGTTTATTACTTCTGTGTAGTGCGCGTTGTAGTGTCGGATATACTACTCGTTGTAAAACTGGATATACTACTCAACACCAGCATTGGGTGCCGGCTGACATGTTGTCACATCTACTAGATCAACTCCAGCACAGGGTGCCAGCTGACATGTTATCACATCTACTAGACCAACACCAGCGCAGGGTGCTGGCTGGTATTTTGTCACATCTACTAGATCATCACCATCACAGGGTGCTGGCTGCCATGTTGTCACATCTACTAGATCAAAACCAGCACAGGGTGCTGGCTACCATGTTGTCACATCTACAAGATCAAAACAAGCATGAGATGATGGACACTTTATGGGCAGGCCCATAATTCAAGAAGGACAAATTAGCCATGTTCATAAAACACATCACTCTAAGACTGCCCAAAAGTGGCGGATCCTTCGGTGGAATCGTAGAGAGTTTCCAAATTGTCCTGATCGCGTATACATTTTTATAACTTCCGCGCGTTTCTGAAATCCAGTGGCGGATAATTCGGTTGGATAGGGGGCGGTTGCAAATTGTCCTGATCGCGTATACAAGTATTTCGAGCCTCTAGCTTTTACGAATTATGCCCGCGCTTCGTCACTTCCTTTCACTATTTGGGATTTTTGTTTGTCTCTTCGTCCACATCAATTATCAATTTGTATGCCACTTGATTTTATCATGTATAATATAATCGCATGCACACTACTGTAGAGTGAGTAAGAGAGTTAGTGAGTGTGAGTGAGTAAGGGAGTGTGAGTGTGTGTGTGTCTATATATATATATATATATATATATATATATATATATATATAGTCATTGGAACCTTTCCGTCTTGACAGACAATAGCTTGTGCTTTAAAAAGGCAGGTAGCGAATGTGACTGATAAGGTCCATTCGCGCTGTAAATGCCCTTTCACAGTGGGTACATGTGAACACATGGTAACTTCCACAATCATGCACCATCTTCAATAATTCTCTCCTTTGTCTTTATTCTATTTCTGATGTTTGCCCTCCATGCAACACGTTCAGCGGCGACTTGCTCCCAATGTGCAATATCAATGCCTGTATCAAGGACTTAAAAAAAACAAGGATCAATCATGTTCCGCAGTCGCTTGTCGTCCCTGGTGGGAAAGTGGAATCAACAAGCACACATGTTAAATATCCTTTTTCTCAGTTTCCCTCTGCTGGTGGACCTTTGTCTACATACCCCCCTTATTTAAAGTCTCTCTCTCTCTCTCTCTCTCTCTCTCTCTCTCTCTCTCTCTCTCTCTCTCTCTCTCTCTCTCTCTCTCTCTCTCTCTCTCAGACAATATCCCTCTTCCCGTTCCTAAAGCGCATAACCCCACAAACACAAGTTTCGAACAACATGATAAAACATTTATTGCAGAAAAGTGTAATTTGGGTGTGCGATGTATGGGTTTGGATATATGTGGTGTAATCTCTCTTGAATGTGCGACAGGATATAGTCTAGGATCAGCATCAGTTGCCATCATGATACAGCCATTCAACTTCACAAAGCACACAACAGGAAATATCTCACCCAGCTGCATCTCTCTGACTGATGATGTTTTCTTGCCACTGTGTTCTGGAAAATTTTCAATAATATAGTCTCCACTGAATTATATGTTAGTTCGTGTCTTTCACTTATACACATTCGACAATCTGGAATATTTATAGTTCCTGTTAATGTCTGATCACCACTGCTTGATTGCGAGACTTAGGGTCCTTTGGTTTTACAAACACGATATACCGGTCGGTAATATAGTCATTGTATTGAAGAATATAAACACCGGTCCAACAATATATCGTCTATACACTGAGGATTTTCACTCATGGAAAATGTTAATGATAGTCTTTTCCTTTCTCTATGGTCTATATTACATAGTCCTCTTCATCATTATTTAGTTATATTGAATACCTTCCTTTAGCACCTCACTTAGAGTGATTCAGTTTCGTTGGTCATTTTAACTCACACTTGTCTGACCTTCTTGTTAAACAGGGTTCACAGCTTCATATCATTTATTACTTCACCCGAGTATGACCATTTGCTTCTGCTCAGATTGGTAACCACTTACAATTTCAAGTGCAGGTAACCTGTCAAAGAAAATACAGCATGTGAGAGAAACTCAACTCCGACCTATGATATGTGAATGTAGATATAAGGCTATATTCAGTATGTAACCTCTATATATCATCCTAGAGCTACACTCTTGTATAAGACAGAGTAGTTCAGCACTCTACCCTATACAAGGTAAAAGAAAGAAAAAAGCTAAAGGAAAAGCACGGAGGCCAGTAGACACTTCTACCAGAATATCCTAGCATAAACCTATCCTTCCGAGTGCAAGGACACCTTACTCTACACAACATAAGTCACTCTTAAGCCTAATGCTGTCGACACTCTATACTACGGTTACACACGAAAGTTCACTATGCTAGAGTTCTAATCTACATCCATATAAAATCACCTTATTTAATCCATTTCAGGCCTAGAAGTAAACCACTTAATCCCATGAAGGAAAAGTGCCGGTTGTCTTTAAACAACCTAGACTCTGTGATATATTCTATTTAGGCACTGAATTAAATCCACACTCCGCAGGTCTTAAGTGCAACCTTCAACTAACTTTAAAACGATAATTTCAGTCCACAGATAATTTTCCTGGACTACGTCACTGGGTTTTTCCTTCCCACCAAATCACCCCTGCTCCTACCTCGTCTTTTGATCTTCGTACACCAACATGCTAACAATATTCTTTGATAAAGACGATCTCCCGGTATATCGTTGTTTTTCCGTTGTTCAAAGGACTCGGTTCACAGTATTTCAAAGAGATCCAACTCGTGCTCCGAACTTACTTGATATAAACGATCTTTCTGGACATCGGTGATTATCTTTTGATCTCGACTCTCGGGACTACGGTCATACGTCACCGTTACTTCAAATACGAACTCTGGTCTTTGAACTTTTCCGGTCGACAATCTTCAGTTACCAACGGGACTTCGCTCCCGTCCTCATTCGTTCCGATCGTTCAATCAGGGCTCTTACAACAAACAAAATGCCGCGGCACAGGCCGCCGATCGTTGTTCTTGGAACATTTCGGATCGTTGACCTCTAGTATCGTGACATAGAGATTTCTCTATTAAGAGAGTTGACCGCGTCGACTCTTACTCTCTGGAGGTTTGATCCAGATGTTCTCCATCCACCTATTTATCTTCCTCAGGATCTGGGTGTCTAGACAGGAAATCAGCTCCTATATTCTCCTTTCGAGGAATATACTCCACTGTGAAGTTGTACGACTGCAGCAGCAACGACCACGCATCAAACGTGCGTTGAACTTCTGAGAGGTGGCTAGGAACATCAAGGGTTGATGATCCGACTGGACCCTAAACTGCACTCCATACAAATACTGCTGAAATGTTTGCACGGCCCATACGAGTGACAAGCATTCTCTCTCGATTGTAGAATATTTCTTTTCCGCCGGGAGAAGTTTCTTACTGGCGTATGCCACTGGTTTCAAAACCGAAGCGTCATCTCTCCCTTCATGTAACAAAGCTGCCCCAATTGCAATACCACTCGCATCTGTTCTAAGCACAAAGGGTTTTGTAAGGTCGTGAAGCTGTAGAACTGGCTTATTCACCAATGCTTCCTTCAACTGACTGTAGGCGCCTTTGCATTCTGGCGTCCATACAACTGTATCTGGGAATCCCTTTTTCAAGGTTTCCGTTAATGGATTTCCCAGTTCTGTGAAATGCTGGATGAACTTCTGATAAAACCCGCACAACGATAGGGAGGATCTCACATCTGTCTTCGTTTTTGGCCTTAAAGCTCGTCTGACTTTTTCCAGGTTCTTCTGCTCCGGGTCAATGTTTCCTGGAGTGAAGGTATGACCTAGAAATTCAACAGTTTGGTAACCAATCATGCACTTGGTTGGGCGCGCGGTAAGCCCTGCCTCCCGGAGCCTGTTGAAAACTCTCTCCAAGGACCACACATGGTCATCTAAGCTGTCACTGGCAATCAGTATATCATCCATGAACGAGATGATGGACGGATCACATAGTGGATCCAACAAGGCCCTCATCATGCGAGTATACACACTAGGCGCATTGCTGAGTCCAAAAGGCATGCCGTTGTACTCATAGTGTCCACTGGGTGTACTGAAAGCCAGCAGAGGTCGGACTTCCGGTTTGACCGGAATCTGATAATAACCCCGATTCAGATCTACTTTAGAGAAGTACTTAGCTTTATGGAGCCTGGCGAATAACTAAGTTGGATTCGGCACAGGTTCCACCTGAAACTGGGAATGACTATTCAAGTGTCTATAGTCAATACACAACCTGTGTTCTCCACTCGGTTTTCGTAACAACACCACTCCGGCATTATATGGGGATGTGGATGGCGCAATCACATCATCCTCCAACAGTTTCTGTATCTCCTCCTCCAAAGCCTTCTCTTTAGAAAATGGCACTGGGTAGACTTTTTGGCGGACAGGATCTTGCGTGGTTAAAGTCAACTCGAACTAGACCAGCTCCGTCCGTCCGGGTTTATCAGACAAGATCTTCTTATGAGACTTTAGAACCTAGGCAATCTTTTCCCTCTCCTGAGGAGTCAGATCAGGGTTCACCTGCACATCCCGATAGATTTCCTGGTGCACTAGTGGATACTCCCTATCCTCGTCTGGTCCTTTTTCAGTCTCTACTGCTACTGCCATTGCCATGAGATGAGCTGCTCCTTCCCCGGTTCTCTCTTCGTATTTCCGCAGGAGATTAATATGGAAAATCTTCGACTTTCCCCGAATCAGGATTTGATAGTTGGTTCTGGATACCACCATTTCCACGGGGAATGGTCCCTGCCATCCTATCTCCAGTTTGTTGGTTCCCGTTGGGAGTAGCAACAAGACTTTGTATCCCACTTTCAAGAGATCTGTTTCTAGACCTACGGTTGTAGTACTCCGCATGTCTCTTTCTGGCCTTTCTCAAGTTTCGAGTCGCCAGAGCCCAGCCCGTGTGAAGTTTTTCCTTCAGTTTCTCCACGTATTTGTACGAGTAGATCACTTCTTCTGACGTCCCTTCCTCCGTCCAACTCCTCAGCAAGCCCTCCAATGGTTCTTTGATGGGATGACCAAACAGCATGGTAGCTGGCGGTAATCCTGTTGAGCCATGAGGCATTTCCCGATAAGCGAATAGTGCTGCTGGGATGTATTCATCCCACCTATCAGGTTTTTCCCGTGCCAGTTTCCGGAGCATTGTCATCAACGTGCTGTTGAAACGCTTGACTTGCCCATTCGCTTGAGGGTGGTAAGAACTGGTATGAATATGGTTGGAGAGGAACACCCCAAAAACCTCCTCCATGAGTTTCCCACAAAACTGGGGACCAATTATCCGTCAGAATCTTATTAGGGAAGCCTAATCTAGTAAAGGCCTCCATCAGTGCATCAGCCACTCTTTTCGAGGCAATGGTATAGCTTCACCCCACATCGAACAGCAGTCCACCATTGTGAGGATGTACATTTTCCACTTCTTAGTCCTTGGAAGAGGACCCACGATGTCGATGGCTACCCTCTCGAAAGGAGAGTTCATGATGAGCATCTCACCCAAGACCACCGGCGCTGTCCAGTGTTTCGATGCCACATTCTGGTACTCAGGGCATGGTTTCACATACCGACGCACATCTCCAGTCATTCCTGGCCAATAATAATGGCAGGAAATCCGCTGCATGGTGGCGGCCATACCCATGTGTCCGCTGAACGAAATGGTATGCCCCATCTGAAGAATTTGGGAATGGTATGTCTTCGGGAATACCAATTGACCGTGTAAGTTGTCTCCCCTTCCGGCTCTCCGATAGAGCAGCCGATTTTTCATGTAGTACTGTCCTCGTTTGGGTGGAACAGCACTTTTCTGCAGCTTCCTATACCAAGGACGTAAAGTAGCATCCTCACTCTGGGCAGTTCGCAACATTGGGTTTGATAGCATTGTCTCTGCCTGATCCTTTTCCTTCTGAGAGCGTGTCTGCATAGCTACCATGTGGATTGGTTCCTTGGGCATTCCCAAAAAGACATACCGGCAACCAAGGATGACGGGAAATATGGGATCAGTCAATACCGCGGCCTTGATTGTGCCGGTGACATATCTTGACCGAATCTCCACATGAGCAATTGGTAACTTCATGGCTACAGCACTCTTTGTCGCAAGCTGTATCTCCATTGTCTCATCTGTGAGTTGTTCTGGGTATATAAGATCTGCAGACATCACAGCTTCCCCATCAAGGCCAGTATCATATAAACAGTTGACTTGTTGGCCATTCACATCAATCAATTCCACCACCGGTGGTCTCCCTTGATCCGGAGTGTCTTCCACCTCCTCGACCTTTTCCTTGGAGTCCTCTTTAGTAGGAGTCATTTGACTTGAATCTGCAGTCTTTAGTATTATGTGTTTTCAACCTGCAGTGTCTGCACCATTTTCCCGTCCAAAGTTTTTCCCTTCCGGACTTCGGTGTGCTCTCTTGGTTTCGAGTTTCTTCGCCGACCTAAGCCTTGTCGGTGACAACCTTCTTAGAAGTAACGCGGCATGTTGCTAAGTGAGAGCTTTTTGGTTTCGATCTGAAGTCTTTTGTGTTGTGAGAGGGCGACTTGCAGAGCGATAACCACTTCTCAGACCACGGTCGTTTTGGTGGAGAATTCGAGGTGCTCTTGTTTCCTTCCTTCATCTTCTCTGAACTCTCCATTGAAGTCTTCATATAAGGTTCCCCTTTCTTGTATTCCTCGTTCTTGGTTTTCTTTCGGTCCTGTCTCTCCTGGCCTTTGCTGGCTTGTATACTTGGTTCTCAGGCCTCCTCATGTACCTCCACGAATCTCTCCGCCAACTTATTCAGCACCTCAATCCGTTCCGCCCCTTGCTCTCCCAAGAATGTTCGACATTTGCTTTCGCATCTGGTCGACTACCATGAGCTGTTCCAGACTCTCATATTCCCGTTTTAATTCGGCCAAATCCATCCATCTTTGGAGATATTATTGTAGGTGCAGACTGTAGGCGGCGAATAGCTCTCCCGGCTCTCGTTTTGCTGATCGCAACTTCTTTCGATTCGTTTGTGAGGTGATCTAATAATGTTTCAGCAAAGAGGCTTTCAATTCTTCGTAGTTGTTTTCGTGTCCTGGCGGTAGGCGGGAGTAAACCTCGTAACCCGTCCCGCGTAATCCCTGGGACAATTTAAGATTCCATTTGTCTCTATCCAGCCCCATAGCGACTGACATGGCGTCGAAGCGATTCAAGTACTGGTATATTTTTAATTTGCTTTCATCAAAGACAGCCAAGGGAAACTTCATGGCATGGTAACCATGTCCACTCATGTTGGGTGAACCATGGGAAGATCATCCTCCTTCTGCCTCATCAGTTTCTCCCTTAGTTTGTGTTCTACACTTCATGGCATGATAACTATGTCCACTAATGTTGGGTGAACCATGGGAAGATGATCCTCCTTTTGCCCCATCAGTTTCTCCCTAAGTTTGTGTTCTAAGTTCCAGTTCTCGCATGCGGTATTCTTGTTCTCTTCCCTGCGCCTCTTGTTCTTCTTTTAATCTCATGATTGCCTGTTCAGCTTCCATTCGTTTTGTCTCCATCTCCATCCTTTTTAGCTCCAACTTGGCTTTTCTATCTTCTCTTTCTGCCTGACGAAGCTCTCTTTCCACCTCCTGTATATACTCTGACAGTGCCTGTCCCGACAAGTCCATCCCTTCTCCCATTTTCCTCAATTCTGCCATATCTAGTTTATGAGTGGCCATAGTTTAAGAAGGTGAGTCAGCAGGTTGAGTAAAGAAACCCCAAGGCAATATGCAAATACTAAATAGCTGAAATTACTATATATATATATATATATATATATATATATATATATATATATATATATATATATATATATATATATATATATATATATATATATATATATATATATATATATATATATATATATATATATATATATATGTGACACCACACAGTACACCACAAATCAATCTCTCAACGACAAGAGGTGATTTAGGACTAAGACTTATGAAGACGTGTAAATTGTGAACAGGTATGTAATGTGTCTTAACACCTACCCACATTCACCCTGTCTGAATCTTTATTTTCCCGGCAATAATGTCCCCAACAACAATGTAATGTAGCCCATATATATTAATGCAATATCATCATATATCCCATGGACATGCTCACAGTTAGTCACTATATATATATATATATATATATATATATATATATATATATATATACCATACATATATACCATATATATACCATATATATACCATAGACGTGCTCTCATATAAAGTCATTGTATATATATATATATATATATATATATATATATATATATATATATATATATATATATATATATATATATATCATAGACGTGCTCTCATATAAAGTCATTATATATATATATATATATATATATATATATATATATATATATATATATATACCATTGACGTGCTCTCATTCAAAGTCACCATATATCCTATGGACGGTCCCCCATTAATGTCGCTTGTCATCCCTGGGGGGAAAGTGGAATCAACAAGCACACCTGTTAAATATCCTTTTTTCTCAGTTTCCCTCTGCTGGTTGACATTTGTCTACATACCCCCTTATTTAAAGTCTCTCTCTCTCTCTCTCTCTCTCTCTCTCTCTCTCTCTCTCTCTCTCTCTCTCTCTCTCTCTCTCAGACAAAATCCCTCTACCCGTTCCTTCAGCACATAACCCCACAAACACAGGTTTCGAACAACATGATAAAACATTTATTGCAGAAAAGTGTAATTTGGTTGTGCGATGTATGGGTTTGGATATATGTGGTGTAATCTCTCTTGAATGTGCGGCAGGATATAGTTTAGGATCAGCATCAGTTGTCATCATGATACAGCCATTCGACTTCACAAAGCACAGAACAGGAAATATCTCACCCAGCTGCGTATCTCTGACTGATGATTGTTTTCTTGCCACTATGTTCTGGAAAATTTTCAATAATATAGTCTCCACTGAATTATATGTTTGAACTGCCAGCAATATCAATGTTAAAACGATTGAATTCGGCATCAATCACAGCCGTTTTTCTCACACCGTCAATATTGTTCATGTCAGTAGAAAATCCTGGACACATGGTTCTCGCGTTCCTTTTTATTAGTACCTGGTGCAGTGGTTTTACAGCCTGCGATTCAGATTTTGTCCTAGCCCCAAGCGCTCATTGAAGCAGGCAGAATTGGCCGGGGGCTGCCCGGCTTGAGGTGGACGGTAGCTGATCAGTGACTAATTTTTACGTTAAAAAATGTATATGTACAATTTTTCTCCATATTCTTTACAATTTTGCAAGAATGCTCACGACAATCGTCACGGTATATGTGTGTGGGTGGATTCGTAATATGTCTGGGTGGGCTCAGGTTGTGAAAGTTTACTGTGTGGGTACCTTGTGAAGTGACTCTTTCTAGGCCTGTCGGAATCTCTGATTGTGTTATGATAAGGTCCTCTGTTTTTATGTAAGAATCTCTTAAACTTACCATTACCACTGTTATTCTGGACTCTGGCACTAGCCCCTATCACAAGATCTGGTTGTGTGCATTCAGCAAATATGTCACGGTGGACGCTATAGAAAGATTCCCCTACGACTCCATCTCTGTGAGTGACTGACATTTATTCTCTATGAGAAATACAGACATAGCTTCAGGTACAGATGAAAGAAGCTTGTCCCTCAGAACAAGGTTACGTAATTTATCAAAATCAGAACCTACGTCTGCTGCTGTCAACCATTTATCAAAGCAAGAAAAAGGTTCAGATACATAGTAGAGGAACGTTTGGTTTGCTTTAGGAGACCGTGTCTTGAATTTTGTTCTTAAACCACATTCATCCAAAGAAAGATGAACAAGAACTCTGTCTCGCATTTATTTGTAGTTGGTCCGCAATTTCTCAGGAATCAACTCAATCACCTTTAAAGGCTCCAACGCGAGATTTCGATGAAACAAGATTGGTATGTCCTGTTCATGAATTTTATAAAACTTGGCCAGAACTTTAAAATTCGTAATCCGGGAACTGACCGAATCACCTTGTTGGAAATTACTAATCAGCCCTTGGTACTTCTTAACTGGGTCATTAGTCTTTGCTTATAATCTTTCTCGTTCTATCTCGGCTTCACGATCCATTTCCAAAGTCTTAACCTTCAAATTACTTTCAAGTTCCTTTTCCTTAAGTAGGACTTCAGTAGCTAATTTCTCCTTCTCAAATGCTAGTTGCCTTTCTTTTATCTCCCTTTCTGCTGTTAATTTTTCTTTTTCAGTTGCTTTTCTCTCCCTTTCCAATATTAATTCTCTTTCCTTTGTCGCCATTTTCTTCCTTTCCAATGCTAATTCTCTTTCCTTGATTTCTCTCTCAACTGCTAATCTTTCTTTCATTTCTTCCCTTTTACTTGCAGTCTTAAGTACTTTAGCCTCTTTCTCTGCTGCTAATCTTTAGAGCCCGCTCCTCTCTCTGTAGAGCCTGAAACTCTTGCTTCGCCTACGTTCTACGTTCCTGTCTGGATAGGCCAGATTTCTTACACATCTGCATACAATCTTGAAGTGTCGGCATGTTGTGCTAACGTGCTGCAAAATCTCTAGCTAAAATCTAATATATATGCAAAGCTCAATCGACAGAATGCGTAGGCAGACAGTAGTAAATATATCAAAATGTCAACCTCAAAATCAACAATATTGTAGAGCAGAATAGCGCAAAGAAAATTAACAAACCTGGCGCGAAATAAATATCGTCTTACCAAGTCACGATATGTAAATACCAGAAAAGAAGGATAAAATTTATTAAGTATAAAGCATATAACACCACAACAATTAAGCCGTTACGAGACAAATACACGAAGTGTATCTCAGACATACATATCTAGTACCATAATAAAAAAAAAATATTGATTAGTGATAGAGATATAAAGAACGTATACAACTGTTACGACATGACATACGAACCAACGAATCGCGAGATCGCTACAAAAAAAAAATCGTAAAGAGCTGACAACCACTAGTAAAGAACGTATCCCGTTGCTATATAAACACGTTTATTTAGCAAATGAATAGCCCGCCAACCGCCCGCATTGTCATAATAGCAACAAATGGGCCATCGATATAATAGTATGTTTAGTACTTAAACACACAACTAGAACACAAATAGTCACAACAATCAACAAATATACTGGCCTTATTTTGTACTGATAAGTTGACCAAAGCTGACGTTGATGTAGGTATCTGAATATGAGTGACACCCACAGTTAACTGATGCAGGTAAGTAGTTGAAATTCCATGAAGAATTTGTAATAATGCTGAATATGTCGTGAGAATATGTCCTGTGTAGCGTCCGATATCTTAAAATGTGTAACGAATAATGTCCTGAAATGTGTCCGTGTTGAAGTGTGCAACAGTCCTGAGGTCAATGTATCCGGTAGGTTCAGATGAAAATGTGTCCAGGTTGAAGTTCCCTCAAGTAGAATCCCAAAATAACGTACAGTGTAAAGTCCAGATGTCCTCTGGGAATTACATGGAGGGAAGCTTACGTGTGGAAGGTACAGGTCATCTTATGCTGCATACATATGTGTATCCAAATGTCCTCCAAAAAATGTCCAGAAGTGCAAGTAAATGTCCGTTATGTCCGTACTGCAAAATCGGAAGAGTGGTGGCAGAAGCAATATCAATCTTCACGTAAATAACACGTACAGAAATTCCATAAAACAAATTATTCTGACTTGGAGAGTGCGATGTTGTCCTGGCAGGTGCATTTAAGTGGCTAATGGAGGACAGTTGTTGGCATTCCCGGAAAACAAGACACCAACTTGCCATATTACTGCTAACGGGTTGTTCATCAATTCCAACAGACAATATATAACGAAATGAACTTCAGCTCGCAAAATAATTAACAGTAATATGAGCTCTGCGAGCTAATCAGAACTTGAATAACGAAAGTCGATTCCTGGACTTTTAGCAAATAAAATCGCCATTTAATTTCTTTCACAGTGTGCAAGGTTTGTTTATCACATAATAACATTCAACGCTTACAGGGCCTGTGTCGCCAGGGCCGGCAGTAAGTATTATTAAAATTAATATTAGTATAAAATCACAAACCTGTGCTATCACAAAATGTTTACATGGTGCCCTACTCGTCCTCTGGGATTCGTCTTTTTATCCATGAAGTATGTGTCTCGCCGATCTGCAGCAATATACTAATTTCTTCGTTTGCAGGTTCGTTTATCCGTGGTGATATTACGTATCATTTCGGCAAACAATTCTTTTCCGTCTGCTATAACTATTCAAGCCACTGATTTGATGCCAATCCAATCCTTAGCCAACTAATCTTTTCCGATATTGAAATGCACCGCTGTCTTGTCCAAATCTCCCCGCAATAAAGCGAAACTCGGAGAACAGAACACGTACTGCAAAAACAACCTTCATAGTCTATCAGGCCTATGTCCTTGGTACTCTTCTTTGTGACAATGAAACCTGGTCAACTTACTAAAACATATAGAAACATGTAAAAAGTTTCGTATGCGGTGTGTGCGATGAATACTTGGCAATAAGTGGTAAGATAAAATACATACCGAAGTATCGGAAATATCAATTAGTGTGACGGTTTGTTCCATGCACTGCCGTTGTAGACCTAGATGTGATGCGCAATGATAGAATAAACTCTACGGTGAATAAAAGACCGGTAAGCGTTCCATGATATATACATTATATGCTTTGCTATTGCTATTTTGGAGCTAGTCGCGGAGCATGGAGGTTAAGTATCAGAATTGGAATCAAGAAACATGCGACAATGATTGCTAATATGTCCCACAATGGGCATGTAAGATGTCAGATCGTGCGTTATGGTGAAAATAACCATATGTTCATATGAATCCATTTTGGGCGAACATTTACCGTACAAATTGGTCTGCTGAATCACATTCGCTACCGCCTTGGGTTTTAGTTAGTATGCATTTGTCGAAGCACAGTATAATAAACTCGATGTGTCCTCAGTACTCTTCTTTATGGCAGTAAAGCCTGGACATCTTACTCACACCAAGAGAAACGTTTAAACAGCTTTCATATGCGGTGTCTGCGAAGAATACTTGGTATTAAGTGGCAAGACAAAATCACAAATGCTGAAGTATTGGAAAGATCAGGATGTCTGACGGTGTGTTCCATGCTCAGTCTTCGTGAACTTAGCTGGATAGGACATGTTAGGAGGATGGATGATGGTAGAATATAAAAGGACATCCTTTTTTGGTGAATTACAGATGGGTAAGAGATCTCAGGATCGGTCTCTACTACGATACAAGGATGTGTGTAAGCGGGACATGACTGATACAGGCATTGATAATGTACATTGGGAGATAATCGCCGCTGAACGTGTTGCATGGAGGGCAAATATCGGAAATGGAATACAGACAAAGGAGACAATTATTGCAGATAAGTCACACACCGAGCGTGTGAGACGTAAGATGGTGCATGATGGCGGAAATGACCACGTGTTCGCATGCACCCATTGTGAACGAACATTAACAGTACGAATTGGCCTTATCAATCACATTCACTACCTTCTTCTTCTTCTTCTTCAGCGTTCCGAGCTATTGAGGTTCTTTGCTGCAAATACAATCCGTCTCCATTCGTCTCTCTGGTGGACCTTCTCTTGCCAGTCGTTGATTCCAAGTGCTTGTAGGTCTGCACATGTGTTATCTCTCCACCGCCTTCTTGGTCTACCTCGGGGTCTACGGTCATTTATTTCCTGAGTGTAAGCGAGTTTTGTTTCCCTATTATCTTCCATTCTTTCTATATGCCCCAGCCATTGTAGTCTATTAGCCTTCATGATACCAGTGATTAGCGGGGACTTAAACAGATCATAAATGTCTTTGTTACTTCTTCTTTTCCACTCTCCACTTTGTGTATTCACTACCGCCATGGGTAAAAGTTATCATGCCTTTTTGAAGCACAAACTATCGTCTGTCAAGACGGCAAATGGCCAATACTCTCTTCTATCAAAGGCTTTGTTACCGAACATAACACTGTCTAACATCAATGAAGAGTTTAACGCAACGTCCTGCAAAGGACATACCCTAGATTTGTACATTCCACTGTAAGCGTGTAATGTTGGAGCAAAAGTGAACAACATAATAATATATTATTTCATTTAATTGGGGATGCTTGAAATACGATTATATATATATATATATATATATATATATATATATATATATATATATATATATATATATATATATATATATATATATAAGATTATGGCCACATTTTGTTTTATTTCATTATATACTTGTTTTAACTATTTTTCATAATCATATTATTATTATTATTATCTATGTTCACCATTGTTTTTCAAATTTAGGTGAAGAGTATTTTGACCCAAAAACGAACAACGGCGGCTGTGGTTGCCATCTTTATCATCTTTACATTTAGTGGCACACCGGTGTATGTTGTGAACAGTCTAGGCTTGAAGTTCTCACCTGTCAGAAACAAGACAATTGTTGGCCTTATCTCAAGAAAAGACAAAGTTCCCGTTGAGACATTTACGTTTTTGATCAACAACTTTATTATTCCATTTTCCACATTTGCAATCATTACAATCTGTACATTAATTATGGTAATACAACTACGCAAAAGAGAAGAATGGACAAATACTGTAATCAATGTAACACAGGCTCATAAAATGGTGAAAAGAAACCAGAAAATTGTTAAAATGGTCGCAACAATTTCCACTCTGTTTATAATTTGCTTTGTTCCAACTACAATCATTATGCTTGCCATTGCTTTTGAACCAAATCTATCAGTAAATGGAAAATACATTTCCTTGACGGTAGCGATTGCTGGGTTCATTTATTTAATGGAAGGTATAAACTCGTCAATGAATATATTTATTTACTATAGCATGAGTAGCAAATACAGAATCGCATTTGGACAGATGTTCATTAGGTATCACACAGAATAAAGAAACATAGTACAATACATAGCATATTATATTTTTTTTTTCCTCGCATATCCTTTTTACAGAACATTGCTGTCAACACCAGCGTTTTACTTTTAAGCGACTTTAAGCGACTAGCAATTTACCGCTGTCGGTGATTTCTTGGAAAGATTACGCTCAGTAGTTTGCCATTACTTTCTGAGCGACCGGCTCACATACCCCGTAAGAAGCCAACACGGCGCGATCCGCTGCCGAATCTCACGGAGCTGCATTACCCTACGTGGATATACGGAATTAAGGAGAAAGGTGTTACCCCATAGCCCAGGAAGACCGGCGGCTACTATGTATACGTGTAAAATGATGGTCTAAGGCAAGACATGGGTTAATACCTCACTCCTTCCTGAAGCAAAGGTGAAGGAGTGGCCTTAATGCTGCTTACAGAGCAAACCACATTCCTGGTGCAAGAGGGAATGCGGTTTTTTTTTTCGCATATCCTATTACAGGACGTTGCTGTCAACACCAGCATTTACCGCTGTTGTTGATTTCTTGCCAAGATTACGCTAAGTAGTTTGCCATTGATTTCTGGGCGGCCGACTCACTTATCCCGTAACTAACGAACGCGGCGAGAAGGCTACCGATTCTCGTGTAGTTGCGTTTGCTCACATGGATAAACGGGATTACGGAGAAAGTCGCTAACACGTAGGCCAGGAAGTCCGGCCAATGCTTTTTAGATTCACAAATACATCCCGACTTCCAACGCCTATTAGCCTCCAATAAGGCTAATAGGTCGGATATACGTTAAGGTATGTGATGTTACTTCTGGAGAAGGTTTGCTTGCGACTATTTCCTCATTTTGGACTTTATCGTGTGATTTCATCAACAAGCTACTGGTCTGAATGTTTGGTTCAAAAATGAAATGCGGATACAATGTAAAATGCTTCTATTTGCAAAGTAAAGATGCTGTTGCTAAGGTCAAGGAGAATCTGCCAGAGTCTCATGAAGGAATTCAAAAGTACTAAATAACATGTGTCCACAATATTTATGTATTCGGGACTGATGAGTTTTGATTCAGCAGTATAGAAAAGCAGACTCGTGGAGACAATTATTTCAATCACCTGCTTCTTCTTTGTATATTTCGGATTTTCATACCACCGATTCTTGTAAATACGTCGTTACGTAATATTAACTTTACTTCTAGAGTACTCTTTAACTCGGTGACTAACGCTTTTGTGCACTGGCGGTGACGTCGCTGTTTTGGTTGTGTTTATAATAACCACAAATTTATTTTTTCCACAATCCTACCTCAACATAAACTTTGAAGTACAAAATAAGCATGCATACAAACACTGTTTCAACATATATTGTGATGTCCTGATCTATTATACAATACGCGTTGATTTCCATCCGTCCTACTATGATGTAGATCGAAGGGAACAGACCAAGAGGAAGACCGAGAGGAAAATACCTGGATGGCTTGGCCACATGGCATGGACGAGACAGGAACACTGAGCTGATCCACGACACTGGTGATTGAGTGAAATGGCGAGTCATGGCTGCCCACGCTTTCCGGCATGGCACATGATTGATTAATTACTATGATGTACTATATCATAATCATCATTTGCCATGCTTAAAGGCGTGGGCGGTATGCGTCGCATTCTCACACGGTCACCCGAGCCCCGATCAGATCTGTGTTCTTGTCCCCACCATTTCATGCTGCCAGACTATCAAGGTAAGTAGCCTCTGTCTTCGTCTTGTTCCCTTCCACTCAAGCTTGCACTATACACATTAAGCAATTCTATATTTTCGAAATTTATGATATACGCACAGACAAGTACTCTTCACAGGCCATTATGACGCCTTGGTCTGTTATACCATACGTGCCCATTTCTCATACTCCTATATGCCACTTTTCATATAACACAAACATAAATAAATAAATAAACTCTCCTCATGCATATAATAGCTGATATATTTCATATCACCTGCTATACGCTATTTCTTTAATAACATCGCTTCCTCTAAATAATTGTGTCCATGTATTCTCACGTGCAAATAAAGTCACGCTTGATGTGCATTGATACATCACTTGAAGTAGTCATGCTTATTCTACATCCAGTAATGCAGACACTAGTCTCACGATAGTCGTAACAGCGACATTTTTCAGGCTCAGATAACTCTGCTGCCCCTAAATGTATTCCGTCAGAACAGTTCTTCTCCCTTTAGTCTTGTTTTGGTTATTTCTTGTCATTCACATGTTGAAGTATTTACTTACTTCAACCGGGGAACAACATAAGATTTTAAACATAACACTACTTTCCAACCACCCAAACGCTTCTCGACTTCCCTCATGTCGACCCAGGCTAAAAAGCATATCAGAAACTGCCTTAGACAATCTAGGCGGATTTCGAAATACCACCCCTTACATGTTGTTTTCTTAAAACATGCCGCCTCTTATGAAGCCCTCTTACGGTGCCGCCTGATGCGGCCGCCACTCTGTATCATAGCATGGCCTTGCTGATATATATTTAAACGTATTTATTCTCACCATAACCACAAAACGGCTTGGGGCATGTAATTTGTGTCCTTAATTTATATACTATGCGACCTGAGAGCCTAGACCATTTGTTAAATCTACCCATGAACCCCCAGGTTAGCTGGCAGGTGTTGTGAATAATATGTGAATGCTGTACCGTGTGGCAGATTTTCTTCATATAATGGAAATCTTCGAAATGTCGCCCCTTACATGTTTTTTTTTTTTTTTTCTGTAAAAATGCCGCCCAATTGTGAAGCCCCTTTATGGTGCCGCCTTATGCGGCCGCCTGTATGTATCACGACGTGGCCCTGTGTGCATTTTTAAACACTATTCAAAAACCGATTTATAAACGTCATGTGTCATTACAACTCTCATCCATACCTAGCGATATAATTAGTGCATCAGGAACAACTAAATGCAGGAAAAAGAGGTGGGGGGATGTTGTACATTTTCCACAAGAGGCACAGCTTACTTCAACAGAGCATGCATATAATAAATAAGGGTATTTACGTTTAGCACGTATACCACAATATATTTGCAATATAGTACAATAAATAACATCTTATTGTGGGTAAATTATAGCGAAGATACGTTTTGTCTCGGCAAGTGCCAATTTTACTAAGGACAGTTAATCCAGAAATAATGGCTGTCGATCACAACTCATGCCACTCTCAATATTACAGTATACTAATCTCAACAATATATCATGTATTAAGTAGTATAGTTTTCTAGAGCATATGTGACATGTGATTAGTTCGACCTCAAAATATAATATGTCGTGCGTCATAGTTTACTTATTATCTTATGTTTTAAATTATATACAAGTGCAGCTTGTCCAATGATATGTTTGTGTAATGGATAAACAGCATGTGCTTGTAATTAAGTTTGTTCACATCAAGCAACCTAGTTTATTACACACATAACCTAATATAGAATAGTGTAACATTTTAAGCAACAATATGTCAAGTACGCATGCATTATAACCTTACCTTTACTTTCATTCCCAGTTAAACATAAAGATGGAGAACTATATGTACTGTATCAATCAAACGTTGTTTCAGATAGATAGATTACCAAATCATGAGGATTCTCCACCAATTTTAGTCATAAATGAGGCAGTAGTTCACATATGTACTTATATCTTGTTAACTGTGCTATGTCAATTAATAAACATTTTTGGTATCGTTACAAACATTCTCAATATTATGTGTTTTATGAAACAAGGTTTCAAAGACACAATCAACATCACTCTGCTAGGTAGGATACATGCATACTGTGATGTGTCCGTTACTACACTTGATAATCTCTTAAAGACCCGTTTGTCAACCAGTTAACATGACTGACTTAGCCGTGCCGTAGTGGGTTCATTATAGACCATTGGTCAACTGTATTTAAATGTTAACTTCTTGTTTTTCACTAGAAAAAGAAAATTACGAACACAAGTACCTTGGGAGTTAGAGTGAGTTCGCTTTATTGTCACGGATATTGGTAATAGGGAAAGCTATCACTCACGCTAAAATCAGCCCTGTGCACAGAATAGTAGAAGAAAATACCAGCAGTAGTAGCATGCGTGTGAACTACACTTCAGATTTAAGTTAGCGAAAAAAACAACAACAACAAATATACCAAATTGCCAAAGTTGGCGATGTGAAAGTATAATGAGAGACTGCTATTAGCCCATCTCTTGGTGATGTCTACTGGCTTCTATTTATATATTGGTATGGACTTATTGTCTTCGAAAGTTTACTCCTCAGCGTTGTAGTAAGTTGGTTATGGCTTTTCGTCTTCGTGATTATTATGAAGTAGCAGATCCATTGCAATACGCGGTTTTCATCAGCCCGTCAAACAGATGGTCAAACCCTTGTCAGTTCGTCTTCGCATGCACCTTCCTGCTTTCTATGTCTGCTATGTCCTTGTCCGCTTTCGTGCTGGTCGACAACTTCCTCTTCTTCCAGAAAGCGTGACAGGTCTGTCAAAGGGACTGCGACATTTAATAAGACCAGAGCATAACAGGATATATGTAACAAGCTATGGGGAGGGTCCCAATTTCTCCTGTCACAATGTTTCAAAACTATTCTTTCGCCCTGGCTGGGGATAGGTCTTTGCTGCCAACCCTCCTCGGTTCCCCGGACTCACTGTCACTCTCTCTTTCGACCTCGGGGTCTATTTCCTGCAGTGTATTTCTGGCTGACACAAACATAACATGACGATCGTCTCAGTCACTATAATTAGAATTTAATACCGTAATAAAGGACAACACAGAAAAACATCAAGACAGATGAACCTATAAAAGTCTAAAAAAAAAAAAAAAACTGAGGAGATAACTCTAGTCCAGACATGAAGCAAGAAAACTCTGAACATCATAGACCACAGATCTCTATATTGTCCTGTTAGTTCACATCCACCTCACCGGACAAAGTTTCAGGCCTCTCTTTCCAGCGTAGGTTGTTCTAACATCAGCTTTCAGGTTTCCATGGCCAACACGATATAGTCACTTATCTGGTCTGGGAAAGTGCCATGGGATCACTTGGCACAATTTTGGTTGGGAAATAATATCATGAGACCAGATTTTGTATAGGGAATGAGTCAGAGTCTTTCGCTGTCCCGGACAAGGATGGGAATTAGGCGTAGGTCCAACCAGAATCATCAGCAAACACTCGACCCTAAGTCGATGAGAAGACTTGAGTTGTGGTATTGTCACTCGTTTAATTTTAGTCCTGTTTCTCCCTCATCAATAGAAACATTCTACCTGCTATGGCCACTGACTTGCCCTGGCTTCATCAGTTGCATATAGCTTTAGGCATAGAAGCCCTGTCGAGTCTTTCAACTCACTTTACGGTCAAAAGAAGGACCCTGTAGATGACAAAGATTATTGAGCGACCGGGCTGACTCATGCACCACAATCCTGAGGTCCAAGTGGGCCTCAGTTAATAAATTGGTTATGCATTTTGGCTTACCTAATCAATTAGATAAGTGGCCTGCTTGAATGGGTCTGACATGTCAGGTAGCCCCTGGATTGGCTACGTCCTGGCTTGAGTAGACCTCCATCTTGTAGACGTCCTGTCGGCTACCCTATAAACCCTTTTGCATACAAGACTCACTCTCCACACTAAT
Source organism: Cepaea hortensis (assembly GCA_963921405.1). Classification (NCBI taxonomy): domain Eukaryota; kingdom Metazoa; phylum Mollusca; class Gastropoda; order Stylommatophora; family Helicidae; genus Cepaea; species Cepaea hortensis. The sequence goes on along the minus strand of OY992881.1, from coordinate 105,979,328 downwards.
ACCCTGCCTTTATTATTATTGGGCACATTCGTTTCCCGGCTTCTCTCTCCCTTGCAAACCATGCCTTTCTCACGACAAAGCTCTTGTGGTGTGGTGTGTTTAAGGATATGTGTTTCTCCCCCTTAACTAATATTATAGTAGTGAGGATGTATGGCACTCAGTGTAGTTCCCTATCCCCAGCAAGAATCGAAAAGAAGATACTACTCCTTCGGGCTGCTCAAGATAGATCATAGATTGGTGGACCCCATCCCCGAGGAGCCCTTCCCTCCTTCCGGCATACCGTAGCTATCCAATGATTATATTCTAAAGAAAGATGACAGTATGCCCAGTTCAGGCCGTAGAAGGAAAGATAGCAACATCTCATCTGCCGCCAAGAGCAAATGCAATCCACTGGGGAGATATATTGTTCAGATTCACTCCCCGGCGATGCCAAGAACAAGACGCTTAGCTAGATTGGCCAACGGTCAATCTACTCCCAATATTGCAAGACTGCCGTCTCGCCAATTCGTCTCACCAGTCGAGACAACCAGTTATCTTTATAAACCAAGGTCTAGCAGTATTCAATAAAACCCAATTATTACCTTTTCATTCAACCATCAGCATGCTGCGCTTCATTTGTCACACTCTTTGAAGTGTCACATAGACATGAGGCAGTCTAGACATCATACTTGATTCAACGGACATTGTTTTTCCCCCAGAAGTTGAACCCGTGCGTATTTGGTGCAAGGCGCCCTAGCGGGTTTTCCCCAAAGAAAAGACATATATCTAATTATTTTATTACCAAGATCGTGTTGTTAAAGTATCCCAAAGAACTATCTTCCATAGTGATTGAACGAATAAGAGAACTGAGGGTTCCCGAAAGCTGTTTCCCCCAGTTTACCCAAAATAAAAGAAGGTATGAGGACATGAGCCATTGGCGTTTCGCCACATAGGCCCCATCTTAAGAAAGTCGAACCCTACGAACTTTCTACTGCCAGAGGTTCTGTTCGAATGGCCCCACCCTCACATTAAACCATAGGATGCCGTGATAGGATATTCGCTCCCACATTCTCCCTTCCGGGGATGTATTCGACCGTGAACTGATACGGTTGTAGGAGCAATGACCATCTCATTAACCTCGCGTTCAGTTTCTTAGAAGTCGCTAAAAACGTCAAAGGTTGATGGTCGGACTGCACTTTGAACGGTATTCCATACAGATAAGGTTGACATTTCTGTACCGCCCACACTAAAGTCAGACATTCCCGTGCGACGGTGGAATAATTCCGTTCCCGGGTAACAGTTTTCTACTTGCATACGCCACCAGACATAGCACCGAAGCATCATCTTCCTGCAACAGAGTTGCCCCAATCCCTATGTTACTCGCGTCGGTTCTTATAACAAACGTTTTCTCCAAATTTGATAGTTGCAGGACTGGCCTATCCACCAAAGCCTGTTTCAGCTTCCCATAAGCTTCTTCACAGCTCGGGGTCCAGGCTATAGGATCTGGCGATCCTTTCTTCAGGGTCTCGGTTAACGGCGCCCCAATTTCATTGAACTTCGGAATACATCTCTGGTAAAACCCACACAGAGACAAGAAAGACCTAACATCCTTTTTTGGATTTAGGACGGGGTGCGAGTCTGACCTTCTCAATATTCTTTTCTTCCGGTACCAGTCCCCCTGGCGTAATAGTATGTCCCAGAAATTCCAAGGATTGATAGCCAATCATGCATTTGGCTGGACGGGCGGTTAACCCTTCCTCTTTTAACCTTGTGAAGATCTGTCCCAAGGACTTCAAGTAATCCCTCAGATTTTCAGACGCGATGAGAATATTATCCATAAACGAGACCACAGAAGGATCCTTTAAAGGTTCTAATAACTTTCTCATCATGCGGGTGAACACACTGGGCGAATTGCTCAGCCCAAATGGCATGACCTTGAATTCGTAATGCCCGCTCGGAGTACTGAAGGCGAGCAAGGGACGAACCTCGGGCTTCACAGAGATCTGATAATATCCCCTGCTTAGATCAATTTTCGAAAAGTACTTTGCCTTATTTAGTCTGGCAAACAGTTGATTTGTGTTCGGTAACGGTTCAACTTGGAATGTCGTACAACTGTTTAAATGCCTGTAATCAATACATAGGCGGTGCTCCCCACTGGGCTTCCTCAACAAGACAACCCCGGCATTATAAGGCGAAGTCGAAAGAGTGATGATGTCATCGTCCAGAAGCTTCTGGATTTCGGCTTCCAGGGCCTTCTCTTTCGAAAAAGGCACTGGATATATTTTTTGACGGACGGGGTCTTGGGTAGTCAGAGTCATATCCAACTCGACCAACCCTGTCCGCCCTGGTCGATCGGTAAGAATCTGCTGATGTGTTTCTCCCCCTTAACTAATATTATAGTAGTGAGGATGTATGGCACTCAGTGTAGTTCCCCATCCCCAGCAAGAATCGAAAAGAAGATACTACTCCTTCGGGCTGCTGAAGATAGATCATAGATTGGTGGACCCCATACCCGAGGAGCCCTTCCCTCCTTCCGGCATACCGTAGCTATCCAATGATTATATTCTAAAGAAAGATGACAGTATGCCCAGTTCAGGCCGTAGAAGGAAAGATAGCAACAGCTCATCTGCCGCCAAAAACAAATGCAAGCCACTGGGGAGATATATTGTTCAGATTCACTCCCCGGCGATGCCAAGAACATGACGCTTAGCTAGATTGGCCAACGGTCAATCAATCTACTCCCAAAATTGCAAGACTGCCGTCTCGCCAATTCGTCTCACCAGTCGAGACAACCAGTTATCTTTATAAACCAAGGTCTAGCAGTATTCAATAAAACCCAATTATTACCTTTTCATTCAATCATCAGCATGCTGCGCTTCATTTGTCGCACTCTTTGAAGTGTCACATAGGCATGAGGCAGTCTAGACATCATACTTGATTCAACGGACATTGTTTTTCCCCCAGAAGTTGAACCCGTGTGTATTTGGTGCAAGGCGCCCTAGCGGGTTTTCCCCAAAGAAAAGACATATATCTAATTATTCTATTACCAAGATCGTGTTGTTAAAGTATCCCAGAGAACTATCTTCCATAGTGATTGAACGAATAAGAGAACTGAGGGTTCCCGAAAGCTGTTTCCCCCAGTTTACCCAAAATAGAAGAAGGTATGAGGACATGAGCCATTGGCGTTTCGCCACAATATATCATTAAAATTCCAATAGCGAGCACTCTCCACCGTGAAACTTGGATGTACTGATGAATCTCAAGAACGTTATATTCTAAACTATCTTGTCATTGTATAATACGATGCTGTATCTGATATGCTATTGTGCTCTGTTTATAATATTTCATGTACATGCCTACATACTAGGCACATACAATGCAAAGTATAATTAGCGAAATAGCCTATTATACATCGTGATATGATGAGACAATTATATCATTGTTTAATATAATTTGCATTAATTTGATTCAAGTGTCACAGAAGCTATCATCCAATTTAGTTAGTTGCATATCCATTACAGAACGTTTGCAGTCAACATCAGTATTGTTTGCTGTTGTTGATGTCTTGGCATGTTTATGTTCAGTAGTTTAAAATTGCTTCTGAACGACCGGCAACCATACTATTTCGTAAAATACCAGCACAACGCCGTCTGTTGCCAATCGCGCGCAGCTGTGTTTCAAATGCGGGTATGCGGGATCACGAACCGCGTCCGTAACGCCTTCCCCATGGACACCGGCTATTATCTAATCAGAAATAATAAATGTCATAATAAACACATTTAAATTCTCTGGACTTTCAGATATAACATCCTTCTTGCTGACTGGTGTGGATAACAATGTATATAGATAACCTTCGAAAATGAAACCTAAAGATGGCGGTTATGGATGGGGCAACACGGAGGTGTTTCTGTCAGGTCTTAGTCAAATATGACTGAGCTATCAGTTAACAGTTATCAGTTATCAGTTGGGGTATCTTCATTGCACTCCGGACAGGAATCAGATACTGAGCTACCGCATGACAGTAGACGGTACCGCCTGCTTTCCGTTAGAGCCGAATGTTCGGCGGCGCTCACCAAACCCGACACCCCACATTGTGCCAACGGCTTTGGGCGGAGGAGAGCAATTGGGAGGGTACACGCGTTACCCTAGTGAGGGGATATGCAACCTAAGACTACATGTCATGGCAGGGCAGATCAGGCCCTAAGCCTTGGTCAGCAATTGGTCTAGGATGGAAGCTCCGACAGGTGGGTAGTTAGAGCATCACTGTGCTGATCCGGCAGATTCAGCAGGTTGCCTTGTCCCCGGCAGATTCTGCAGGTTGCCTTGTCCCCGGCATATTCTGCAGGTTGCCTTGTCCCCGGCAGATTCTGCAGGTGCCTTGTCCCCGGCAGATTCAGCAGGTTGCCTTGTCCCCGGCAGATTCTGCAGGTGCCTTGTCCCCGGCAGATTCAGCAGGTTGCCTTGTCCCCGGCAGATTCAGCAGGTTGCCTTGTCCACCCTAGATTCTGCAGGTTGCCTTGTCCCCGGCAGATTCTGCAGGTGCCTTGTCCCAGATGTATCGGTATTACCTTTCATCTGGAGTCAACGAGACAGCCCTAGATAGAGATCATGCAGCATGGGCAACACATGGTCTCTAAATTCAGCCCAGGCTTTGTGCTATGGAGAGGTATAACTCCATTTTACAAACTATAGTATGTCAAGACGGCAAGGTGCCAGTCAGTCAGTTTGATTTAAAATAATGATTCCTTTAGTGAATTTAAACACAAAGACCATGCGATAATCGTGCAACCCATTTTTTTGTGTGTGGCTTATATGCTTAAATTGATCTAAATGCAGGTGTTGTACGATTAAATCATCATAATAATTAACCGATGTAGTTTTACGGTCTGGTCACGCTACATTTGTATCGTATCGCGCCCATTCTTGTTGAAACGGTTGTATATTAATAATTGTTACCCAACAAATTAATTTGTCATTTCTTAATGATTTTGATTAGTTATCTTGTAACACGTGAATACGTGATTTTCTCAAGTTTATTTATGTTTTCTTTTTTTAACTGTCTTTCCACAATATACATAAACATCAAATTTCTTTTTAAAGTTGCATATCCCTTACAGTATGTTGCAGTCAACACCAGCATTTTGCTGCTGTTGTTGATATCTTGGCAAATCTTTACATAGCTTGCCATAGCTGTCTGAACAACCAGTTCCCATACCAACACGTTAAAACCAGCTGGTCGACAACTGCCTCTTCTTCCAAAGAGTGTGCTTTCTATCACATGTCTGTCAAAGGGACTGCGACGTTTAATAAGACCAGAGCATAACAAGAGATATCAATATTCCAATAGAGAGCACTCTCCACAGAGAAACTTGGATGTACTGAATCTCAGGAACGTTATATTATAAATTATCTTGACATTTTGGTATCGTTTCAATTATTCTCAATATTATGTGTTTTGTGAAACAAGGTTTCAAAGACACAATCAACATTTCTCTGCTAGGTAATCAATCAGTAGCATGTCCTTTGCGCAACCTCGCTCCCATCATAACCTTCCTGAAAAATTATCGATCACAAGCAAGATGTCCCGCGTCTGATATACCCATCTGGAAATCATCCACCACATCCTGCACCCATCTTCTCTTTGGCCTTCCTCTTCCTCTCTTCCAAGGCATATACGCCTCCATTATTCATAATCATCATCATCATTATTATTATTGTTCTTTCGAAACTTTTTTGACGTTTCAAGTGACGAAAATATTTTAATTGTCTTTGTTTTATCGTCTTTAATAACCAACCGTCTTCAATATGCAGCTCTTGAAATATGGATGCATTTGATTTTTTTTTTCTGTATCCAAGATATTCTTTGAACCCGTCTATAATATTTATATTCAAAGGCATGTATGTGCTGTTCAGCTTGTTAAATAATTGTCCAGGTCGCACAGGCATATGTTGCAATGGGAAAGATCCATGCTCTCAAAGATCTAATTTGTGTAGTTCTATCTGTCCCACTCCATAATTTATTCAGTTATTTTAGTCCTTGAGGAGCAATAGATAGTCGTCGTTTAACTTCATTTATTGTGCCACCGTTGTTGGTAATCAATGACCCAAGATAATCAAAATTTTCCACCACCTCCATTTGTTCCCCATAAATATATACTTCTTTCTCCATAGTAGTTTTATCTGTATGCATTATCTTTGTTTTTGCTTTGTTAAGATATAAGTGTGATTTCCACTATTCCTTTGGTTTGAGGTTATTAGGTTTTCTATAAAATTCTGTGTTGTGGATAGTAATACTGTACCGGGGGGTACGGGGTGTCAGGCATTGGTAGCACCTTTGGTAAGGATGACTCTCATGTCCTTTTCAGGACCCATCCCCCACAGGTCCAAGCCTGACACCCAGCTCACGCCTGTGGCTCCTAGCAGCTGTCAGCATGCGACAGCGGCCACCCCCGAGCAACAGCTGTGAGAGGCTGACTAAACCAGGCGCGGGTAGCCGATTTGGTGTCAAACCAAGAGGTGAACGAGGGTATGCCTACCCAGCAGGTGAAGACTGGATTCGGCAGACTGCGCGGAAGAAATCATTCCTGATATCAACGGGCAAGACGGCGTTTACCTGCAAAGCGTTGTGGGACGTAATGAGTACGGCAAGGCGCGTAGAGCGCCCTGGTCATCTACTGCACCTGTATTCGTCTCCAGTCGTCTCGACTTGTCTTGCTACTGGACTCAGATGGACTCAGGCGAGAGAGTGAGGTCGACGAATTGCGCAACTCTTCCTCACTGTAATCCAGTTCATCGCGCAAGTCATTCTTCATCCAACGTCATATATCACCTTCAAGCCCTGTGGCGATGGGCGAGCGGCGAAGCGGCAGGCGTGGGTACGCTGGCAGCCGTAGTCGCAGACCTGCACACAGGCGGCTCGGGCCATATGGTCGTCTTCTACTAACCGGAGCAGCAGTGGGATTCGGCAGCCCCCTGAGCGACTGAGCAGCCCTCTATAGGAACACACTGCTCACCTCCATAGCATGAGGAAGGGGCTAGAAAAGGTGCCCTAAACATTGTCTGCTCCATCACTACCTAACCAGCTAGCCGCGGTTGGTGGGTACCCTAAACTGCGGTCGACATACAAACAAAGAAAAAACAGGTAAAGCTAAAAGAGCAAACCATATTCCCTTAACAATCGGAACTTGGAATGTACGTACCCTACTTGACAGAGATGGCGCGTCGGGTCCAGAGAGAAGAACAGCACTGATTGGGAGAGAGCCGGGCAGGTACAACATCGACATTGCAGCCATGAGCGATACACGACTTGCAGAAGAAGGCCAAATCTGTGAAATAGGTGCCGGCTACACATTTTTTTCTGGAGTGGAAGGAAAAGCGAGGAAAGACGCCAATCGTGTGTGGAATTTGCCATTAAGTCAGCCCTGGTCGGCAAACTAGCTGGATTTCCAAAGGCTATAAACGACTGGCTCATGACAATTACATTGCCCCTGCTGAATGGAAGGAAGCATGCAACCATTGTGAGTATCTACGCACCAACTATGACCCATGAAGATGATGTCAAGAACAAGTTCTATGAGGACCTGCACAATGTATTAACATCTGTTCCCAAAGGAGACAAACTTATACTCCTTGGGGATTTCAATGTCAGAATAGGCACGAACACCACCTCTTGGAGTGACATTATTGGAAAGCACAGAGTAGTTAATTGTAACAGCAATGGACTCCTCCTTCTTCAGACATGTGTCGAACACGATCTCCTGATTACCAACACAATTTTCCATCTCCCCATTAGAGACAGGTCATCGTGGATGCACCCTCGATCGAAACACTGGCACCTCATTGACTATGTCATCGTCAGGAGGAATGATAGACAAGACGTTTGGGTGACAAAATCCATGTGTGGTGCCGAATGTTGGACAGACCATCGTCTCATTATCTCGAAAATAAACATTCACATCAAACCACCACGGCGACCTCAAGGGGTGAAAATGCAAAAAAAACAACTAAATGTCACCCGCCTAAACAGCAAGAAAATGCAGCTGTCGTTTGTAAATATGCTGGAAGACCGCCTCAAGCCCAATACTGCAGCTAAACAGGATACAGAAAGAGAGTGGAGAGTCCTAAAGGACATAATTTACAACACTGCTATGGAAATCCTGGTTCCAACCCCCCGAAAGCATACAGACTGGTTTGATGAAAATTCCGAAGACATCAACCAATTGCTGGCCGAGAAACATCTTCTCCTCAAGGCACATTTGAATGACCCGAAGTCAACATAAAAAAGATGCCTTCAAGAACATTCAGAGAGTAGTGCAGCAGAAACTTCGGCACATGCGGGACTCCAGGCTGAGCGGCAACGCTGATGAAATTCAAGGCTTTGCTGACATACATGATATGAACAACTTCTACGACTCACTGAAAGCGGTCTATGGTCCTGCATCACCAGGCACAGCTCCACTCCTCAGTGCAGATGGGGTAACATTGGTCACCGATAAGAAAGACATCCTTCAGCGATGGGCAGAATATTTCAGCAACATCTTAAATGCAACTTCCTTCTTCCATGATGAAACCATCAACTGCCTTCCTCAAGTTCCCATCAATGATACACTTGATGACCTGCCAACCATAGTGAAAGTAAACAAAGCCATCCAGCAACTCTACAGCGGCAAGGCACCTGGTCCGGACTCCATCCCGGCAGAGATATAAAAGGCAGGTGGGCCGGTCCTAACAGAGCAGCTTCACTAAGTCTTTACAAACATATGGGTGAACGAGACCATGCCACAAGATTTCAAGGACGCGTCAATAGTCCACCTTTACAAACGAAAAGGAAACCGCCAGTCCTGTGACAACCACCGAGGCATCTCCTTGCATTCAATTGCAGGGAAGATACTCGCCATAATTCTTCTCAATCGCCTCACAGCCCATCTCGATCAAGGTCTTCTTCCCGATAGCCAGTGTGGCTTCAGAGAAGAACGTGGAACTGTTGACATAATTTTCGCTGCAAGGCAGCTGCAAGAGAAATATCAGGAACAGAACTGCGAAATGTTCTCCACTTTCATTGACCTTACCAAGTCTTTTGATACAGTCAGCAGAGAAGGACTGTGGAAGATTATGGCAAAATATGGCTGTCCACGACAGTGTGTCCAAATAGTGCGGCTATTTCATGATGGTATGCAGGCAAGAGTACAGGAAAAAGGTGAACTGTCTGAGCCCTTTCGGGTCACCAATGGAGTGAAACAAGGATGTGTCCTGGCACCAACACTGTTCAGCCTCATGTTTTCAGCCATGCTGATGAATGCCTTCGAGAACGACGACATTGGAATAGACATCAACCACCACATGGATGGAAAGTTATTCAATCTCAGAAGGCTGAAAGCTAAAACCAAAATTGACAGCGACACCGTCAGAGAGCTCCTGTTTGCTGATGATTGCGCTCTATTCGCCAACTCAGAGGCGGACTTGCAACATAATGTTTCAGCTTTCTCACATGCCTGTGCCAACTTTGGGCTCAATATCAATTTGGAGAAGATTGTAGTTATGTACCAGCCAGCTCCAGGGAATAATCACACTGTGCCGAATATCAAAGTGAATGGTCATAGTCTAAGTGTTGTGGACAAATTCACCTATCTTGGCAGCACTGTGTCACAAGCTGCCACAATTGATGATGAAGTGAATGTAAAAATCTCCAAGGCCAACGCAGCCTTTGGCAGACTGTACAAGAATGTATGGGACAGAAATGGAATAAGCCTGCAAACAAAGCTGAAAGTCTACAAAGCAGTTGTATTATCCACACTGCTATATGCTTCTGAAACCTGGAATGTTTATCAGCGACACCCTAGGAAATTAAACCACTTCCACACATTCTGCCTTAGGAAGTTACTAAAGGTTAAATGGCAAGATAAGATCCCAGACACTGAAGTCCTAGAAAGAGCGTCCATGCCCAGTATCCACACTCTACTAATGGAGAATCAGATTCGCTGGGCTGGTCACTTGACTCGCATGCCAGATCACAGGCTCCCTAAACGAAATTTTTACGGCGAGTTGCGTTGTGGTAAACGCTCCCAAAGCGGCCAGAGGAAACGCTTTAAAGACACTCTGAAAATATCACTGAATGCTTTTGGAATTCATCATGACACCTGGGAGACTGCAGCCAGAGACCGAAATTCGTGGCGTGCATCATTACGCAAGGGTGCAGTCACTTGTGAGGCAACCAGGACTGCAAGAGCTGTGAAGAAAAGACAGAACAGATAAACCACTGCAGAAAATCCTCCTTCAGAAACGTCAAGCATTCTTTGTCCACATTGTCAAAGAACATTTCGAGCCAAAATAGGCCTTATCAGCCATCTTAGAACTCACGGCTACATACTTTCAACCCCACTGGATGAAATGAATGGTCATCATCATTCTTGATGGACAAACATCACAGTATTGTACCATCAATATATCGAATCTCTGGCATTTCATGACCACCAATATACAGGACATCTATGGGTATATCATCTCTGACATTTCTCATTATATTTTCGGCGTACAGGTTAAACACATATGGATACAGCACACAGCCCTGACGGACTCATTGCTTGATGCCAAACCAATCTGATGTCTCGTCATCTATTCTAACCCCTGCTTGTTGGTCTAGATAGAGTATTTGTATGAGTTGTACTACATTTGATAGAAAGCCCATGTTCCTCATGATTTCCCAAAGTTTCTGATACTGTACACGTCAAATGCCTAGGATAATACACAAAACATGAGAATAGGTTTACATTAAATTCTATGCACTTCTATATTATTAAAGGCGTGTTTAGTATGTGATCTCTTGCTCCCCGTCCCTGTTTAAATCTTGCTTGAACCACGTTAATCTCTTTTTCCATTTTCTTACGAAGTCTTCCCATTATGATTTTTAGTAGAATTATACTTGCATGACTGATCAGGGCAACATTTTTCTAGTTGGTGCATAATTCCAGGTTGCCGTTTTTTGTCTAGTCCATATCTAAGACTAGTCTAGTCTAAAAACTGGTCCATTTCTTTTTACATAATTCGTGATAGAGTTGTTGCTTGTCGAAACTCCTGTATTTTCCATGTTTTCACATGGAGCAGTGAACTGCATTCGATGGGATATTCACTGGCACATGAGCGGAACATAATGGGGACGACCCGTTGCTGTGAATTTGGAACCGCTACTAACTAACTAACTAACTAACTAACTAACTAACTAACTAACTAACTAACTAACTAACTAACTAACTAACTAACTAACTAACTAACTAACTAACTAACTGCCTAACTAACTAACTAACTACCTATCTAACTAACTAACCTACTAAACTAACTAACTAACTAATTAACTAACTAACTAACTAACTAACTACCTAAATAAGGTATAAATTAGGGGATAATGAACAAAAGACATTGGAAATATTGACTTACTTAAAGGAAAAATCCCAACAAATAGGGCTGGTTATCAACCGAGATAAGAAAGAATGTATAGTAATTTCAAGAGAAGGAATGGCTAAAACTCTGGCCGCATACAAATAGATAATATGACCATTACACGAATGGAAACATATAAATACACGGGTACAATCTGCAACTGCTCCAACATAATAAGGGAAGAAATGCAAGCTAGAATCAACTCTGGAAATAAGATATACTATGTACTACAACATCTGCTAAAATCAAATGCGCTATCTCGTAACACCAAGATCACAATATACAAAACACTGATCAGACCAGTTGTGATGTATGGCTCTGAAACATGGAGTACAACTAAAGGAGACGAAGCCTTGTTACAAACCTTTAAGAACAAAGTCTTAAGACCCATCTTTGGGCCCATTAGGGATACACAAAGTGGAGAGTGGAAAAGAAGAAGCAACAAAGACATTTATGATCTGTTTAAGTCCCCTCTAATCACTGGTATCATGAAGGCTAATAGACTGCAATGACTGGGGCATATGGAAAGAATTGAAGATAATAGGGAAACAAAACTCACTTACACTCAGGAAATAAATGACCGTAGACCCCGAGGTAGACAAAGAGGACGGTGGAGAGATAATATATATACAGACATACAAGAACTTGGAACAGCGACTGGCAAGTGAAGGTCAACCAGAGAGACGAATGGAGACGGCTTGTATCTGCAGTAAAACACCTTAATGGCTCGGAATGCTGAAGAAGAAGAAGAAGAAGAAGAAGAAGAAGAAGAAGAAGAAGAAGAAGAAGAAGAAGAAGAAGAAGAAGAAGAAGAAGAAGAAGAAGAAGGAGAAGAAGAAGAAGAAGAAGAAGAAGAAGAAGAAGAAGAAGAAGAAGAAGAAGAAAAAGAAGAAGAAGAAGAAGAAGAAGAAGAAGAAGAAGAAGAAGAAGAAGAAGAAGAAGAAGAAGAAGAAGAAGAAGAAGAAGAAGAAGAAGAAGAAGAAGAAGAAGAAGAAGAAGAAGAAGAAGAAGAAGAAGAAGAAGAAGAAGAAGAAGAAGAAGAAGAAGAAGAAGAAGAAGAAGAAGAAGAAGAAGAAGAAGAAGAAGAAGAAGAAGAAGAAGAAGAAGAAGAAGAAGAAGAAGAAGAAGAAGAAGAAGAAGAAGAAGAAGAAGAAGAAGAAGAAGAAGAAGAAGAAGAAGAAGAAGAAGAAGAAGAAGAAGAAGAAGAAGAAGAAGAAGAAGAAGAAGAAGAAGAAGAAGAAGAAGAAGAAGAAGAAGAAGAAGAAGAAGAAGAACTTCATTTCATTGAACATTTAATAATCGCTTCCATTCTTATGATAGTGCTCTATTTTAATACAACAATCTTGAATCTTGTATATATTGTTTTTTTTTTTTTTCTTTTCTTGTGTTCTTTCTTATTTCTCGCATTAAAGATTTATACTTCATCCTGCTGTTATCGGTTTCTTCTCCTTTCTTTTTCAGTTTCCTACGTTTTTTTATTAAGTCTAACGTGTCTGGTGTAATTCATGGCTTATGTTCCTTAGTCCTGATAGGAATTAAGTCTGTGGCTGTTGTTATCAAGACATCTCTATCGTGTACTGTCCATTCATCAGGTGTCATTCCCTCTTGTACAGACAGCAAGACCCCAACACAATTCTTCACTTCTACGTTGTATGCATCTGGTATTTTTGTGAGATCAAAACGAATTGGCCTTGGTCCTCGGGTAATCTTTTTAGGGTTTACTTTCAGATCTGTTTCTAATAGCTGATGATCTGTATCACAGTCCGCATTTCGTATGTTTTTTGCAGATATTTTTCTTGTAATTTCATTTTAATTTTAATTTCATTTTCATTTGTAAAATGTCCATTGCCTCTCCATCGAGTTCACTAATTCCTAAAATTTGAATATTTAACCTCTCAGTCTCTACACATATTACTTTAAGATTTCCCTCATACAGACTTCTCACATTCCACGTTCATATTCTCATTCTGTATCTTAGTCTGATATCTAATATCTACTGCCTTCATTTTCGTAACATTTCATTACAAAGTGTTGATCATTAATACAGAAGAACATGACATATAGTTAATTGAATTATTCAAGTTATTTACAATTTCTTGAAATACCATAATTGAATCTCATATAACACAACACACACTGATCCATTGGGTTATTTATGCTGCTTATTTGTATGACAAAAATCTCAATATTAGTTATTTATATCCAGGTTTATCAATCTCTGATTTGTGCAGCCTCACAACTATGGTGTGGATATGCATCTTTATAACCCCGGCTTTTGTGAATGCAGATTTGCCATTTGAGAGTATGGAGGTTACGTATCTCGCGTTAGGAATGCCACATTTTGCCTTCACCCGAGTGAGCAGTTGTATCACGGCAATGATTGCGTTTTAGAAATTCATTAGTGTTGTAGCCCCGTTAAGAGTAAGTATTATGTATTACAGATTATATATTATCTTATTAGGAATATCTATGTTATGAGAAGAAATGAATTGGAGAACTTGGTGACAACTGGCAAGATCGAAGAGAACGTACCAAGGGGAAGACCGAGAAGTAAATACCTAGATGACTTGGCCACATGGCATGGTCGAGACAGGAACACGGAGCTGATCCACGACTCTGGTGATCGAGTGAAATGGCGAATCATGACCGCCCACGCTTTCCAGCATGGCACATGATGGACGTGATTCCAGTGCTAACGTCTGAATGTGAGAGTTGGAAATCAACCGTAGCTTTAGATAAAAAATTAGACAATTTTGAGAACAAATGTCTGAGAAGAATTCTAAACATCCAGTGGACAGATTTCTAAACCAATGCGCAAATAAGACAAGAGACTAAGCAAGCTATTGTATCCAATTTTATAAGAAAACTCCTTTGGAACTACATCGGCCATGTACTCAGGATGGACAAGACAAGACTCCCTACCAAGCCCTCATATGGTCACCAGTAGGGAAAAGAAAACGGGGAAGACTAAGAGAGACCTGCATAGAACCATCAACAGAGAAGGCTCATTCAACGGCCAAGTGAACATCCAAGATCTACAACAGGTAGCAGCGAACTGCCAGACATGGAGAGCCATGACTTCTGCCCTAAGCGCCAACTTAGGCTCAAGGGGAAAGACTAACTAACTAACTATCTAACTTGAACAACGTATGAATGATCATTGCACTAAAAACGAGGTATGTATCACACACTTACAAAACAAGAAAACTGCAAAATGTCAGATGAAAACACACACCGTTCAGATATTGGCACCAGCATTAAGTATAATAACACTAGACATTTGAATCAACTATCATTAACTCGTAGTTACCAAAATGCTAATTGTGATAATTAGCATTCTTTAGTTGTTGTATGTACTAGATTGAGATTAATGAGAATATACAGTTAAACGCACATCTATCCTCATGATTAATATTATCAACACCAGCGATTATGATACGTGCGTTGTGTTCCAACAGCAACGTGAAGACGCAGCAGTTGATTGTACATCAGAACATTTTACAGGAAGTGAAAAGTTGGGTTTACTTACGGAAACTCATTAGAAAATGGCAGCAGGTGTTTATGGCACTGTGAATCATAATAGGCAGAATTAGTCTGAGGCAAACAACCAGGCACTGAAGCGCGTGATGTATAGAAACAAGATAGATCTCTTAAGAAATAAGGCAGGCAAATACAAAAATTGAACTCTCAGACAGCTCTCAATGAGCTGAAACAAGGTAGGACGTATGCAAAAGGCAGTGTGCAAACAACATTTGGATCAGGTTACAAGTTTCCATTCAGAATGCTAGTGAATAAGGAAACATTAGAGGCATGTATTGAGGGATACAAGGCCAGCGGTCTGTAATTAAACAATGTGGACCACTGACAACCTTAATTGGAGAAATCATCAATGATAAGAAACAGCAAATGGATGCATGGGTTGAACACTATTTGGAGCTTTACTCAAGCGAGTCCACAGTGGCGGATGATGCTCTTATTACAATAGAGTTTCCGCCAACTTTTGAAAATCTGAAAACACTTAAACTATAACAGAAGTAACGTGTGTTATCAATGAGATATCTTTTTGCAAGGGACAGGAAAATAATGGGATTCCAATAGAGGTTATCAGCAGTTGGCAAGATATACTCACTCTACAGTTTCACCAGCTAATGGAACCACGAGGGCGAGTCAATAAGTAAGTCCCACAGTTCATTGGGATGGCAGGTAAATGTAGTTGGTGTTTTCTACATGTGTCATTAGGTGACAGCAACATCGAACTTTATATTCCCGTTCGTCAGGTGACACTAGGTGTCTCATGCTCATGCGCATGCGCAGCGCATAAATAAAATGGCGACTGTACAACCAAAGAGCAAAATGCTGCTGTGCGTTTTTTTTTTGTGTGGGCAAAAGACTGCCCCAAGGGACATTCATAAGGAAATGCTTCCTGTTTATAATGACAAATGTTTGTCCCGTAAAGCGGTGCATAGCTGGGTAAACACATTTTCTCAAGGACGCTCTAAAATTGTTAATGCGATCCGAACTAGTCGTCCTGTTGAGATTGCAACAGAAGCATCCGTGCAGCGGATGGAGGAGATGATTAGAGGTTACAAGTGAGTAACGTCTACATTACAGACCCGACATAGCCCCTAGCGATTTCCACCTTTTTGGGTCCACTGAAAACCCACCTTGGCGGGAGACATTTCGCGGATGATACCGAAGTTGAATGTGAAGTGAAAACGTGGCTTAGAAAACAGAGCACGCAGTTTTATGCAGCCGGTGTGGGAGGACTGATACAATGATGGGATAAGTGCATTAATGTTGGTGGAAATAATGTTCAGAAATAAAGGGGCAGTATATGTATAAATATAAACTGGATTCAAGTTGTTATCATCATCATCATCTTCCAGTGCTCTTCCAGCTGGCGTAGGCGTTCATGGCTCTCCACAGATCTCGGTCTTTGGTGTTCTGGATCAATTCTGTCTGCTGATGGTATTCCTCCATTCCACTGTCTCAATCCATCCAGCATCATTGTTCATGGGATGCCTCTGCCTCTCTTCCTTTCGATCTTTCCAGTTGTCACGATGTTCTCCAATGCCTCTCTTCTCATCACATGATCGAAGAAAGTTGTTTATCTCTTCCCTATTGTGTATATAATGTTCTAATTTCATTGGCCTGTATCAGGCAGTCGTTGTTCGTTACTCTGGCAGTCCAAGGAATTCGTAACATTCGTCTCAGGAACAACATCTCTGTTGCTTCTAATTTCTTCTTAATTTGTTCAATTACATTCCAAGATTCACTATCATACATACTATGGTTCTACATAGCATTTCAGCACTCTCTTTCTTACATTCAGTGATAGTGACTTATTGCATAAGATACTTTTCATTTTCTGAAATGCGGCCTTTGCTTGCCCTATTCTGTTCTTAATCTCTGTTGTACATCTTCCGTCTGATGTTATAAATGCCCCTAGGTATTTAAAATTATCCATTTGGTTAAGAATGTTCCCTTCTATTTCTATGTCCCATTTTGGTGTCACCATTTTGTTTGATATCACCATTGTTACTGTTTTCTTGATATTCAAGAAGAGTCCTTTCCTTGCATTCTCTGTTACTACAACGTCCAACAATTGGTGTAGGTCTGTTGAATTATCCGCCAACAATACAGTGTCATCTGCATAGCGTATATTATTTATACTATAACCACCAACTAGTATTCCTGGCATCTCTTTAATCTCTCCCATTATTACTTCGCTATATAGAGAGAAGAGATCTGGTGACAAGACACACCCCTGTCGTACTCCTAGCTCTATCTGTTCGTAATTACCCTCTTTATTTCCCATTTTAATTCATGTTACTTGGTTCCAGTAAATATGTTTTATTATTCTTAAATCTTTCCCATCAGTGTTGATATCTTCTAACATTTTAATCAGTTCATCATGTTTTACTTTATAAAATGTCTTAGTATAATTTATGAAGCACAAATATATGTCTTTCTGTTTCTCTATAGACCATTCTATTAGTGTCCGTAATGTATATATTGCATTGTTTGTGCCCTTTCCGTCCAAACATCCATACTGTTCTTCACTAATGTCCATGTTTATTTTCTTTCTGGTTCTTCTCATTATGATTCTGAGTAGAAGCTTAGTGATATGGTTTATGAGATTAATGGTACGAAAATCTTCATATTCAATTGCTCCTGGTCTTTTTGGTATATATAAATACAGATTTCAGCATATCGCTTGATAAATATCCATTGCTGTAAATATCATTCAACATTTTGGTTAATATATCTTCTCCAAATTCCCCCCAAACGTCTAATTCTTCTATTGTGATTTCATCGGGCCCAGCTGATTTTATTTTCTTCATATGTTTTATAGCGTCAGTGACTTCTTCTTTTAGAATAGGTGGACCTTCTAAGTTACTTTCTTCTGTTAATTCTTCCCTTTCTCCATCATATAATTATCTTATATACTCATTCCACCTCTTCATTATAGCACTTCCTCCAGTAATATCTTTCCTGATTTTGATTTCAAACACCCTGCTTTCATTCTTAATTTTCTTCCCGTGAGCTCACTGATTTGTCTGTGCATATCTTTTGTATCTTTAATGGAATTTAATTCCATTTTTTGCGCTGTTTGTTTAACCAACTTTCTTTTGCCTTCACACATTTATCTTTTATTACTTTATTTATCTTAGCGTGTTCTTGTTTGTCATTTTCACTCTGTTTTCTTTTCTCCATCAACATTAAGATTTCTTTATTGATCCATTATTTTTCTTAGCTATTTAGCTTCTCTCCGGTAATATTTCTTTGCTAGTTTGATGAATGGAGTCCCTAAGCATTTCACATTGTTCATTTATACTCTGTATTTTAGTTATTGCATTGTATCTATTTTTCACAGTCACTCTGTATTGTTCTTGAATTTCTTTATCTACCTTTATTAAGTCTCACATTCTTAACCATTTCTTCCGTCTCTTTAATCTTACATTTATTTGTCCGCATAGTGGTATAGTGGTGACTGAAAGAGGCTAATGAAACTAGAACAGTAGTACAACAATAAGAAAGAGACAAACAGCTTTCTTTGGTCATGTGATGAGAAGAGAGGCATACGAGAACATCGTGACAATTGGAAAGATAGAGGGGAAGAGAGGCAGAGGCAGACCAAGAGAAAAAATGCTGGACGGATTGAGACGGTGGCATGGAGGAATATCATCATTAGAGTTAATCCAGAACACCAAAGATCGAGATCTGTGGAAAGCCATGAACGCCTACGCCAGCCGGCAGGGCACTTGATGCTGATGATAGTGGTTTATGATCACTATTACAGCCAGCACTAGGCATTGCATTTACGTTAATTAAAGCATTTCTAAATCTATTATTGATAGGTATGTAATCAATTTGGTTGCGTATTTTCTTATCAAGGCTTTTCCATGTGTATAGTCGTCTTTTATGGTGTTTAAACCATGTGTTCCAAATATGCATATCATTGATATTTGCCATACTATTAGTTTTTCTCCTTTTTCATTTCTTGTACCTAAACCATAATTCCCCAATACATCCTCCATTTTCCCCTTTCCTACTTTTGCATTAAAATCTCCAAGTATTATTTTTATTTCTTGTGATCCAATTTGAGCCATCGCCATGTCTATTTCGTCGTAAAAGTGTTGCATTTTTTCATTCCTACTGCTTCTTGTTGGTGCATATACTTGTATGATATTTATATCTATTGGTTTGCCTTTGATTTTAACTATTACAACTCTACCTGAAATAAACCAGTGCCCATTAATTAATTTGGCTGTTTTTTCATCTAATATTATTTCTACACCTCTCTCAAGTGTATCCCCTTCAGAATAAATTATTGTGTGGTTGTCAGCTATAATTTTGCCCGATCCCTTCCATCTCATCTCACTAACGCCTAGTATATTTATTTTCATGCTATCCATCTCTCTTAGAACATTGGTCAACTTTCCTAGCTCATTTAATGTCCTAACATTCCATGTTCCTTCTCTAAATTTATTTATTTTAGTTATGATTTTGCCATCAGTAGCTGGATGACGGTCTGGTGTCACCTGTCGCTCATGACTGTCCCTACCGGAAGAGAATGTCCTAAGACAGCCATTAACGTCGTACACTAACTCTGAAATTTGTTTTGCCATGAAGTCTTGGGAAGATAATGTGGTGGTTTTCCCTTGCCTTCCACATTCACATGGGGGTCTTTTACCCCTACCTTTGACAGCCATTTCCGACTGTCAGGATAAGTGAGTGCCCTGCCCTGCTCAGTTGCAGAGTTGTCCACTTATTCCAGTGGATAGTCGGTCCCCAGGACTGCGTTAGCCACACCGTTGTGTGTTTCCCATCCTCTACCACGGGGAGGTGCAAATGGGTTTTCCCTTCCTAAAGATATGGTCTATGACCAAAACTCCCCAGTACTTTTAGAGGACGTTGTTATCATATTTAGTTATTTTTCTGCAGCTATTTGGGACTTACTTATTGACTTCCCCGCTTATGTTGGCAAGAAGGCAATCATATGTTGAACATAACCTTGTGTTCATATGCATCCATTGTGGACAAACATTCGTCGCACGAATTGATATGATCAGTCACATTCGCTACCTTCATCGATTGTATTTATTATGCCGTTTGGGAAGCACAATGTGAAAAAAAAAATATCGTCTGTCAAGATTGCATCGTGTCAGTATGTCTCATATTACACAGCAAATGCTTGCTACCGATCATAACACTATCTAACATCAACCTAGAATATGTCGCAACGTCCTGCAAAGGACACAAAACGTTCTTTTATACTCCAGTGTAAACGTGTAATGTTGGAGCAAGAGTAAACACCATAATAGCATATCATTTCTTTCCATTGGGAAATACTAGAAATATGATATTTGTTTTTTATTTTATTATTTTCTAAACCAGGCCATTGCCACTTTTTGTTTTATTTCATAATATACACATGTTATTTGCTTTAACTATTTGCCACAATCACATTCTTATTGTGTGTGTGTACCCTTGTATTTCACATTTAGGTGAAAAGTATTGTGACCCCGAAAAGAACAACGGTGTCGGCGGTTTGCATCTTCATCGTCTTTACAGTTAGTAGCACACCTGTGTATGTTGTGAACAGCCTAGACTTAAAGTTCTCACTTGTCAAAAACAAGACAATTGTTGGGCTTATCTCCAGACAAGACAAAGCTCCCGTTGAGACAATTACTTTTTTGATCAACAACTTTATGATTCCGTTTTCCGCATTTGCAATCATTACAATCTGCACATTAATTATGGCAATACAACTACGTAGAAGAAAAGAATGGACAAATAGTGCAATCAATGTCACACAGGCTGATAAAATGGCTAAAAGAAACCAGAAAATTGTTAAAATGGTCGCGACAATTTCCACTCTTTTTATAATTTGCTTTGTTCCAACTACAATCCTTATGCTTGCCGTTGCTTTTGAACCAGAGTTGTTACTAAATGGAAAATACCTTTCCTTGTCGTTAGTGATTAGCGGGTTCATTTATTTAATGGAAGGCATAAACTCTTCAATGAATATTTTTATCTACCATCGCATGAGTAGCAAATACAGAATCGCAATTGGACAAATGTTCATTAGGTATCACATAATGTAAAGAAAAATAGTAGAATACATAACAGATTATATGGTTAGCTATTTATATGAAATTAAATGGGACAGATAGGCATACATATATTATTATACACGTATTAAATTATGGTCCCAGGCAACACAGGGGCTAATTTATCTCTCCTCTCTGCTATAACAGTGAAGATGTGGTCTTAATATAGCTTAAAGAGACACAGAGGGAATTGATATTGTAAGAGACACTGAGTTTTGGATTCAAAAATTCATTCTGACTTGCCACATTTTCCGCCTTATTCCTTGTGTTATTTCACTCTTGCACAGTGAGGATCACACATGAGCAAATCCCATTGTATAGAGATGGCATCTTAGTTTACTGCCATTGTAAAGAGAGGGAACAGGGTAATGGAGAACGCCATATGGTTTATTTGTTAGTAAGTTGTATAGTTAGTTAGTGAGTTAGCTAGCTAGTTATCTAGTGAGTTATTTAGATTGTTAATTAACTAGCTAGCTATCTAGTTAGTTAGTTAGTTAGTTAGTTAGTTTGTTAAATAGTTAATTGGTTAGTTAACTATCTAGTTAATTAGTTTGTAATTATTTAGATAGTCAGTTAGCTAGGTGACCCCTCAATTACCCTCATTCCATACAAAGCTATTTAGTCCGTAAGTGCCCAGAGAATCTCTTTAGTATCTCCTTCGCCAGTTAGCGGCCGACGTCACCATTTATGTGTCTGTTGACCATCCTTAGTCCCCCGTGGACAACGTTCGTGTCTGACTTCACTATATTTGACTTAGTGCTCTTACAATCTGGTGAGTAACTTGGAAAGTATGCCTAGGTTCGATTATATATCTCCAAGGATGGTATTACTTTTGCTGTGAGTTATGTGTGTCAGTAATGATTAGTTCGTAGGCAAGTGCTCTGCTACTGTCTCATCACAGAAAGCCTGAGAATAATGATTGCCAGATGTTATTACAACACTGAAAGGGTTGGCATATGAGACAAAGGCGACGATGCTCACAGACTGTCTTAGCCTTGCCATCATAGTTGATATTCCCCACTTACCTTTCATTATCACTCGACTGCGAATCTACAACCATGGTCAGACTGCGAGAACAGCAAATTAAAATAGGTGTGGCTTGACAAGAACACTACACAGGAAGCTAAAGAAGATTGATAATCCAACACAGAACTGGTATCGTTAGCCGCTATACGCTGCGGGATTTGCTGAGGAGGGGATCCGAGCACTTATGGACTGAATGGTTCGATGTGCAATAAGGATGATCTGTCGACTAACTAACTAACTTTCTTTATCAGGTCAGATTATAGGTCTATGTGGTCAAGAAAAAAAAACCCCCAGAGAGAGCGAGAGAGAACGAACGAACGAACAAACAAACTTTATTTTAAAAGGGTAACAAATTGGGCACACAGGCCCGTCTTACATTCGGCCCTTTCGATCACTCATCTTTCATTCATCAAATGTGCATGTTACATTTACATAGGAAAAAAAAAACATTGTCAAATGGATTTTGTAAGCATAAACAATGCATACTACGCATGGTACATTCACATGGGGGAAAAAACATTGTCAAATGAAAGTTGTAAACGTAAACAGTGCATATCGCAATGTCGTGAGACACATCCCCCATCCACCCTCACACCCCGCAGCCACCCACACATCCCTCAGCCACCCACGCATCCCAAACCCACCTACACATACCTCCAAGCACTCACACAGACTCAGGCAAACATACATGCCGCCACACACCCACTGATCCCCCACCCACACAAATTTCCCCAACCACACATACATCCCCACCCATCCCATAACTGACACGCACACACCCACCCACATATTTTCCACCACCTACCCACACACCCGCAACCACCCAGCAAAACACACATCACATAACCACACACACATACCTCCGTCAAACCACACATCCCGCACCTATCCACACACACATCCCACACCCTCACAATTTTCCCCTCCCACCCACTCACACATCAGCCAACCTACACCCGCTCACCCAACCAATATCAGCCATCTCTCAACTACACATCCACACCTATACACACAACCCCACTCACAAACACATCTCCCCACCAGCCCACACATATCCCCCAACCATAAATAACCAAACAACACACACCTCCCACTGTCGTAAGTTATCCTTTCTTACTTAAGTGTCGTCCCTGGAGTGAGGGGAATCAACACCCGCATTTATATTAACCCAATATTATTGTCCTAGAGAAACCACCAGACTCCGTCCACCAACTCCATCAGTTTGTAGATACCTCTTTCTTACTCTCACTCACCCCTGGATCATGCCCCCTCTCACTCTTCCCCAACAAAACATAATCCACAACTCTAGCTTTAACAAATAAATACAAAAATAATTTATTAAAACAGAGAGTATGGGTGTGAGAAGTGTGTGTGTGTGTGTGTGTGTAATGTGTAGAATGTGTGACGAGTATTCTAGTGTGTGCAGACTAAGACCGAGCAGCTGAAGAGCCCAGCCCGATCATCGCGGAAAGGATCATACCACATCTTCATTCAGTCCACATTGACCTCACCAAGGAATGTGTCCCTCCTGCTAGATGTAGACTTCCATCGGTCGCTGATTGATCATGCATATACCTAATCACAGTCTGACACTGATCCTGCCTGGATCACACACCGTTATTACATGTCCCTATTGTTCTGAGACCTATAACATCCTTGTCTAGTGAGGACACGAAAATACTGTTCCTTGAAATAAATGTAATTCCTGTCTAAAGTTTCTACTGTTCACCAGACCACTGTTATAATAACTACCTAATCAGCTTATACTGTTCTATTCCCATGTGATGTGGAAAAACAGTACCTATTAGTTTTTTCCCCTGTCGTGTGAAAACATAACACCCACTGGACTTTTCCCATGTGGTGTAAAAACAAACAATACTATTGTTCCGGTCACATGTGATGTTTGAAAACATTAATCTCACGATTGGTCTTTCTCCAAAATGATGCGGAGAAAACAATCACTAGTATTCTGCTAACGTGTGACGTTTGAGAAATACTTTTACGATTTTTCCTTCAAACCCTTTTCATCATGGGCCCAGTGCAAAAGCTGCTGAATAACTGCCTGCACTAAAGTCTCCATTTTCAGTGACTTGAGTGACCTAAGGGAACCTGTAAACGAGAGAACAACACATTTGGTGATAGCTCCTGCCCCTGACCTCCATTAGAATGGGGGGGGGGGGTTGTGACCGCCTCACTCAGATACATGACAGTGAACCAACTTTGTCATGGGCAGAAGAGCTCTTCACTTAGGTCTTAGGTGGGTTAAGACCAGGGCAGAGCAAAATGCAAAGTGTAGACCCCAGCAGACCTCACTGGAAGATCTCACCATTGGACATTCTCCCCATCCCCAATCTCCCCAAATATCATCTCACTACACGAGTCTCACTAGCAGAGCTAATTCTCACTTCACTACTCTAGCTAGTTTTAACAAGGCTACTGCTTATATTAATTAGGCTTAACAATACTATCTACAATACATTATGCCATCCTGACTCCATATCTGAATCGAATACAGAATTTGCCATAAAAGACACATGTTAAGCAAAACCGAACACATGCGATTCTATTCAACACATAATAATAATAATAATAATAATAATAATAATAATAAGTCTTTATTTTCAAAGGGTTAAGAATTGGGCACGCAGGCCCGTCTGACATTCTGCCCTTCTTCTCTATTTCCTCTCATACATTCTTTCATTCAACATCACTTATGAAGCAACTTTTGACAACAAAAGAACATCAAAACGCATGAAAAATAATCAATAACAAATGACTCACTGAGGCAGTGTTTAACATGGGCATTATAAATACCTAAGGAGGGTGTAACGTGCCATACATAAGGGAATGTTTTTTGGCTAGTTGTCGTTTGAGATAAGTTACCATTATTGTCTTTTTTGTGTTATTTGTTATGGGGGCATGTAGTCTGTACTAAGGTAGTGTTCAAACAGGTTGCGAATGTATGAATCATGATTGGTGGTGTCTTTGATTTCTTGTGGAAGATTGTTCCACAACTGAGCGGCAGAGTATGCTAAGCTTGTTTTATATAAGTCTATCCTAGGTTTAGGGACATGAAGTATATTTAGTCGTTCGCTATGTCTAGCGTTATATTTAAACAATGGCCAAAGGTAGCTTGGAGCATTTTGAAATAGGATTTTGTGAATTAGTTTGGTCTTATTAAAAAAGCAGGCGCTTGTGGAGTGGCAGTACCTGGAGACGTTTATATAGGTTGGAATTGTCGGTAAGCTTTTCACCATTAATTAAACGCACTGCCCTTTTCTGGAGTGAATATAGGCGTTTTGTTATTGATTTGGAGCATCCATCCCAGACTGTGGAGCAGTAATCAATATGTGTTTGTATATGAGAAGTATAGAATATATTTCTTGTGTTTTCGTCAAGGAAATTTTTAATTTTGGCAAGTTGGTATACTTTTTTGGCTATTTGTTTAACTAGAGCATGAACATGTGAGTTAAAAGTAAAATTTTGATCTATGATAACACCCAGTGTCTTGTGCTCGGTGACCCTTTCTATAGGCGTGCTGCCAATGTGCAGCTGAAGAGTTCTCTGCGAGTTTAGAGTGTGAAGTCTTTGCCTTGTTCCTTTTAACATAGACTTTGTTTTAGTAATGTTAATTTGCATGCGGTTTGCATGACTCCAGTTAACTACACTATTTATTTCCTGTTGCAAGGATAATTCTAGCACATTACGATCAACAGCGTTCGTATATACTGTGCAGTCATCAGCAAATAGATCGCAGGACGACGACAGATTTAATGGAAGATCATTTATATAAATGGCAAATAATAGAGGGCCAAGAATAGACCCCTGAGGTACTCCAATATTAATGGTAATGGCTTGAGATAAAACTTTATTGTGTGATACTACTTGCTTTCTGTCTAATAAGAATGATTTTATTAATGTCACTATATTAAAACTTACTTTCATTGTTTCTAGTTTTTTCATTAGAATAGTATGATCTATCATATCGAATGCTTTCCTAAAGTCTATAAACACCGCTCCACATAGAGTATTATTGTTAATATTTTGATGCCAGTTTTCTATCATGTTTGTTAGTGCCGTATGGCAAGAATATTTTGGCCGAAATCCTGACTGACTGTCAACTATCAGTTTATGGCGAACTAAGTGATCTAGTGTTGTTTTGTGGATGTGCTTTTCTAGCGGTTTGGATAATGAGGATAATATGGAAATTGGTCTATAATTACTCATGAGACGATCGTCTAGAGGACCAGCTTTTAAATGAGGATACACTTTAGCGATTTTAAAGGCTGATGGGAAGTGACCTCTGGTTATACATTGATTATATATAAAAGTTAGTGACTCGCAGATCGCCGGTGCAGCATGGCGAAGGATCCGACTACTAATTCCATCTAGTCCTGATGAGTTATTGTTTTTTAGATTACGGAGATGAGTAACTACTTCAGTTGTCGTCATTAGCGGTATGTTGGAGGAAATGTGTCCATAGCATTTGTTCTCACAGAATGATGATAATAAAGATATGTCATGAGGCGCATCTGGTATTGCAGCCTTCAGTTGGTTTATGTCGGACTGAAAGTATCTACTGAATTGATCACATGTAACCTGATTTGATGGTAATGATTGTGATGATTTGTGTTTGTTTGTCAAGGTATTAATTGCTTTCCATATATCTTTAGTGTTGGTTTTATCTATTACTATGTTCTTAAAATAGTTTTTCTTTTCCTTCCGAATAACATATTGAACTTTGTTTCTCAGACTACGGTACATAGTTAGATCTCTATTTTTGTGAGCCCTGTCGCGATCTCTCATAAGTTCAACTACCTCCTGTGTGATCCACGGGGGCTTTGTGTGATGTTTAACACGAACTTCCTTAAATGGAACATGTTTATCAAATATACTTAGAAAGGTCTTTAGCCAGTGGTCCAGAGCATCGTCTGGGTAAGGAAGCTGGTAAACATAGTCCAGAGATGAGTTGAGCAAATCTTGTAAGAAGACGTCTCGATTGAAATTTTTGTAATTTCTATATTTTATACTTATATGTTTGTGTTTGGGAGTTTTGGTGCCCCTTTTCGACCACGTGCAACATACTGGATAGTGATCGCTCATTGCATTGATAGGTACACTACATTCTGTGATGTTATCAGCACACGTAGTATAAATATGATCTATAAGTGTTGCAGATAATTTAGTGATTCTAGTGGCTTGTTTGACTAACTGTTGGAAATTATATGACTCTATTATGTTTTCCCATGTTTTGTTTGATTTGTTAGCGTCTATGTTGAAGTCACCTAGCAATATTATTTCCCTAGCATTACTAAAGACTACATCCATCATAGTGGTGAATTTTTCATACCAGATATTTTCTGCACTGGGGTTTCGATAAAGATAGCCAACTACTAGCGGTATGCAATTTTGAAGTTTAACCTCTATCCATACACACTCAATCTCACAGGTTTCAAAGTCTAGCCTGCGGTGGGCGTTAAGCGAGTTGGAAATATAAACTGCAATACCCGTCTCTTGTTTCTGATAGGGATCTCTTCTAATGGTTTTAAAACCTCTGATAGCGATGTCATCATCTGAGATGTTGCCATTTAATCGACTTTCGCTAACGCCAAACATGTGAAAATTTTGATTAAGTATAAGTGATAGTTCGGGCAGCTTCCCTAATAGATGGCATATGTTTACATGCCCGATTCTGAGCCCATTATTCCTGAGCCAGTGTTCGTACTTATTAGACATTTCAACAATGCGTAATCACAAGTTTAAAAGCAAAACACACACACACAAAGTGAATACAACTTACGTCCCTTATTACAAAACACACTCTAAAGTACAGAGAAACAGTAATATCTCTGTAAATATATAAAAATACGTACACAGATCCGTAAGGAAGAGCAGTGAAGACCCTGTCACTCACCGTTAAAACACAATTAGAGTTATTATAAAAGCTATACAGCTGAGTACTATCAATTAATATAAAGTCAAAACCAGTCAATGTTTGTAATAACTTATAACCTAATACGTTACTAGATCAAGTTATAACCAAATATGCAGATAAACGTTTAAGGAGACGCTCTTTCTTGTACCGAGATCCGGTGTAGCTTTGTGCTAAGTTGCTAGTAAATACCAGGTTGTGTTGGTTGTTGGTATAGCGACATTATAAGTGCTTGACGAAGTGTAGCTGGGCTATACCGTGTGAGGTGCAACCATTCTGGATTACAATTAAATGGGTACTGATGATGTCTCATAGGTATGTAATGACTACCAACTAGAGCCTCTGGTTGGTGGCTAACAGGAGGTTGTGCTGGCACGTCGTTGTTGCTGAGAGTCGGATCCTTTCTGGGGAGAATAGGAATCATATCTTCGTAATTATTACCCTCCTGTGTGAAAGACGACGTATTTAACGGACTTGGTGTTGTGGTAGTGTCCCGCCTGGCTTGGATTTCAGGTGCAGTGGTTATGAGTGGTCTGCACACTTCTGTCCTATTGGTACTTGATGTAACGGGAGTATGTCGTCTGGCTTGAGTTTCAGGAGTAGCTAAAAGTGTCCGGCGCGATCCCGTATTGGATGTATGGTATGTCCGTTCTGGATATTTTAAATTCTTGGCGAGAAAACTGGTGCCCAATGTAGATAAATGTATTTGATCATTGTAAAGACTCTTTTTTAGTGCACCAGCCTGTGAAGTGAATGATGCTGTATTGTTGATGAATTGTATCTTGTTTTGAGTACAGAACTTCTGCAACATGTTGTTATTTATGTCAGCTAGACGGCGCTGGTGTCCATAACTCGGTGATATGATGGAGGAGAAGAAAGTGGATGAGTTAGGAAAAGTGTGACGTAATCCGTTCAAGAGTGCCAGCAGTTGAGACCCTGTGATTTGTTGGTTGTTCATGGTGTCGGTGATGCCAATATGTACGCTTGCCCTCCTGACGCTATGATTTACAGCCAACCTGCTAATCTTGTCTGTTAGCCGGTCTACACCAGCCCCAGGCAGTGGGATTATTGAAACAATGTCTTTGTCTGATGTGGCCATCCTGTCGCTGTATAAACCTTTCATTAAGGAATCGCCTAGTATAATATGTGTACAGTCAGGTCGTGCTGTCTGTACATGTTGGTTGTCAGCACGTCTCGACCGTTGTTTCATCCATTTCCGATTATCAGCAGTCTTTATGTCTCCATGTGGTTCTCCCGATGTATCTTGTTGGCTTGTCTTGCCCGTTTGCAGCATGTTAAAGCACTGTAAGTTTTCTGGTGACTTTTCTTGAAGTACTTCAAACATATTGCTTATTTTGACGTCAATGGGGTAGACTGCTTGTTGTTGTTTATCTTTGTCTGAACATTGAGGTGTTTGTTGTTTTTTATCTTCCTCTGCGCGTTGAGTTGTTTTCATAGTGATTATCTGTTCTGGGTGGGATTGAGCTTCCCCAAGATTTCCCAAGGATGAAGCGGTTGCTTGAGAATTACATGCTTCTTCGGTTTGGTTTGTAGAGGACGCATTCTGTAAGATTTGAACTGTATTTCTCAGCAGCAAATTTTCGTCTCGCACGAGTGCGACTTCTGTCTTGAGAGCATTGTAATCACTTCTTATCTTTTTGTTTGCTTCAATGTTGGTTGAAACAGTGACAATGAGCGCCTTTAGTGATTGTTCTAGTTCCTCAATGCGCTGTTTACAGTCGCACGAATGTCCATTGATAGTTAAGATGCTATTGTTATCTGAGGCAGGTACTTCTTCAACAATGTCAACATTGGGTTCTATGTTGTTTTGGATACGCTCCTTTGGGTATTCAATAGCCAAGAGCGCTGGTGGGTTGGCAAGCCTCGTGTTGATGTTGTCATGTACACTCATCGTATGAGTAGATTCGGTGAATGTCTGTGTCGAGTTTTCAAGTTCAACAAAATCTACTTTTAGCCAGGAATTAATGTTTTCATTACTGCCCTGTGTCATGAGTTTATTTTTACTGCGGTACAAATGTATCGTAATCACTGGCGTCGTAATCAGATCCTCAACGTGGGCCCCGTGCTTATCTTGCCTGTGTTCAATTAGTTCAAGCCTGTAGTAGTTGAGTAGGCAAGTTCGGAATGCCTCAAAATAGAGTGTGTTGTTGAAGGAAACAGTAACACACTGTCCTGAGTTGGTGTGTTTGACGACTAGGCCGTTGGGATTTATGCACTTGGATAGCTTATTCTTCACGGCCCTCTCTTTGTTTAGTGTGTAAGTTTTATTGACAGCCGATCGTAAACCTGAGCGAGTCCTTTCACCATTCACTTCCAATACGGAGCACTCTCCTTCCCCTGACATTATTGCATAATATTACGACTAACTAAACTTGAAGAACGCAGCAATCGCATTGTTATCTAGCCACGCCGCGGGCAATTTGAGGTCCCGTGGTTGTATCTGACACGCCTCGTGCACTTGATTGGTTAAAATTTAATAGTGTTCAACTATCACTCGAAATGAATATTAGATATAACCCACATTTTTGCGATAATAAACACTTGTATTAATCTAAAAACTATTTGATCGAGCCAGCTATCACTTCTGCCTACTTCAACAGTCTGAGCTACACTGGCTATAAACAAATCATGTTTTTGTCACGAGCCTTGAGTTATTCCAGTGACGTTCCTTTGATGTCAAAACACAACAGATGGTTTCAGGGGCACTCACTATTTCAGAATAAGTCCTTATCTCCCTTGTTTTTAATCAATGTCTCCAGTTATCTCCTCCTGTCCTGACAATGAAACAAGCCCGCGTGTTACAACCACGTGGCTACAATTTCCCGTCTTGCGGCGACGTTCAAGGACAAATCCCCTGTTTGATCTCGCCGATGCCTCGTAAACAACTGCAGCTGTTAATTCTGTCTGTCCTTGGTATTTTTAACATCTGATGGCAACTCCACAGTGAGATTCATGACACCCACCCACATACACCCTACCACCCACATATACCCTACCCACACACATCCGCCGCTCACACACATCTTCCCACAAACACACACATCCCCCAACCATACACTCATCTCTCACACACATCTACCCACTCACATACTCATCCATAAACCACTCACACCCACACATTACCCACCCGTCCATCAACACATGCATCTCTCATCTACCCTCCAACCCACACACACCCCAACCACCAAGCCAAGCACACATCCCCCATCATCACATACATCCGTCATCCACCTGCACATCCCACACCTCCCCCACCTCTCACATATCTCCCATACCACACAAAACTCCACCCATAATCACATTACCCCCCCCACACACACACACATCCCCCACATGCATTCCTCATACACATCCCCGCCCACACATCTCTCATCCACTCACACATCTCCCCATCCACCGACACATCCCCCACCTACAAACATCCTCACCACCCACAAATACATCCTCCACACACTCACATTACCCCATCCACACTCACACACTCCCACCCACACAGACATATCCCATTCACAGGCACCCTCCCACACTCCTCCCCCACACCCATTACACATCCATCCCCCAACCCACACAATCTCCT
Source organism: Cepaea hortensis (assembly GCA_963921405.1). Lineage (NCBI taxonomy): Eukaryota > Metazoa > Mollusca > Gastropoda > Stylommatophora > Helicidae > Cepaea > Cepaea hortensis. The sequence goes on along the minus strand of OY992881.1, from coordinate 105,947,743 downwards.
ACAAACCCATTCACCCACCCAAATACACATTCCCTACCCAAATCCCCCAACCCACCTACACCCACATACTTCCAATAATCCTCCCAAATACCCCCCCCCCCCCCACACACACACACATCCCTCACACACACATACATCCCCCACCGACTACACATCCTTTCACCCATCCACACATCACCCATCAACCCATACACATCCCCCTACATACAACTCCTCCACATACACACATTCCCCACACCCCCACACACACTCCTCACATACACACGCACACAAACATCCTCACATCTACACACATACATGATCACTGAAACTAATAAGAACAAACTCCCACACTTTACACACAGCTGAGACACTGATGGTTGTCGTGAGCATTCTCGCAAAAATTGTAAGAAGTGGAGAACAAATTGTACATATACATTGTGTAGTGTAAAAATTAGTGATGCAATTCAACTCTCTCACGCTCTCTCTCTCTCTCTCTCTCTCTCTCTCTCTCTCTCTCTCTCTCCCTCTCTCTCTCTATCTCTCTCCCCCCCCTCTCTCTCTTTCTCTCTCTCCCACTCACTAACTCTCTCACCACACACCACAGTAATGTTATATTATACATGATAAGATCAAGTGGCATACAAAATAATAATGTGAAAGATGAGAATACAGAGAAAAAATATATGGAATGGCATGTCACAGGACAATCAAGTGGCATTCAAAATGATACCTCGTAATATGAAAGATGAGAATGCATAAAATATATGGAATAGTATGTTACGTGACAAGCGTGCTCTCAACTCTCTCTATCTCTCTAACTCTCTATCTCACCCCCGCTCTCTCTATTAATTTTCTTTCACGCACACTAGCACACTAACTCTCTCATTGTCTCATTCCCTCCCTCTCTCCCACTCACTATTTCTCTCTCTCATGCGTATACGCACTCGCTCTCACAATCGCCATCACTTACACACACACATACTCACATATTCCCTCTCACTCCATCTCTCAATCACCTTCCCACTTACACTCACGCTCTCTCTGTCTCTCTCTCTCTCTCTCTCTCTCTCTCTCTCACTCACTCACTTGTTTACCCTCTAAATCACACTAAACCACTCTCTTATTCGCACATACAGACAAGCAAACAGACATACACACTAACTCACTCTCACTCATTCACTTTCTCATGCACTTTCTCACTCATCCACTCTCTCTCTCTCTCTCTCTCTCTCTCTCTCTCTCTCTCTCTCTCTATTACACACTCACTCGCTCTCACACTCACTCACTCTCGCACATACACGCATACTCACAAATTCTCTCTCATTCATTCACGCTCCCTTACTCACTCACTCACTCGCTCACTGAGAGAGGGAGGGAGAGAGAGAGAGAGAGAGAGAGAGAGAGAGAGAGAGAGAGAGAGAGAGAGAGAGAGAGAGAGAGAGAGAGAGAGAGAGAGAGAGAGAGATTAATATCACGTAACACCCCCAAAGCTTTCATTTTGTGAGTCATTTCTACAACTTCCAATGATAAACTGACAGTTGGAGTTGAGTGATAACCATGTCACGACTGCCCTCAAGGAATTGACCAGTGCTACCAGTTCCCAAGCATGGTGTCAGAGATATGTCTTAGCGCTGACGATATATTAAAACATAATCCGCATACGTCATAATCCTTCTCCGACCAGTCTGTGAGTCTCAAGGAGTAGGCATTGATTATCAATGAAGACAAAGTTGAGCCTTGTGGCACACCAGGTTATATTGTTTGTGATGCTACTGTCACACAAACACACACACGCACACAAACACACAACACTGTATTTCACTTTAGTGAGGTTCAATAATCCATTTTACGAAGGAATGGGCTAATCTATAGTATGTCCACATTTGTTTGCCTTCATTCACGATCAATTATTTTGAAAACTGTCTGTTGCATCGTTATGAAATTTTTCCAGCCGTCTTTTATTTACCCCCACCCAAGTAATATGTCTTTGATATGTCCAAAGGCAACTTGAATCATTGAAAGCGGCAACATTCCTTTGATGTTTTGCTGAACAACTAGTGATTTCTTGCTAACAAAGTTATTTTTACGGTAATGGGAGACCTGAAAATTCTGATGACACACAAAGGCGTATCCGGATTCGTATGGGAGTGGGTGCAATGAAAGAACTAGCTTAAAATCGACAGGGTCGGCTGAATTGCACCGAGTTTTTATCCCATATGGCTCAGTTTCTTTCCATAGCGCGGAAAGCGTCGCACAAAGCACGAACTCAGTAGCTCCAGCGACGACCCTCGGGAGTCTCCGAAAAAATGCACTCGTGAAATGAAGGACGCGGCCCGGAATCGAACATACAACCTTCGGAGCCCGAGTCAGACGGCTTGACCACTTCACCACGGAGAATCCCGAGAGGGGTGCAATGTGTAATATTAGTTAAGACAGAGAATTTACAGAGGCACGGGGTAAATAATTTGTAAATTAACAAGAAAGTAGAAGGAATATATTTCTTACCTTATTTTTCATTCCCTTCTTGTTTCTTCAGCTGATGCTGATGCTGTAATGTTTAGGGCCTGCAATTCGTCTGAACAGTTGGAGCAAAATATCCCAGTAAGTGTTACGTAGATTAAGGTCTGCGATCTGCTCAGACCTTAATCTGTGTCGGACGGTTCCAGTAGGTTGATGATTGCTCTAGGTTGCATAAAATTCAATCCATCTTTTCTCCAATAGTCCTCTTTCTCTTTCAACACATGGTCCTGACGTTTTTTCCAGTAACTTTTATCAATATTTAATAGCGCGGACAGACAGACAGACAGACAGACAGACAGACAGGTAGGTAGGTAGGTAGGTAGGTAGACAGAAAGGTAGGTGGGTGGGTGGATGGCTGGCTGGCTGGCTGGCTGACTGGGTGGGTGGGTGGGTGGGTGTTTATTGGTCTGTTACACTGTCTGTTATTTTTTCCCCCCAGGAATAGCAATCTTTGAACTGATAGAATCAATGAGCTTGACAAGATCGCAGAGTAATTTTGTTCGATCCTATTTATCTGCTTCGAATTTCTTATTCACACTTTGAACTAAACCGAGAATATGTTTGAGAAATATGAGAAACACATAGATTTCATGTCGCTAAACATAGAATGTAGAAATTCTGCTGTATAACAGCGCTCGTTGAGTCTTGCTATATCAAAATGAGTTCCGAATTCGACCCACTGCTGCAATATTCTAATAATGTCAGAATGAATTTACATCCATCGTGTCTGGCTTAATTGAACAACCTTCAGTCGATGCTGTCCATCATTTAAAGAAGCATAAAGCTCCCTGTACTTTGCTTGACTAAGACTTGAGTGAGAAAAACAGTTATATGTTTCTCTAATCAAGAACTCTATTGTCCTGAGCAGACAAGCAGCTGCAGCCTCTGAAACTGCCTGCTGAAGGGAATGACATACACACTTACCTAGTACCAGATGAGGAACTTAGGATTTTAATTTTGTATACACGCCATTGTTTACACGTGTCATGAAAGATGCATTGTCAGTACCGAGTGCAACTAGTCTTTGCAACTTAAATCCATTCTTCTTTAAATACATTGAATATTGCCTATTGTTGCAGTCACTCACTTCAACTAAGTCTATGTAAGTAACCACAAACTACTTTCTTGTCTCTGAATAGTAACTAATAGATACTCAAAGTAGCTTAGTTTCAGAAATGTCATTGCTGTCATCAATCAATAAGTTGTATCTACTTTTGCCAATATCAGCTATCAAGTCTGTTGTGAAATATGGTGCAAGTACATTTGAAATAACTGCTTTGCACTTAGTTCTCCTGAGCAAACTTTGCTGTCACCAAAATGTACCTTACTTAAATGGTCAACAACGCGCATCGAACAATGGCCAGATATGAATACAGACATGCGTCCTTCTGTTTCTTTGACATCATCTTTCAGTTTGTCAAATGTAATTCTTGTTTGGCTTTGTGTACTGGATGGTCGTTTTGCTTTCTGATGTTTCGTTGCATTCTTGTGCGTCTCAAAATTACTTAACCTGGCTGCCATTGAACATTTACAGTATTTGCGAAAGCACTAAGTATTTTCCCCTTTTACTTTTAAAAAGCATTTTGGACATCTCGAGTCACTGAGCCTCTGTTCTCTAAAATGTTGAAAATATTTCTTGCTCATGGTGAAACAAAAATAAGCGTAAATGAAAGGATATTGTAGACACCACACAATTTTGAACTCGATTACAAGCTAATATATTAAAGTATTGACTTGTCTTGTGTGCAAGATGGCGTTCGCTTTCCGGTAAATCGTATTAAAGGGAGTGAAGTTATTTGAATATTACGCGGTAACATACTAAGACTGTTGTACTTCCTCGCTGCAGTGCAAATTCGGCTTTTTAGTGTTCCCAAAATGATTTTTAAAGTCATTTTTACCCACCGAAAAAAAAAAAAAAAAAGACCCAAAAAAATTGTGAAGCACCAAATTCTTGCGGCCGCGCCAACTACAATATTTTGGCACCAAATGACTTTAATAAGCACCAAATTTGATGTGAAAAGCGTCACCATGGCAACACTGACTTGATGTACTAAAAGCTTACCTACACGTTTTGTTGCTTCTTATTTTCATCTCCCCATTGCTGTATCATGATATTATATTAATATCATATTCTTTCAGTATGTGGCCTATCCAAACAATTTGTATTTTCATCATCTTTGTATTTACTATTATCTTGTTAGTTCTTTCGTTAAACCAAACATTCGTGAATAATTATCCACGTGTGTGCATTATTCTAAGAACGTGATTCATACGATCTCTTCATAACCAGTGTTATCCGACCATATCTTGGCAATCACATCACTCACCCCAAGTTTAATATTGGCATTTCTTTTATTACATATAGTAGTCGAAAGATTCATTTAAAAATCAAACTAATTTATACTTATCATTTGTTGGTGCGTAACACTGGATCATATTCGCTTTTGTTTTGATTTTTATGGATCTAAATATTGCTATTATAATTATAAAGCTCACTGCATCGCACTGCGTTATTGCCTTCTCTGATTCTTGTGATAGCATTATGACAACTCCTTCACAATGATGAGCAGTTTCCCATGTATGTACTGGGAAATAGAATAGCATTTATTTCATATTTCCTACCGCCTGTACTGTTTCCCATTATTCAGACGGTCTAATATTTTAGTTGGTACATTCATAGATTTATGAATGCGACAGAACGTAAGTCTGAGATCCGTCACCTTGCGGAATGATTCGGATCTCATCAACATCTTGTATGGTTGACCTATTATCAATTCCTTATCTTTACACGTGTTTATGTTAATTTCAATTTTGCTATTAAATGTAGCTGTCTTTCAAGAGGAGGTAGTCACTTCCACGTTAATCCTCCTCAGGCCGTTCTTACGACATACATGCAATGCTACAATATTAACGTTCGTACCTTTTAGAGTACCGGCAGGACACAAGTGCATCTAGTATTGTCTGAGGCAGTACTTCGAACAACTTCTCAACATTCCATCAGATGCCACAGAAATACAGGAAACCGACACAGAAGTCACCGATGAACTAGAACCAGACATACTGAAAGAAGAAATTATAGAAGCCGTCTGATTAGAACCATTAACAAAATCATCGGGACACGATGAAATACCAAATGAACTATTTAAGGCAGCAAGAGACGTGGGAACATAATGGCTTCATAGACTATTCACCCTTGTTTGGGTAGAACAACAGACACCACGAGATTGGAGAAACGCCATAAGTATCCCAATTTGGAAAAACAAAGAAAGCAAAAGAGACTGCACATAATAAGAGTCATACTGGGAATATATTTAGTATAATTCTTGAGAAAAGATTACGAACTACTATAGAAACCTAGCTAAGGGAAACACGCCTTGGATGTAGGAAAAACAATGGATGCACATATTCCATTTTTGCTCTTAGACAACGTATAGAAAAATCAATCGATTTAATGGAACACTCTACTTTGTCGACCAACAAAAGGCATTTGAAGGAGTAGATAGATACAAGCTGTGAGAAATCCATAAACAATATGAAGTGAGTACATAGCTAAAATACCTATGTAGAAGCGTATACAACAACAGTGTATGCATAGTGAGAACAACTGGAGGACACTCAGAACCCTTCACCATAAGATCCGGAGTATGACAAGGTTGTGTTCTGTCCCTTCTATTGTTCATAACCTATAAAGACAACATATGTAAAGAAACCAGCTAAACAGAGACCGCAAGAATATCGCTTGACGAGAACACAGACGAACTATCTGCAAATTACACCATTAGAGAACTCATGTTTGTGGACGACCAAGCACTACTAGCGAAATCAGAAGCTAAATTACAACACCATATGAATAGTCTAAACAAAATATGTAGGAAACATAATATGACAATTAGCACAAGTAAAACAGAGGTAAATGAGTATAATTACAGAAGAAAAACAACAACAATTCACTTAAATAAACACCTCTGAAACAAGTAAAGAGTTTCAAGTACTTAGGAATTATAATATCATTAAATGAGAAATCAGAATACGAGATCGAAAATACGCAATACAAATCATTGGACAAATGGCACCAACACTAAAGAGCAAACATGTATAAATAGTTACAAAGAAAGCACGTTACAACACAATCTTCCTACCAACTCTATGCTACCAATCCCAAACATGGGCAATTACAGAAAAAGAGCACAAAAAAGAAAACAATCACAACAAAAGAAATGTGATTCCTGAGAAGAATACTCAATGTATCAAGAGGAGATAAGATCATAAATGAATAAATCAGGACTAAATTGGGGGTTAAAGCAGCGCTAGATTTTATTAGAAGGCATCAAGTCAGATGGTTTGGCCATGCTACTAGGTTATCAACTAACAGTATATCACAACAAGCAATGATGTACAGACCAAATGCAAGCAGAGAAAGAGGGCGACCAACGTTAACGATGGACGGGGGGAATCGTAGAGTCAATGGGAATATTGATACATGAAGCCAATAAGCGGACATTCTCCTGATGTTTATACGTCAACTCGACACAGCAATGTACAAGAGGAAAATTATGAGATAAAATAAGATGTTACACCGCTTAGGTTCAGGTTTTGACGACGACGTTGACAAGTGACATATGGCTGAGTCTAGAGTCCCCGGTACTTCCACATTTGCATGTATTTTCATGTGAATTTCTTTATTGGTTGTAATCTCTCAATGTTGAGGAACAGCTTGAGGGCCAGACGATGTAGTTTAACTGATGATTGTTGCCAACATTAACTTATATTCAAAACAATGTTTTCCCGTAGTGAATTTGAATAACGAAGACACAAACAATAGATTGCACGATTTATTGCCTGGCATATTTCACTGCATCTCGTCAGGTACATACTGCAAGAAATCACACAACTTACGTGAATTAACTAGATAAATCCTTCAAGTTGAAATATGCACATATTCGCACAGTAATGTCACTTATCTACCACGGTAATTTTAAGCTGACTAACATGTCTTTCTGTTTGCACAATTCTGGCTTGCGTTGATAGATCATAATTGTTTCTGCAAATTTTTAACAAGCGAGTATTTTGTGTGTTAAACAACACGCGAAATGCAATGTCTCTGGCCACCACAAGGGCACTTTCGACAATGTACCTACCAATTGAAGACGCCGGGAGCTTTCGAGGGGATGACGTAATGCAACGTCTACAAGACCGGCTTACTACAGCAGTAGGCTGAACATTCTGTGCAGCAACTCCAGTCATTAGATATAAAACCGTACCGATTCCTAAACCAGTAATCAAAGAGCCTGTTCTTCTGTACGCCACAAACAATTGTATTTACCAATTCACATGTAGATGCCAGGCCGTTTACATTGGTAGAACAGAGAGCCAGCTTAACAAACGGGTGTCAGAACACATACCTCAATGGGTCAGCAAGATACAACACAGAGGAGATGCTAGCCTCATGGGGCCGACACACCGGAAGCTCCCGGCGTCTTCAATTGGTAGGCACATTGTCGAAAGTGCCCATGTGGTGGACAGAGACACTGCATTTCGCGTGTTGTTTAACACACAAAATACTCGCTTGTTAAAATTTGCAGAAGCAATTATGATCTATCAACGCAAGCCAGAATTGTGCAAACAGAAAGACATGTTAGTCAGCTTAAAATTACCGTGGTAGATAAGTGACATTACTGTGCGAATATGTGTATATTTCAACATGAAGGATTTATCTAGTTAATTCACGTAAGTTGTGTGATTTCTGCAGTATGTACCTGACGAGATGCAGCGAAATATTCCAGGCAATAAATCGTGCAATCTATTGTTTGTGTCTTCGTTATTCAAATTAACTTATATGAAGTGTCTGGAAATGGCTGAGGAAAGAAGAATAGACGAAGCTAACAGCCACTGTGTATTGGTCATGCAAGGAGAAGAGAGCCATTGGAGGACATCGTGATTACTGGTCAGATCAGTGTTAGTAGAGACAGAGGCAGACCGAGAGAAAGGATGCTGGGTAGGTTGAGACGGTAGCATTCAAACATGTCAACACAAGATTTGATCCCGAACATCAGAGACGGAGATTTGTGGAGGTGTATAATCGCCTTCTCGATTTGGCAGGGACACAGAATGATGCAGTACTTATTGTCATGTTATGGAATATTGAGAAACATTCATACATATTAAGACTAGAGAATACACTTGAATTACATGTTGAATATATCAGACCGCTCATCGCAGTCGTTAGGCTGGTAATGACATTTGTGTTGCTATTTCAGAATCGAAATAATGTTCCGTGTGTTTATTTTTAAACATCTTAATTCTTTAAAGACCGTTCAATTCGTTTCAATGTATTTTATAGCCAATACCATGTGTGGTATACACGAAAGTAAAGAGAAAGAATGATCTTCATTATTAGAAGTGCAATCGATAGTTCAGTGTGTATAGACAGGGAAGTGGCCTGGACATTCTGATATGATTACTGTGCAAACCGCTTTACGCGATCTGATTTGGCGATTTTATGTTGTGGGGGAAAAAAGAACATCCTAACCTGCACAGTTCGCGGCGACTGCACTAGCCAGGCGGCCTTTTTTCCTCAGGCTCAAAGACCCCTCTGCCATACACCGCAAGGTACTATATTGGCAGTAAATGACAGTTTATGTTGTGGAGAACAATAGTGTAAAGTAAGTTGTAAATGCATTACTATATGTTTGAACTCTTAGAAGAATTTCTGATAAGACTATTTCTTGGGTCCCAGGTGATTCGCCTTATTAGGTCTGTAGTTATAAAGAACTAATACAGACAGTAGAAAAAAAACCACCTTATGTATGTACGATACACTATGAGTCAAGATATGGGAAAACGCTTGTCTGACCCAGAACATAGAAGAGAACAATCCATATCCATGCGGCAAATAAATAATAATTAAAATTGTGCACCAATTATTGATTGAAAGTAACCTACAATATCAGTTAAAGTAACTCGAAGCCCGTTTTTCAGACAAAGGGACGAATACGGTTCCATATCTTTAACTTGAGAAACCACTTTTACAAATGCAGGAACTACAATGTAGATCCAAAGTAAATCAAACTGATTTATTGTTCAAAGAAGAGTATGTAGTCATAATGTATGCAGGACACATGTAACTGTGCAGACGTGTGTAAGTCGTGTCGTACATGTGTCCATCATTGGTCGTCACGTGACCTGCTCCCCACAATTGTAACAGTATTCGGCGTGTTTAACGCCGGCAACCAACCATTAAAAACCTGTAACAGTTCACCTCCTGCCATCTGATTAGTTAGTTAGTCGACATATCATCCTCATTGCACATCCAAACATTTAATCCATAGGTGCTTGGATCCCCTCCTCACCAAATCCCGCAGCTTGAAGCGGCTTACGACACCAGTTCTGTGTTGGTTTATTAATCCTCTCTGGCTTCCCGCGTAATGTTCTTGTTTGGCCACACCTCTTTTAATTTGCTGTTCTCGTATTCTGACCATGGTTTTAGATTCACAGTCATCACTTGGTTCTCGCAAACGACTTACTTCTTGTAGAGCATTTGGAATATCAGCCTGGTGCATGGTTCGTCCGACTTCCTCAGTAGTCTTACCTGCAAGCTTGTCAGCCTGCTCATTTCTTTGTACACCAGCATGTCCTGGCACGAAAATGAAGTTAATCTTTGCCATCCGAGATCGCTACAGAGATAGCAACCACTCCCTTCGGATCCACCTTCTTGAGCATACACAATGGATCACTTAGGAAACATGCCCTTGTGAATATACGTGTGTCGAGCCATGTCATTGCTTTACTTACTGCCATGACTTCCTTAGTCAGGCTACTTGTGGTCAAAGCAAAATAACCAGAATCTTCCTTCACAATTCTCTCTATGGCCTGAGCCGTAAAAGCTCATGAACTTCTCACTCGTTGAACAATCGACCCATCTGTGCAAATGACAGCATCACCCTCTAAGGATTTCTCGAAAATGAAAGCCTGCACTTCAGTCTCCACAGCAGCCGGATTTTCTTGTCTGCATGTTCTGTCTAGTTGGATTTCTAGTTGAAATTAAAGACAAAAGCGCATCGCCCTGCATGCCGTATCTCTTGTACATCCAAGATGGATACGCATAGTTTCGTTCTGTATCCTTTCCATCCGTGTCATCTGCTTACGGCTGAGAGTCAGGATCGGCATCGCATACTCAAAAGCAGAAAGGACCAGACCATCGTAAAAAAAGACATAGATGGCGCTGCGCATAGATTGCCGCCGCCACCACCCGCATCGTAGCCAAACCCGGCTTGGCCTTTGTTATCATCTGGTTTATGTGCCCAACCTGCTGAAATCTACCCAATACGCTCTGAAACCGCACTGAATTTCCGCACTGAACTTCAGCTTAACTCTAAGCCAAAACTGCCGAAGGCCAAACTCTACTACACTGTAAGCAGAAGCTCAACTCGGCATCTCCAGTGAAACCTACATTTCGATTGTCAATTCGCGGCGAACACTTTACTACGAGCAGTACTCACTAATTCACAACTACTCACCTCCCTAGTAACTTCATCTAGTATGACTCTCGAGGTGAACTTTCAGCTAAACAACTAAACTTTGGTCAGCACTTCCTTCACTACTCTAAACTAACCTTCAGACTAAGAAGTTCTTAGATGTATAATAGATTATTTATTAGTTAGGAACTGATTAGTTATATTATTATGTTGTTGATTTATTACTCTATTAATTAACTATTGTATTATTAGGCTATTAGATAGATATTGAATATAAATAATTTCTATAATATAATAATTAGAAAATATGAAAAGAATGATGTCAACATATTTTATAAGGATGAAATTGTAATGCACAATACTACATTTGATGCCTAATGACTTTCTTTAAATAGGAGAAGATCGGTCAGTGACTTTAAATGGTGAAAAAAACAGTACTCAGTTCAACTAGATGTATGTATTATGAATGGAGTATCAACGACAGAGTTAAAAGGCCTGGGCAAAGCATGGGCAGACTGACTATCCGCAGCAACGTTACAAGATCTGGTAATATCATTCATGAAGGGTGATTAGACTTGAACGGTGGTGTCAAGAAGCTGAATGAGATTACAGAAGTAGTATAAGGATAGAAGTAAGGAAGAAGACTAAGATAGGATAGAGATAAGATCCCTTACCAGGGAATAGAGAATAGAGGGACAGAGGAAGGAGATAGAACTCTAAACAGTTCTCCTACAGGACACACACGTGTTATAATTAGGACATCTCAGGACATGACAGGGATTTACTCCTAGGTTAGAGTAGAAGACTATAACCACGGGAAGTACCCGTAAACAGCATTAGCTCTAGCACAATAACAAGTAACGAGCTACTGAACTGCGTGCTAAGGGCACGCAACATTGCTAACGCACGAGAGTTCACAGGCCAGCAGCTGGACAGCGCTGCAAGGCTAGCCAGACCGGACTTGACAGTTGAGGAGACAGGAACATGTTTTTACCCTATCACTGTGTGGTTAACGGGGCACAGTAGTTGTAGTGAACTTAAGATAGTCTTAGGATAATTAGAGAGTGTATTTTGCATTGTTAGCATTTATTGATTGTTAGGATGTTATACCAATGGATGCACATATGGATGTTCATGTAGGCTTGTGGAGTAGATTGTACTCAATGCGCAATAAACAACATTTACCCTTTGTACACCTACGAGTTGATATTCGTGCGGTACAAATGAAGAATCCCTGTATGCCTGTATAATCTAGGTTGTTGACAGGTGGGAGCTGCTGGCATGGTTGAACTCAGAATACCCCTCAAATACCTGGGAGGAGTTACTTTTGCAATTAATCTACAGAGAGTTCATAGGGGAAGTTACTGATGGTCAGTACTGTACGACCACGAGACACGCTACTTACCGAGAAGGAGCTAATGGTTTACATGAAGAGGATGACAAAAATGTGCAACTAAATTGTTGATTTTGAAACATAATCAAAGAAATTGAATTTATTTATGGAAATATTAATTTCAGATAGAAGGAATACTTTTAGTTATATTATTATATAGTAAGTTGATTAAAGTCTGTAGGACGAGATATAGGTATTTATATGTTGATGTGTTTGCTATTTTTATGAGGATAATTAATGAGTTTTATATTTCAGAATGACAAGACGCTATCAAGTGTCATCGACAGTTTACAATTAATTAAATTAGAAATAGATTACATTATTGAAATATTGTAAAAGATATATCTTAAATTAAATTTGGATTATATAATTTATAATTAGATGTTATTTTGAGAAGAAAACTTTAAAACATTAATTAAAATTAACTTTTTCACCAAAGAAGGGGGGTGGGGGGGATGATGTCATGACATTGTGTATGTCATGGCACAGTCAAGTCAAAGCCCAGGTTAGATGTTAGAGGTTATATCCGTGTTCAGCAAATGCACATAGGAACGTGAAAAGTGGATACTTTTCACGAAGAGTGGAAATGCGGGACTCGCTTCTGAGGTGAGTCCAGACAAGGCAGTCTACGATTTTGTTTCGTTCTTTGCGGACCATGTCAAGTTCTAGAGTAATGACTAATACTGCGCTACTCTTTTAAAGAATTAGGTTGTGTTTAGAAAACGTTATGTAGAAGTATTGTCGAATATCTGAGTTGTAAATTGGTGATGTCAACTCTAGTCTCTGTAGAATAATATACACCTAAAATTACAACTGGTGTTTGAGTCTACTTCTGTTCGAGTTCACTATTGTTCAGTTATGTCGAGTGGCGTTCGTAGTAAGTCCAGTAATGTGTGGAGGTTTAAAGAATCATTATCAGCTAAGTTATATGTAGAGAAAATGACCTTAGTGCGGACTGGGAAAGAGAAGAAGTAGTCATATCCCTTGTTGGACACTAGCAGCAAGAAAGAAGAAGTGTTTACAGAAACCACCAGTAAATCGGCCACCCATAGCCCAGTGGCATCATGGCAGATATATTATCCTGTTCTCGGTAGTCCACTGGTTAGTACCTTCGCCTGTCAAGCGGGAGACTGGGATTCATCTCCCCGCTGTAATTTTTTTTTTCATTTTAATGATTAATAAAAATAAAATATTAAACATTACGAACTAAATAATAGAACTGAGAAACTCAAAGTATGTTAATATAGATCTATAGATCTGCGGAAGCTGCCGGGGAGGGGGGCGCAGAAAATATTAGCTGTATAGAAACAGCAGAAATAGAAGGTCATAATGTTTTCGCCTTGAATCGTATTCGGCATGGAGTGCTAATTTAATTGTTGGAAATTGACTAATTGGCACTCACAGTTTAAGTTTTCAATTTCACATCGGTGGACTTTACTATTTTAGGATGGGGCAACCATTAAGCTCATGTCAAGTTAAAAATCGAGACATCAGACAGGCTAGCTTATTGCTACTCTACATTGGCTCCTGTCTTATCTCAAGAATTAACAATGACGGGGTTTGTGTCACGGGAAACTGTTAGTTTAGTGCTTCCTTGATAACTTACCTATAACATTGCAATATATGAGAATGGAAAATTATGGACCGTGAGTCAGAATAACAATACAGCCGTCAGTTTTGAGTGAGGACAAAGTATGAGTTATTGACCGAAGGATAAAGTGGAAAAATACAGTGTGATAAAGGGTCAGTGACTGCCGATCTTATCGGCCGACAAGACGGAGACACGGATACATCGGAACGGGGAAAACACACGAAGACGGGGTAATCTCTTTGATGTGCGACGAGTGATGAACGAAGGAACCCGCAGAGGAACGGAATAGCGCGGGCACTTGACGAATACGTGATTTCAACGACTTTTGATGTGAAGGATACGGCAAAATACGATTGTTGATGTATGAAAATCAAACAATAAAGGAGAACGGGAGGCCCAATATAAATAGTGGAAACTGGGTTTTTTGTTTGAGTGTGTGTTCCCAAACTGGGCAGAAATATCTATGCATCCTGTGTGTGGAAAGAAATACACGTCCCTTATTGTTGAAAGAAGATGGGATATTAGTGTTTTATTCGCTAGTGTATTTCAATTCCTGGAGTCCCATAGAGTATATACGGTATTATAACCTTGGCATAATATTTTAGCATAGGGAAATAGATGTGTGTGCTTAGCGTTTACCATTGCTTTCTATTAGTGAATATTTTAGACTTTAGTGACTTTATATGTCTTATGTCAGAGGATCTTTCGGAAGCTTTTTCATTACGGCTGGAGAAAGGAACTCACATAAGAAGTATTAAGTAGCAGAATCATCTCACTTGATTTAATATACATCCCACAGGTTCAAATACACCTCCTGACCTATCAGAGAAGATAGACAATTTCGTCTCTGGTACAGAGAAAGCATTGTTGCTAAACCAGGGAAAGAACGTTCTATTTATAAAGGTATTTCACTTGTGCAGGGAAAGTTGGCACTAGAGCAAATTCAACATAGCCATTCACTAATCGTGGGCTGACATAACGAAAGGCCAGTAACAGGTGTTTGTGAAAACCAAAGAAAGACCTTTCAGTTTATACAAGCAGAGAGAAATAGGCTAAAATAATATTTTAATTGGGTACTCACCTAAAAGAAACATTGAAGAACCCCAGAACGTTTGTAAATGTATTCAAAAAACTGATAGACAGTGCTAGACAGTGGTGATGTGTTTTCCTTGATGGATTTATGAACTAAATAATAATCAAAGAGAACTCAGTCTAGGCATAAGACTTACCGGGATCACATTACTTTACGGGATCCAGTGGTGAACAGTTTTTCTTTCAATAACGGATTTACCTCCAGACTCACGCGTACGGAACATCCAGGGTGAGATCTGTCCTTTTCTATGTTTGATGTCCTGTGGTTTGGCCGTATGACGAGGAGAGATGTGATACGGAGACTAAGCATTCAGAGTCTTATCTTGCACCCACAATAGGATACACTACCAACTACATATACACAGTCCATCCATACACCAGACATAGTTTTATTTAATAAATATTTTATTAATTGTTGAAGGAAACTTTTGTCGGAGTATGTGATGACGGAATAATAGAGAGAGAGAGAAAGGGAGATATATATGGAAGAGAAGACAGAAGGCAGGAGTGTAGACAGAAGTCTGTCAATAATCCCAAAGTATAAATAGTGTAAAGGTGTGCTTGTTGATTCCACGTTCCTCCAGGGACGACAAGTGACAGTTTGATCACAAGAAGTCAGACTGACCATTGCATTGCAGAGGCTACACACAATTAACAGCATCTGGCAGAAGACAGGGAAACAAATCAAGTGGCCAGAATATGCTTATGCGCTATGTCAATATACCGCTGAGAGTCAGATATCAATTCACAATAACTAAAGAAAACCATAGCAATTTTCTAATTTAAATTTTAATAACAGTTCATATAATATACTTGGGGTACAGAAATATAATAATACACAATACAAGTATATAGTCATTCTACAAGTTATGAACAGCCAACAAAACGAACTCATGAAAACGACATAGCCACGTTAGTGACTGTATTAAATGGCAACTTTCCTTGGAGAGAACAGTGATGGAGAGCATCATTACTGGAGGAAGAGGTAGGAGTGAACCTCAACACATCGGACGCTGTCGTGTCCTCCTTTAAAGTGTCGTCCCTGGAGTGAAGAGAGTCAACACCCACATTATAATATTTTTTCCCTTATCAATATCCTGGAGAATCCACCAGCTTCCGTCCAACACACTCCATCAGCCCATGGATACCTTTTCCTATCACTCTCTCACTGTCGTACTGTGCCCCCTCTCATACTTCCCCAACGCAACATACTCAACAACTCTTGCTTCTAAAAATCAATAAAGATTAATTTATTAAAAGAAAAGTGTAACGTAGATTAGACGTGTATGCGAAGAAAATGTGTGTCGTGTATTATAACATAGATGTATATGTCAGCCTTCAAAGTTCAGGATCATAGTGTACACATCATGGCAAGGATTACACGACGTCACACGAGTCAGTACAAAAGACCTCACCGCAGTCGTATCCTTCTCTCCAGAAATGCCCTCCTCCAGGAGCTCTGATGACCATGAGATCTGAATCCCATGTAAATATATAATCCGTGGAAAATACTATTATTGTTCCTAACACCACGGTTCCTATTACTTTATAGAATTCTAAGATCTCATAATTCCTGCACAGAGAAAAATAATGGAACACTGTCTCATAACATATCGTTTTCTTCTTGCGAAATGTTCTGTATTTTCACCCTTAAACAGTCAATGTATCTTATGCAAAAATGGCTTGCTTTATTCACTAGATATAGTCTGAAAGTTCTGATTTCCTTGATACGTGGAACAACTACACTTCAATGTTTTGTTTCATCTAATGTGACCATCAGTTCCTACTGATCTAGTTCCACATGGGCTGAACATCCATCACTTCAGGTGTGTTAACGATTGGTATGCATTCATGTAGGATACTTATACCATTAAGCTCCACCGAGCAATGTGTATTAACTTCTTCCGTTGCGAAAGTTGCTGGCCCATCTCTCTACATCATAATTTATCCGGGATCGGATGTTTATTGGTTCCGGGTTCTTCATTCCAACCGGAGGAACCTGTAAAATAAATCATACAACTAGTGATAGCCTCCCCGTCACTGATCTCTATTAGATGATCGTGGGCCATCGGCCTCGCTCAGAAAATATAATGAACCTACTCTGTCAGGGCAGATGACTCAACCCATTGGTTATCATCAGGCCAAGACAAGAAAAAAACTCAACCAACAGAATGCGGAACCCCGCCCACCAGAGAAACCTACGGGAATATCCCAATTATCCCTCATTACTCAATTCTCAACTAGTAAAGCTTATCAACACTTCACTAATCTATTTTCAACTAACAGAGCCAAGTATCACGTCCCTACTCTAGCTAGTTTTCCACTAACAGTGCTAATCATCACACTTAGTTTTTACAAAACTACAGTCTATATTAATTAGGACTAATTAGACTATATTGGCTACCTTAGGCAAAACCGCCTCATTCCGGGATGGCTACTACACTTTGCCATAACGACACATGCTAGTTAATATTAAATTAATCTAACACTGTAGAGCTCTCCCACAAACACGTCCATCATAATCCACGGTTTTGGTCAACACTGATGGTCCCCAAATCAGGTTTATGGCAAAACCCTAAAATTGGTCACGTGACGGTATTGATGTCCTGCAGGTGTTATATGGGCATATCATCCATTGTCAAGAATCCATTTTCCCTGGCCTAGTCACTGTCAGAGTTGTCATCACTTGTTTTGACTCGCACAACAAACTAACGAGTTACCGTATGATCCCAACAACAGTTTCCCCAACAAGCTGCCAATCTTCTTGCTGTCCGGAAACTATAAATTGACAGACGGACTGTTTTCTTCCGAGCTGAGTACTTCCGCTTCCAATCCGACCTGTTTACAAACTGTCAAAGCGATGTATGATTCAGCTCACCCACTTCCAAATGTTCCCATTTCTGTTGACCAAATGTAAATACGTGCAGATGTAACTATTTAACGTCGTGGGGATTTAGACATCCAATTTGTTTTTACTGTTAGTTAAAATAGTTGACGCTTTGTAGATAGTCCGTTTAATCAGAAAGCCTCTATAATAATCAACTTGTTAAACGCAAGGTTTTATTTTGTGACATAGGCCCCCTCTTAAGAGAGTAGTCCATCTCACTCTTCACCACCGTAAGTTTAATCCAGATGATTCATTCTTCTTCTTCAGGAGCTGGGTGTCTTGACAAGAAGTCCGCTCCAACATTTTTCTTCCCAGGAATGTACTCCACTGTGAAATTGTAAGGTTGAAGTAGCAACGACCACCGCATCAAACGCGCGTTGAGCTTCTGAGAAGTAGCCAGGAACATCAGGGGCCGATGATCCGTCTGGACTCGAAACTTAACTCCATACAAATATGGCTGGAATTTTTGCACTGCCCATACGAGGGACAAGCACTCTCTCTCGACGGTTGAATAATTCCTCTCCGCCTGTAGAAGTTTCTTACTTGCGTATGCTACAGGTTTCAAAACCGAAGCATTGTCTTTTCCTTCCTGTAACAGAGCTGCCCCAATCCCAATCGCACTCGCATCCGTTCTCAACACAAATGGTTTGGAAAGGTCCGGGAGCTGTAATACATGTTTGCTGACCAAGGCCTCCTTTAACTGACTATAGGCATTCTCACATTCTGGTGTCCAAACGATCTGGTCCGGGAATCCCTTTTTCAAAGTTTCTGTCAATGGAGCTCCCAGTTCAGTGAAATGTGGGATAAATTTGTGGTAGAACCCACACAACGAGAGAAAAGATCGCACATCCTTCTTCGTTTTTGGCCTTGGTGCATTTCTGATTTTCTCCAGGTTCTTCTCTTCTGGGACAATGTGTCCTGGAGTGATGGTGTGACCTAGAAATTCCAGAGTCTGGTAAAAAATCATGCACTTGGTTGGGCGAGCAGTAAGCCCTGCTTCCTTGAGCCTATTAAACACTCTCTCCAAGGATTGTAAGTGGTCATCCAAGCTGTCACTGGAAATCAGAATATCATCCATGAATGAGATGATGGACGGATCCTGTAAAGGATCAAGTAAAGTCCTCATCATGCGTGTAAACACACTGGGTGCATTGCTGAGTCCAAAGGGCATGACCTTGAATTCGTAGTGTCCACTGGGTGTACTGAACGCCAACAGTGGTCGAATCTCCGGTTTGACTGGTATCTGATAATACCCCCGACTCAGATCCACCTTTGAAAAGTACCGAGCCTTATGGAGCCTAGCGAATAACTGAGTTGGATTCGGCAAAGGTTCCACCTGAAATTGTGTATGACTGTTCAGAAGTCGGTAGTCTATACACAACCGGTGTTCTCCACTTGGTTTCCGTAACAAAACTACCCCTGCATTGTATGGGGATGTGGATGGTGCAATCACGTCATCCTCCAGCAGTTTTTGTATTTCCTACTCCAGGGCCTTTTCTTTAGAGAATGGCACTGGGTAAATCTTCTGGCGAACAGGCTTCTGTGTGGTCAAAGTCATCTCGAACTCAATCAACCTCGTTCGTCCTGGTTTATCAGTCAGTATCTCCTTATGAGGCTTGAGAACCTGGGTTATCTTTTCCCTCTCCTTGGAGGTCAGATCAGGGTTCACTTGCACATCCCTATAGGTTTCCTGGTGTACTAATGGATATTCCCTGCCCCCGCTGGTTCCCACTTCCGTCTCCACTGCAACTGCCATTGCCATGAGGTGAGCTGCCTTGTCTCCGGATCTCTCTTCGTATTTCCGCAAGAGATTGATATGGAAAATCTTCGACTTTCCCCGGATCCGGATCTGATAGTTGGTTCTGGATATCACCCTTTCCACGGGATATGATCCTTGCCAACCTATCTCCAGTTTGTTGTTTCCCTTTGGGAGTAGCAACAAGACTTTATCTCCCACCTCTAGAGATCTTTCTTTAGACCTACGGTTGTAGTAAGCCACATGTGTTTTCCTGGCCTTTTTCAAGTTTTGATTTGCCAGAGTCCATCCCTTGTGGAGTTTTTCTTTCAGTTCCTCCACGTATTTATAGGATGAGATCACTTCTTCTGACGTCCCCTCTTCAGTCCAACTCTTCAACATGGCTTCCAACGGTCCTTTGATTGGACGACCAAACAGCAACGTAGCGGGTGGTAGTCCTGTTGAGCCATGAGAAACCTCCCGATAGGCAAAGAGTGCTGCTGGGATATATTCATCCCACCTATCAGGTTTTTCCTGCGCTAGTTTCCTGAGCATTGTCCTCAACGTGCCGTTGAACCGCTCTACTTGTCCATTGGCTTGAGAATGGTAAGGGCTGGTATGTATGTGGTTAGAGTGAAACACCCTAAATACCTCCTCCATGAGTTTTCCTAATCATAATTTATCCGGGATCGGATGTTTATTGGTTCCGGGTTCTTCATTCCAACCGGAGGAACCTGTAAAATAAATCATACAACTGGTGATAGCCTCCCCGTCACTGATCTCTATTAGATGATCGTGGGCCATCGGCTTCGCTCAGAAAATATAATGAACCTACTCTGTCAGGGACAGATGACTCAACCCATTGGTTATCATCAGGTCAAGACAAGAAAAAAAAATCAGCCAACAGAATGCGGAACCCCGCCCACCAGGGACACCTAAGGGAATATCCCAATTATCCCGCATTACTCAATTCTCAACTAGTAAAGCTTATCAACACTTCACTAATCTATTTTCAACTAACAGAGCCAAGTATCACTTCCCTACTCTAGCTAGTTTTCCACTAACAGTGCTAATCATCACAATTAGTTTTTACAAGGCTACAGTCTATATTAATTAGGACTAATTAGACTATATTGGCTACCTTAGGCAAAACCGCCTCATTCCGGGATGGCTACTACACTTTGCCATAACGACACATGCTAGTTAATATTAAATTAATCTAACACTGTAGAGCTCTTCCACAAACACGTCCATTATAGTCCACGGTTTTGGTCAACACTGATGGTCCCCAAATCAGGTTTATGGCAAAATTCTTAAATTTGTCACGTGACGATATTGATGTCCTGCAGGTGTTATTTTGGCATATCATATATTGTCAAGAATCCATTTTCCCTGGCCTAGTCACTGTCAGAGTTGTCATCACTTGTTTTGACTCCCACAACAAACTAACGAGTTACCGTATGATCCCAACAACAGTTTCCCCAACAAGCTGCCAATCTTCTTGCTGTCCGGAAACTATAAATTGACAGACGGACTGTTTTCTTCCGAGCTGAGTACTTCCGCTTCCAATCCGACCTGTTTATAAACTGTCAAAGCGATGTATGATTCAGCTCACCCACTTCCAAATGTTCCCATTTCTGTTGACCAAATGTAAATACGTGCAGCTGTAACTATTTACCGTCGTGGGGATTTAGACATCCAATTTGTTTTTACTGTTAGTTAAAATAGTTGTCGCTTTGTAGATAGTCCGTTTAATCAGAAAGCCTCTATAATAATCAACTTGTTAAACGCAAGGTTTTATTTTGTGACAGACGCTAAGTTGGAAACAAGGCATCTGGCGCCAATCTAAACGGTGAATAATCTGAGGCATATCCGTCCTGTCTCAATCAGTTACCTCGATCAGTATTAACTTCCGAGCCGTCGGATAGCACACGACTATGTCTGGTCGCAACTGAAAACCCTGGATTATCGTAGTGTGTCTGTCAAGGCCTATTAACACCTACCATCAGCTCCCAGTCATCCGTGCCCACGAGACTGGATTGATAGCTGTCAGAAGAGCCGATTCTAACTCGCCATTTCTGATCAGCTTATAGAAACTGCATCCATAAAGCAAACTAGCAATTGACTACCTATAATCTAGGCGTCTCCTTACATCCACAATAGCTGCCAGCTCCCCAAGTATCTTCTCAATAGCCACTACTTTATTTCACTATGCTTCGTGATAAAGAAACACCATGGATATCCCCAGTGCCATAGTTTCTGCGAATGAAAGAGTAATCTACATTTCACTAATGATAAGTAATATATATATATATTCATTTAGAACTGTTAAGAATCTTCAACAACATTCAAAACCACTTATATTTATACAGACGACTGCATTGTCAGACGAACAAGATGGCTTGGTAAATTTACGTGGGCTTCTGTTTTACTGAAGCTGACATATCACAGCACAAATAGAGGTACTATATAATTATTTTGGCATCCCACGACCACACGTGCTTAGGGGCAAGCACAGACTGCAGGGCTCTCCCCATCGAGGGAGGGAGGGCTTGAGAGTGGACAAGGTAACAGCGAAGGGGCAATCGTAACAACATCAGGGATATCTAATGTCACCGAACGTCTCCACGGCAGGGGTAAGACGCCCGGAGCCTTGACCCGGACGGGGCTGCCCCCAAAGAGTATCAACAAATCATAGGTTCTAAATACTTGGGGAAGGGGGTTTGCTTCTAACGATCAGCAGCCCCCTGCCGTGTTTGTCTGCGTCGGAGATTTTACGATTAACGTGTGGCTAGTTCACCAGCCAATTCCGGAGAGACGGTATGCTGCTGCGGCTGCTACAGCGCAATAGTAAACCTGGCCCCACCGGTAAAACGTTGGGGCGGACAGCGGACCGGGCTGATTACCCCTAACGCTGTATAAACCTCATCAAAATGATAATGGAAGTACAGCGTAATGAAAGATTCCCCCAGGATCCTGCGAAAGCGGGGGAGCATCAAGGATCCATTGGCGACCACACAGAGACGACATGGACCGTCCAATCGACCATGAGTTTAGACCCACGGCCATTGAGCTATCCATGCGTTTGTGGTAAACGCGTCGACTCCATCCGGGGAATGAGAATTCACCCTTGCCGGAAGAAGTGCGCGAGTATGGAACAGGAAGGACGACAGAGCAGTCATGAAAGGGAAGATAGACGCAAGAGGATATCAGCCAGGGCGAACCCCACATAGAACTCCATTGTTTTGTAGCTGATAATACTCAAGTCGATGTCACATGTGATGTACCCGAGCAATCATCCGAAAGGATGAAGATCAAGTTCCCTAATGGCACCAGGAAGGAAGAGTGAGCGTCATTAGACGCAACGTTGTCCCATGTTTTAGAAGTAGAGCTAAAACACATAATCCTTGAGGAGGAATTGGTAAAGTTCGGAGAAAATGTCTACCGCCTCTCGCTGATTCAGTTTGGTAGCAGCGAGAGGAGAGAAGCAGCTCTGCCGCAGATGACCAGGCTGCAGAGACTGCAGGAGGAGATGAGGAATCAATAGAATACCGCTCGGAGACATTGGAATTCGGCAGACGATCATGAGAAAGAGGGCATGTGCCAGGTGTGGCATCATCTATACGCCAGGCACAATGCCCTGTCCCGAGCGGAAAGTTTTTTGCAGAAATAGGCAGAAAAACCCGGAAGGAAGTGAGAGGTTCTTCCGGGAACCCACGAGTTTGAACGGGGCTTGTTCGAGCAGCTGTGATCCGGCGTTCTCGATGTCAGCAAAGAGTTCTTGGAGAACCACCTCGTGACGACGTACTCCGATACCCAACGGAACGTCCCACTCGGAGAGATCGAAGGGCTCAAAAGCCCGGCAAAACCAACCGTGCAGTTCAATGCCAGGTCTCCGATGTGGGGCGATGTGGTTGCGTTAGTGAAGAAAGCGAGAGGTAAGTCAGCACCGGAGCCCAACGAAGTGCCTTATACAGTCTATCAAAGATGCCCGAATGTCCTTATGAAGCTACACCGGATACTGAGATCCGCGTGGAAACAGAAGCATGTCAGCACGGAGTGGAAGACGGCCAACAGAATCTACATTCCAAAAGAGCACAACTCTGCCGGCATTACCCAATTCAGACCGATCTCTCTTCTGAACGTTGAGGGGAAGATATTCTTCTCGATCATGGCCAATCGGATCACGAAGTACATGACGTGGTACAAGTACATCGAGACAAAATGGGGGGGGGGGGGGGCTACCCGGAGTCCCCGGTTGCCTCGAGCACAGTACCATGACCTAGGATGTTATCCAGAGAGCGAATATGAAGAAGGGGGAACTCCACGTGATATGGTTGGATCTGGCTAATGCCTATGGGTCAGTGTCACACCAGTTGTTATGGCATGCACTCAAGGCTTATCACGTGCTCGAGAACATAACGGAAATTCTAGTGCAGTACTTCTCGGGTTTCTCTCTTTGGTTCTTGACCAAAGTGTTCACAACCTGATGGATCGACTTGCAAGTGGGTATTGCCATGGGATGCACGATGTCACCGATATTATTTGTCATGGCCATGCAGGTCATGCCGGTCTCTCTGGCCGAGGGGTTACAACACTTTCTCCGTAATCCCGTTTATCCCGCAGAGTCTCGGAGCGGGCGAGAGCTGGGAGCGGTTCTGGGAGAGGCTCCCACTTGCGGGATAACTGAGCCGGCCGCTCAGAAAGCAATGGCAAACTACTGAGCGTAATCTTGCCAAGAAATTAACATGCAGCTGAAAGATGCTGATGTTGACAGCGATGTCCTGTAAAGGATATCCAAAAAAAAAAACATGCAGGTCATACAGGATGCGGCACCCGGTTATGCACACGGACCGAATCTCAGCGAAGGGAAGAACACGCCACCGCTGAAGGCGTTCATGAACGATACGACAATCCTTACACCGAAGAAGAGTGATGCAAACAGCGTTTTTGTCAGACTGCACGGTCTGATTCGCTGGTACAGAATGAGCTTCACGCCTAAGAAATCGAGAAGCATGTCGATCATGAAGGGTACATCTATGGAAAGGGTATTCGTGGTGGCCGGACAAGCGATTCCCACGGTGATAGCAGACCATGTGAAGAGTCTTGGCCGTGTGTACGATTCGACCCTGATGGACAGGATCGCGGCGGCGGAGATACAAGCAATGCTGGCGAATGGCCTGTGTACCATCGACAAAACCGGGCTGATAGGCAAGGTCAAAATCTGGGTCCTCCAGTTCATGCTTATACCGAAACTCCTGTGGCCGCTGCTAATATATGATATTGGCGTGACCACAGTGAGCACGATGGAGAGCAAGATAAGCAGGTACATGAGAAAGTGGCTTGGAGTGCCCACATGCCTCCTGACTGTCGCATTGTATTGTAAGCAGAGCAAGCTTGTCCTCCCGTTCGTGTCCCTCATGGAAGATTTTAAAGCCGGTAAATCAAGACTCACGATGATGCTGCGCGAGTCCCCAGATATAACGTTCAGTGCCCCGGTTTCCACCTAGAAAACGGGAAAGAAGTGGAAAGTCGTCAGCGCACGCGAAGAAGCCCAGGCTACACTCCAGGTGAAGGAGGTAATGGGCCACACCACTTAGACAGGAAAGGTTTCGGCTTCCAGAGCAATAGCCCGATACAGTCGAAGGCGACGGCCTAGTAACACAGGGACCTGGTGGTTAACGAGATCGAAAGGCTGCCCAGAAGGCGCAGCAGGCGCAGTGGATGTCATGGGAAGCGGTAGTGCAGAGATCCATTACG
Organism: Cepaea hortensis; assembly: GCA_963921405.1. Taxonomy (NCBI): domain Eukaryota; kingdom Metazoa; phylum Mollusca; class Gastropoda; order Stylommatophora; family Helicidae; genus Cepaea; species Cepaea hortensis. The sequence continues at coordinate 105,922,309 of OY992881.1, read as the reverse complement.
TGGAATGAGATACGGCGCATGGTACCACTGCTCTTAAGCTTCATCGTCCGATCCCTCTACGATGTTTTGCCATCAGGTGCTAACCTGGCCAAGTGGGGGGAAAACCACCGGTCCGTTCTGTCCCCTCTGTACGAAAGCCCAAATAGTTCAGACAGCGGAGCACGTGCTGTCCAGCTGTAAGGTCGCCCTGATCCAAGACCGTTTTACGTGGCGGCATAACAAAGTCCTTACTGAGTTGGCCGCCTTAGTGGATATAGCTAGAATCAGAGCGAACAGAGACTGCACATTCCGAGGCCGATGGCGATTTCCTTCGTCTGAGAAGGGCGCAACGATGGTAAAGCTGACGACTTGCCGTTTGCTACCATCCCTTACGAGCCCAATATTGAAAAGTAGCATGTCTACAAGTAAGCGAAGTAAGATGACATGGTTGCAAGTCTTAGGCGGGAGGAGAACACCGTCAGACTCATCGCCGTCGAGGTAGGCGTCAGAGGTCTTGTCTCCCATTTCGTGGTTGATGTGCTGAAGCGAATTGGCATGAAAGGACGATCAAGAGCTCGGCCTCAGAAACAACTGTCCTAGGCAGCCGAAAAGGCCTCGTGCTGGGTGTGAAATTGTCGCAACCTAGAGTGGAATGAGTCTCGAAACTAGTACGGTTAGAAGCGGTGACTGCAGTATCAACAATTTCTCATCCAAGACCACGAACTTTACAACGTCTCGTGTCAGGTCTGTAGCCCTTCCCCCAAGCGTGAGTTGTGAGTCTGAGTGCAGTCAATCACGCAAATGTCGGAAAAAGTCCAACTTCCATAATATAGCGATAATCGACCGTAAATATCGCCCAGTCAGCTGCAGGGAGACCAAGAGGTGGGCCCCGAAAGAAAGGATGTTCGACTTCTTAATAGGGTGTGGCGCCATGAATCGGGCACGGAGAAAGAACACGGCAGCGGCGATGTATGGAGGCGACAAAGGCCGTGGTGTGGGATGAAGCTGGCATCCAACGACCACACTGCTCAGGGGCAAGCACAGGCTGCACGGGCTCTCCCCACCGAGCCAGGGAGGGCTTGAGAGTGGACAAGGTGACAGTAAAGGGACAAGAAAAAGAACATCAAGGACAACTAATGTGACCGAACATCTCCACGGTAGGGGTAAGACGCCCGGAGTCATGACCCGGACTGAACCGTCCCCCCTTTCCCCGAGAGTATCAAGAAATTATAGTTAAGAAATACTTGGGGAAGGGTACTTCTGACGATTAGAAGCCCCGTGCAGTGTTTAATTCGCGTCGGAGTTTTTACGATTGATTAATTACGTCTTCACGCACACACACACGTATATATATATATATATATATATATATATATATATATATATATATATATATATATATATATATATATATATATATATATATATATATGCCGCATTGAGAGGTCATAGTTTATAAAATGGGGTGTTATCTCTCCATAACACTAAGCACGTGATGAAGTTAGAAACTATATGTTGCCCATGTAATATGAGTAAATATGATTCATCTCTCGTCCTGCCTAATTTACTCAAGAAGGAAGATAACGTCAATACGTCTGGAAAAATACAAGCTTGATACACTGCTTTTATTAAAAGTTTCTAACTCTGGGATCGACTTGTCCTAACGGGAAATTGCATGTGTAAACTGTTTATTACATAGGGTAATAATTATGATGTGCAGCGACTGCACTAGCCTGGCGACCTTAATTCCTCAGGCTCAATAACCCCCTTGTCGTACACCTCTATGTATAGACAGTAAATGACAGGTTTTTATACATCGTAGCGTGGCGTATACTTGTCATTTCTAGTAAAATAAACCACATCCTCTAATTATTAGAGTGAACGATGTATATTTAGTTAGACACTAAATTGCTGGTACATATTTTTCAGTTTTCAAGTCTTATCAACAGGGCAACGATATTGTAATAACGATCTAAATCTTTCTGTTTTTCAGTTGTTAAATGCTATCATGTGTTGTTTACCAGTTTTAGTTCGCATTTAACGAATAACACACAAGATTTTTAAATTATATTTATTAATTCAGAAGTACACATTACTTTATTCGCAAAGATACCATATGGAGCGACAACCTTTACTTTGTACTTTTTCTTATATAACCTAGCCATTTTGTAATTTGTGCATTTGACTGTCAACTATATGCCGGCTCTGCACAGAAGCATTCAATTTGAAACAGCACCATGGTTCAGCAAAGAAATATGTCTAAGTCTGACATGTATCCAGCAACGTTTAGTGTAGAAGACACTGTATTGCCCATCTACACATACGTGGCGTATACATTTCTATGTCAGATAATAAACATATTTGGTATCGTCACAAATATCATCAACATTGTTTGCTTTGCAAGACAGGGACTTAAAGACACGGTTACCATCAATTTTTTAGGTATAACAAATCAAATGCAACTGTATTTGTTCATGTTCGGTTATAAAGATGCAAGAAGCTACACTGGTGCGATTTATTTAGAGACTGCTCTGGGGCCTTTTGATGGCTAAGGCGACTAGTAGCCAAGTGCTGCATGCTGGATGTTCACAAACGCATATAACTAGCAACATCAGAAAGACTAAATTGTTATGTTAATGTCTGGCTTTTTGAAAATATGGTTTTGTTGAATATTTATGACACTCGTACCGATTGAGTTTATTAGAAACGGTGAACCGAACGAGACAAATCCCGCTTGATGTGTTTGCAAGGTGGTACCTTATAAAAATAAATATCAAATCCAAGAACTTATGATAACATATGCGACAAGAATGTATGCGCAGCCACGTGTGTTTGATTGCATATGTTGTCTTTTTATTTTGCCTATTGTACCCACTGTGGCATAAACCCTTATACAACTCATCCTACGCCGCCCCATCCTTAGCTATCCATGCAGGTCCGTTAATTTTCTTCACATACCGTTCATATTGGTCTATACTTCTCTCCTCAGTGCGGTTAGCTCTTCCTTGTTTTCGCATATCATTTACAGAACATCGCTGTAAACACCGGCATTTTACCGCTGCCGTTGATTTATTGGCAATGTTACGCTCAGTAGTTTGCAATAGCTTTCTGAGCCACCGGCTCACTTATCCTGTAAGTTACCAACGCGGCGAGAACCGCTTCCAATTCTCGCTCGCTGCGTTAACCTACGTGGTTAAACAGGATTATGGAGAAAGTCGTTTAAACCCTTGCCAGGGAGACGGGCCTAAGGATTTAGGACAGAAAATAGACCTTTCTTTTAATAAAACTAGCAGGATGTCTCAGTGTGTGTCCTCTACAGCGTCAGCATCTCTTAACCACGTCGGATATATACATTGTTAATACATTTATCTAATTGCCACATTGGAAAGGGAATAAAATTACCCATACAGAATAATACACCATTCAATGGCGTTTCATTGGTATCTCATATCGCAATGCAAGGATTTTATTTGATTTAATCATGCTATTAGAAAATAGCCGGTCTCTCTGGCTGAGGGGTTACACCACTTTCTCCGTAATCCCGTTTATCACGCAGAGTCTCGTAGCGGGCGAGAGCTGGAAGCGGCTCTACCCCCGATGGTGACTTGCGGGATAACTGAGCCGGCTCTTAGAAAGCAATGGCAAACTTGCCAAGAAATCAACAGACAGCTGAAAGATGCTGCTGTTGACAGCGATGTCCTGTAAACGATATGCGAATTTTAAACCATGGAAAACAATACACCTGAGAGACCAGCAAATGTGGTTTCAATATCACATATCGGAAGATAAAAGTGTGTAGTGGAATGATGCCACTGGACAAAAGGTAAACGCTTGAGACTAAGAACATGATACTGCATGCTATTATATGTATTATTTAACAATTTTTGGACAACACCTTTAGTCAACATTTGCGGCCAAGAAATGGGAGGAATTTGGAATCTGCGATAGCTCACTGACTAGAAAGATTGCCTAACACCCTGGAAGGATGTGTTCCCCGTATAGTAGGAGTTTTGCATTTACCTGGGTATATAAGTCGACCCAGTCTAAGTTCAATGCCAATACATGCCTTGCGAAATAAATCTGTCGATATGTTATTGAGCGCATTATCCTTATGGGAATGTCCGGAATGCTTGTCAACAACTCAAGTGTAAGGCATCATCAGATTACTTCTCCCACACCATACAAGAAACTTGCAAGTCGTGTGAGAGGAATTAAATGGTACATTTTATTGCCGTTGGCTCTTTACAAGTACATAACAGTCGCTATCAAACCACACACAAAGCCACAGAATTGCCTATCACTAGTTTCCTAAACTCTAATGCTAATTCTATCTATTTGGTTACACAAAACTCCTATCACCACTAAACCAAGTGCTCTCTACAAAGTCAGTCCCCAGTCTGACTTGCTTACTCGCGTGGCTACACAGCACGCGGAAGGACCTTGAGGTGTCCTTCGGCTTTTTGCGTGCCGTTGCTCCTGGCACGCTTACATATGCTGTCTTCTGTTGAGTGGCATTCGTGGCTATTACATAGGCGTGATTCTGTCGTGACCAGAGTGCTAACCATCTGGTCAACGTCTCCGTGTCTCATGAGAGAACTAGTTAATAGTCCCCCATTCTATCACCTACCCTGCCCTTATATCGGGGCACGGTATCACCTCTCATCTATTTGAGGTTGACCACACTTCCCGGTGGTATTCTATCTTGAGAAGACCTCCGGCCTTTATGTACCAGTCTTTGACACACACCCTCCCCTCCTGTGTTGCGTCATCAACTTTGACTCATTGGTTGTGACGCAAGGGGTTTTCTAAAAAATTAGTGTCTCTAATTTTTGTCAAAGACTGTAGATAACCTGGCTTTGGGTAACTCATAGACTTCTCCTGACTAATGTCACAATGTAGTATCACTTTACTTGGCTACTGGCAATCGCCACAAACTTGTCTGGTTGACGTGAGCCCTATTCTCAATCGCGATATTATATTAATCAGAGGTATGTCTGAACCGGACCGTTGTCTTATAAGACCTGCCCTCAAATAGTAAATTAACTTACTACCCATACAAAGTTGACTTTCCTAGGGTCAACACATGAATTGCTTCATGTCCCCCATATAATATTAAACAACCATTACCCAAGCTGTGTGCGACAGGCTTTACCTATCTCGCTTCCGCGTGTAAAGTTTATCTTCCACTGTTAAGTTAGTGTTTCGTTGTCTATTATGTCCCCTGACCCGGAGTTATCTCCCTTTGATCTACAAAATATGTATGCAATTTATATGTTTGTTTTTCTGGTTGTTTGCGTGTTTGGATGTAATTAATAATATAATCTACCTTCTAACATGTGTATCTAACTATCATGTGTATGTAAGTTAGTTTTCAAGTATATATAATAAAATATATATATATAATATATATATAAAATATCTCTGTTAGAAGAAAAATATGCCGACCCTTTCTTTTCGAACTGCTCTATGTTCTCAATGTCTGACTGTTGCAAAAATTTAGCAAAAGGAGATGGTATAGTGGATATGACTTTATCCATGGCTATTAAATTTTTAAGTTTATCAAAGTCTTTTCCTATGTTAGCTGCTTTACGCCACCTATTTAGTACACTCTGACCATTTGAGACGTAATCAATGAAAGTCTCACTAGGTTTAGGTTTTAAATTTGAGAACTGAACCTGATACCCAGGGGCATCAAGTAAAAAATGCACACGTCAACCGTCACTGACACAAATTAAATTCACTATTTCACTATTTGTAACCTTAGTCTAGAGCCGTGGATGAGTGTATTAGCTTGGCTCTTTCGTCCAAGCCACACTTCTGACACCACATTAATCTTTAGCCGAGAGCCGTGGGTGAGTGTATTAGCTTGAACTTTCGTCCAAGCCACACTTATGACACCACATTAATCTTTAGCCGAGAGCCGTGGGTGACTGTATTAGCTTGAACTTTCGTCCAAGCCACACTTCTGACACCACATTAATCTTTGCCTGTCAACAACTCATGTGTAAGGCATTATCAGATTACTTCTCCCACACCATACAAGAAACTTGCAAGTCGTGTGAGAGGAATTAAATGGTACATTTTATTGCCGTTGGCTCTTTACAAGTACATAACAGTCGCTATCAAACCACACACAAAGCCACAGAATTGCCTATCACTAGTTTCCTAAACTCTAATGCTAATTCTATCTATTTGGTTACACAAAACTCCTATCACCACTAAACCAAGTGCTCTCTACAAAGTCAGTCCCCAGTCTGACTTGCTTACTCGCGTGGCTACACAGCACGCGGAAGGACCTTGAGGTGTCCTTCGGCTTTTAGCGTGCCGTTGCTCCTGGCACGCTTACATTAGCTGTCTTCTGTTGAGTGGCATTCGTGGCTATTACATAGGCGTGATTCTGTCGTGACCAGAGTGCTAACCATCTGGTCAACGTCTCCGTGTCTCATGAGAGAACTAGTTAATAGTCCCCCATTCTATCACCTACCCTGCCCTTATATCGGGGCACGGTATCACCTCTCATCTATTTGAGGTTGACCACTCTTCCCGGTAGTATTCTATCTTGAGAAGACCTCCGGCCTTTATGTACCAGTCTTTGACAATGCTGTGATGTCGGTTCCTAAATCAATCAATCAATCAATCAATCAGTCAATCAATCAATCCTTGTGGTGCTGATTAGTCTGTAAAATAGCTGGCTATTCTTTGAAACATGTGCATTACTTTTGATTTTGATAGCTCGTTTTGAAGTCTTCACGATAATAGTTTCCCTCAACTGTTAAAAAACTGATCGAATCGATCTCTTGTATCCGTGCGTGCCTTTCCGTGTGTCAAGCTGTCCGGCCATGTTTTTTAGATAATTTATAGACGTGCTGAATTGTCTTTAATCTTATGTGGCCTAATATGGTGAAACGCATACTTCTCTACTTCTTCGATATCTGGATGTGGATTTAGTGTTGATTGGTTACATAATGCAACCGGGAATCACCCGTGTCCTTAATGACCACCAGCAGGTCATTTGCATTGCACTTTATTGTAAGGTTCCTCAATAAGAAAACATCACAATTGGCAACAAGAATGTTTATCATGAAATTCATGTTCATCAATAAAAAGATGCCAATTCCAAATAAAAAGTGTTCTACATTGCTATATGCCGACTCCGTAGCGAATGATGTACGGACGCATACGGCGTTTGAAATATAGCTGCGGGCGATTTGGCAGCAGACGGCCTTAAATTGGTTTTTAACAAAATGGTATGCGTGCCAGTCGTTCAGAAAGCAATAGCAAACTACTGAAGGTAAACTTACCAAGAGATCGCAACAGCAGATCGTGCTGGTGTTGACTGCGACGTCCTATAAAGGATATGGAACTATTTTTTCTATTGTTCTATTGACATTGCTACATAGAACGCAAACGGTTGTATTCATGTGAAGCATGGTCAGTCAACTGGAAATTTTTGGGTACATGTAATGGTAATGTGGTTGCTGAGGACAATGCAAGCAATGCAACTGGCGACCCCCCCCCCCCCCCCCCCCCCCCCCACACCTCCAAAAAAAAAAAAAAAGAAGTATTCGATAAAATAGATGTAAATAATCATGCTTTATTGGGTACGCCAAGAGAATAAATACAATTAGAAACTTAGTGGAAATGACTAACTATCAAGAAAAGATAATGAGATAGTAAAAGGTTTAATGTTTTTTTTTCTCCCCTCATCAGGTTTATCAATCTCAGATTTGTGCAGCCTCCTAGCTATGGCATGGATATGCACCTTTGTAACCCCAGCTGTTATGGCGTCAGATTGCTCCATTGCGACTATGGATGTTTTATACTTGGCAGCAGCGATGCCACGACTTGCGTTTAACCGAGTGAGCATTTGTATCACAGCCATGATTACTCTTGAAAGATGCATAAGTATAGTAGCCCCATTAAAGGTAAGTCAACATTCCTAGGTTTGTATTAGAACCGAAAAGCTTTACCAGAAGCACTCATAACTAAATCGACGTCCGACTAACGACTTTTTCAGCACACAGACAACAGGTATAAACTGTCAATTTATTTTTGGCATATTCCTTACAGGACGTTGCAGTCAACATCAATATCTTTCAGCTGCTGTTGATGAACTATGCAAGATTACGCTTAGTAGTTTGCCACTGCTTTCTGCGCGACAGGCTCACATACCCCGTACGATACCGACGAGGAGAAAACCGTCACCGTTTCTCACGAACGTCACGTTACTTCACGAGAGTATACGAGCTTACGGAGAAAGTCGTGTAACCTCTAGACCAGAGAGTCCGGCTTTCAAAAATTACGCTATTATATATTATCTGGCACGCTAATGTCTTGACAGGCGCTAGTTCGTTACATTGTGATTTAAAACAAGCATAATAACTGTAACAAAGGGGTTACGAAAGCAGTACGTAATCCTACATATCGCGTTAGAGAAACAGCTGCGGGAGATTTGACAGCAGACAGCCTTGCGTTGTTTTTAAAAAAAATCAAATAGTATGAGTGCGAGTCGTTGAGAAAGCAATGGAAAATTACTGAACGTGAACTTTCAAAGAAATCACATACAGCCAAAAAATGCTGGAGTTAATTGCGATGTCCTGTTAAATATATCCAAAAAAGTTTAACATGGCGATAGAGAATGAGACTGATCAGACCAATTCATGCTGTAAATGTTCGCCCACAAAGGATGCATGTAAATATTTGCAACCATCACGCACCAACTGACGTCCCACACGCAATCGTTGGAATCATTTACTCCTGTGTCTTGATTCCATTTTTGATCTTCGCCCTCTATGCAACACGATCAGCTTGGACTTGCTCCCCAGGTGCAGTATCAATGTATGTATCAATCATGTCCCGCTTACACACATCATTGTATCGGCCAACACCGAGATATTTTACACATCTGTAATTCACCAAACAAGATGATCTGTTACATTCTACCACCATCCACCCTCCCAATATGTCCTATCCATCTAAGTCTACGAAGGTTGAGCACGTAATAATCCGTAGCACAATCCGATCTTTCCAATACTTCAGTATTTGAGATTTTGTCTTGTCTCTTAATAGCAAGCATTCTTCGCAGACACCGCAACTGTTTAACGAAAACTGTGTAAACGTGTCCATTGGTGTGAGAAGTTGACTAGGTTTCACTGTCATAAAGAAGAGTACAGAGGACATATGCTTGACAGATTGAGACTTTTGGTAGCAGTAAGCTTCCTGTTCTCCCAGACTCTTTTTGTTAACCTGTTCATCTTTGTAGTCGCCTTACCAATACTGATGTTGATTTCCTGACCTAGAGACAATTTTTTATTTACCTCTAACCCTAGATATGTGAAATAGTCTACTATCTCCAGCTCTGTGTCGTCAATATTGATCAATGAGAATATATCGATGGTAAACTAGTTCCGTCGAAAGCCACACTGTGATTCAGGATAAGCTTGATGTCCCGGGATTAATGTCTGAGTGGAAAATTTCTGGCAAATGTTTTTCCAAGGATACATAGAAGTGAGTGTGAGATGCATAATTAATATCATCTCATTTCATCATGTTCCTCTTGTATCTTGCGGAGTCGAGGTGAAGTATAAACAACGGGAGAGTGCCCGCTTATGGGCTTCATGTATCGATATTCCTATGAACTCTGTTATTCCCTGCGTCCATCGTTTACAAGGTCGGCCTCTTCCTCTGCCTCCCTCTGGTCTGTACATCATTGCTTGTTGTGGGATACTGTTAGTTGGTAACCTACGTGCATGGCCAAACCATCTGACTTACTGCCTTCTGATAAAATCTAGTGCAGTTATAATCCCCACTTTAGTCCTGATTTTTCATTTCTGATCTGATCTCTTCTTGATATATTGAGTAGTCTTTTCAGGAATCTCATTCCTGTTGTTGTGATATTTCTTGTCTCTTTTTCTGTCACTGTCCGTGTTTGGCATTGGTAGCATGGAGCTGGTAGGAATATTGTGTTTTAAAGTGCTTTCTTAGTAGTTATTGATACATCTTTGTTCTCTAGTATTGACGCCATTTGTCCAATGAGTTGGTTTGCCTTATTGCATCTATTTTCGATCTCGTGTTCTGATTTGCCATTTGATGATATTATACTTCCTACGTGCTTGAAACTCTTTACTTGTTTCAACGGATGTTCGTTTAGGTGAATAATTGTTGCTTTTTCTTCTTTAGTTATAGTCAATACCTCTGTTTTCCATGTGCTAATTTTCATGACCCTGGGAGACAAAGGTTACGTTGATCGACCAGTATGGTCACTGTTAGGAAGGAAAGCAATGGCAAACTACCTTCTTTACAGATGCCAAGAATATCATGTACTGCAGTATTTTCGATAATCATAGAAAAGGCGTAAATGGGTGCTCCATAGGAGCAGCCTCGAGCGGTAGGGGTAGTCATGTGCACCAGGTAACTCCAGACTGCCATCAGGCGACTGAGTGCAAAAGAATATCAACATATAAAGTAGGAACTTGGAATGCAAGACCTATAAGTGGGGATGGAAAATTTGATAACATTAAGAGTGAAATGAGAAGATTAAATATTAACTTGTTAGGTATATGTATAGACTTTATATAGACCAGATGGACAGGGATGAGCATTAAAACATCTGAGGAATATAGAATAATCTATTCTGGTGGAGAGAAACAGCAGCGAGGAGTAGCAATTATAATGGATACACAGAGGGCAAAATCGATCAAAGGATATTGGACTGTATCAGACAGAGTGTTACTGGTGAAGTTGAGTGGAAGACCTGTCAACGTCATACAAGCTTACGCACCAAAAGCAGACAGTAGTGATGACAGTATTGATGAATTCTATGATTTAGAGAAATCCTTCAAGAAATTCAAGAATTCTGAAGTAAATATCATAATGGGTGACTTGAATGCCAAAGTTGGAGATCAACAGGACGGGTGCATATTAGGCAAGTATGGACTAGGGGAACAGAATGGAAGAGGTTGCAGACTAGTACAGTGGGCAAAAGAGCATGCTTTGATTATTGGAAACACATGGTATCAACAGCACCCAAGGAGATTATGGACATGGGGGAGTCCTGATCATACGATCAGAAATCAGAATGATTACATTATCATCAACATAAGATTTCGAAATACCTTAAAAGTCGCAAAAACTATGCAAAGCGCAGACTGCTATAGCGACCTTAAGCAATTTACATATACAATTTTAAAAAGTCAAATATACACCAAGAAACACACAATTTGATCTAAAGGCACTGAAGAGTGAGGAAATAACAGATAAATTCAACGCAGAGGTAAAGAACAGATTCGATATATGGTCCGACATGGAAATATTATTTCATGACGTCAGTGACCAATAGGAAATATTAAAGAAATCAGTCAACCAAGCTGCAGAAACAACCATCCCATAAATAAAGATAATAGGACGCTAGAAATGGATGACGGAAGACATCTTACAACTCATTGAAGTAAGAAGAAATAAAAAAAAAATAACAAGAAAAAATATGAAGAGGTTCACAGGAAAATTAGGAAGCCTTGCAAAGAGGGAAAAGAAACATGGCTTGAGGAAAATTGCAAGGAAATTGAAAATCAACACGAAACCCGGAATACCAAATTAATGCACAAAAGTGTTAATAACATCACTAATAAGTTCAATTACTACTGTCCAAATGACCGCCCACAGGCATTGGACACACTACCATTGAAAGGAAGAGTGATTGTGTGTGGCGACTTCAACAGCCATTCGCAGAGCTGGGGTTGTGATCACATGGACCGGAGGGGGGAGAGATTGGAAGATTGGCGGGATGAGAATGGATTCATCCTGGTTAGCAAGCCGTCTGACCCACATACCTTCTATTCGAGATCATGGCGCTCTACAACTACACCTGACCTGGCGTTTCATTCGCCAGACCTGGAGTGGAGCATTGCACGAATTGTTGGGAAACGGCTTGGTGGCAGTGACCATCGGCCGGTCTTTCTAGCTGTGGATAATGAGCTTGTGAGTGAGGGCGGCACCATCTCGAGGTGGAGCTGCGGGAAAGCAGACTGGGCGGTGTGCAGGCATCGCACTAGCATACTGGTTGGAGACCTGAACACTAAGAAGGACATAAATAAAGTGGTTGGGGAGTTTGGGAAATGCATGCTGCAGGCGGCGCGCGGGGCAGTACCAAGGGGAGCCCGTAGACATTGTGGACCCTACTGGGGTGGTGAACTGGAACAGTTGCATAGTGATGTGGATATATGTAGAAAGCGGGCAGAGGCCAATCCCAGCCAAGAGCGCCACAATAAATATCAGCACGCAGGGGCCAAATTTCAGGGGGCCCAGCTGCAGGCTGGACGGAAGGGCTGGCGGGAGAGAACGGAGTCACTGAACTTTGAAAAAGACACAAGAAAGTTATGGAGGCTAATAAGGCAGCTTAACGATGAGGGCACAGGGAGAAACTCAAAAATTGCTCTACATAAAGACGGAAACACCTTAACAGGAAAGCAAGCAGCTGACCATTTTGCGGAATCATTCGCACAGGATAACAATATTGAAATTAGTCCGGAGAGACAACTGGAGATTCGAGAGAAATGGCAAAGTACAGGACAGAGGGAAGTTGTACATAGGGTTATGGAGACACCTATCACGTTCGGTGAACTGGAGCTGGCCATTTCAAAACTGAAGATGAGAGGGTCACCGGGAGCTGATGGTGTCTCCAATGAAATGATCAGGAACCTAGGAACAGAGGCCAAAGCAAAGCTGCTACAGATCTTTAATAATACATGGACCTTAGGCAGTGTTCCACAAGTCTGCAGAGAAGCAATCATGATACCCCTCCTAAAATCTGGGAAAGACAGTTCCATTGCCTCCAGCTACAGACCCGTTGGCCTCACCAGTTGTCTCTGCCTTTGGGCAGTGCTGCTCTACGGAGGATCAGACAACCTACCTCTCTCGGGAGGTTGGGGATGCATTCCGGGGGAGGAAGCTGGTGCTTGCGGCTTGGATAGATCTGAGGGGGGCCTTTGACAGGGTCTGGAGGGGGGGGGTCTGATGGGGAGACTGGGAGGCTGTAGGGTCAATGGAGGAGTGTACAAATGGGTAAGGGCATACTTGCGCGGCGGAAGAGCCCGGATACAGATGGACGGTCTCAGGAGTAGGAAAGTGCTGTTGCGTCACGGTGTTCCCCAGGGCGGAGTCCTGTCCCCAACACTTTTTCTGGTCTTCATCGGTGATCTTGTTGCTAGTCTACCCAATGAAATTGGAGCGGCAATGTACGCTGATGACCTGGTTTTATGGAACTCAAATGAACATGCATCAGTGGCCACCATATTGCTACAGGGAGCTGTAGATACATTTGTTGCATGGGCGGATAGATTGTGTGTCAGCATAAACACTGACGGGTGCAGCACCACTCGATTTACCCTTTCTCCGAAACAAAAGGCAGGGAGCATTCAGATAGATGGAACACCCCTGGGAGAGGATAAGGAACCAACATACCTTGGTGTAACATTCGACGACAGGCTGACATGGAGAAAACACATAAAAAAAGCAGTAGCAAAAGCCAGAAGGAAAGTTGCCATCCTGGGAAAGCTGACTGGAACCACTTGGGGAGCCAGTGGGAAAATGCTTGGCAAAGTTTGTCAACAGAGCGTGCGGCCACACTTGGAGTACGGGTCAATTGCGTGGTGTTCGGCATCAAAGGCTACATTGCAGGAGCTGGACAGGGTGCAAAGTCAAGCTCTTGGAGTCGTCACGGGAGGGATGAGGTCAACCCCTGTGGTGGCAATGGAGAAAATGGGGAGGACACAAGCTTTAAGAGAACGCAGAGATACAAAAACACTAATACAAGCAGAGAGGTTTCTCGGCTTGCCAGGCCGCCCTGTGAGGGACAGATTTGAAAGCTTGGCTATGGGGCGGTTGAAAAGAAGTAGTTTCATCCACCAGGCCAAACAACTCTGCAGAGAAACCATCGATCTTCCCACAGTTGATATCCCCCTGACAACTATTCCAGAGCGAACCCCGTGGAAAGATGAACATAGAATATCACTACAAATCCAGTCAAAAGTGAGAGGAATATTTGACAGGGAGGAACAGAGCAGTGTACAGCGCGGAACAGCAACTCTCGGTTTCCTTGGTGACGAATGCCCACAGGACCTCTGGATCCGAGTCTACACAGATGGGTCGGCGCAGAGTGCTGTTCGAGATGGAGGAGCGGGAGTGTATATGGAGTACCCAAATAATACTAGAGACACGGCCAGAATTCCAACAGGAAAGTGCTGCCATAATTATGATGCTGAGATTGGAGCAATCAAGATGGCCACAGAGAAATTGCAAAATGCCAGCCATGGTACACAACCTGTGGTGATATTGACAGATGCAGAGTCCGTAATAGAGGCGCTCCTGTCTGGGAAATTGCCAGTTCTGATGAAGCTACTTTCTGAACTTAGCAGTCAGCGTAAGATCACCATACAGTGGATACCATCCCACTGTGGAATCCCCGGAAACGACAGAGCTGATCGATTGGCTAAGGAAGGAGCAAAAGAAGAACAACCAGATGTGCCTATTACATACCACCAAATGAAAAGAATGATCAGGTCAGTCAGAGGGCCACCAAACCTTACTCAAGACGACTACCACGTTATGGACAGACCAGAACAGGTCATTCTTCTGCGCCTCAGAACAGGACACAATAGATTACGCAACCACATGTATACAAAATTCAAGATTGGTGACTCAGCCATATGCACATGTGGTTTGGCGTCGCGGACAGCGGAGCACATACTCCAGGATTGCCCAAACTACAACATATCCAGGCGAACCTTCTGGCCTAGAGAGACAACAGTGGAAGATAAACTCTATGGACCGCTGAGTGAACTGAAAAAGACTGTTAGATTCATACAAGAGACAACATTGCAGTTATAGACATAGTTTAGGCGAACGAAAGAAGAAGAAGAATCACTAATAAAAGAACACACACATCAATGGGTTGCCTAAAAACCAAAGAGGGCAAAAATCATAACTGAAATAGATCAGATTTTACATTTGTGGTCAGATTATGTGAAAGACCTATATGATGATACAAGAGATGAACAATATGAACATCGGAATAATAACGGAGGACCATCAATTTTGAAGATGGAAGTTCAGAATGCGTTTAACCATATGAAAACTGACAAGACCCCGGGTACAGATAGCATCACAATAGAAATGATCAATGCCTTAGAAAATATGGAATAGACCAAGTCACCAGACTGCTGAACGCAATATACGATACTGGAGATATACCACATAAATTATGCAATTCTATATTTATTGCAATCCCGACGAAATCAGGAGCCTTGGAATGCGATCAACATCAAACAATTAGTATAATGAGCCACATCACAAAGATACTGCTGAGAATTATTTTGCAAAGAGTTAGGAAAAAAATACAACCCGAAATATGAGAACAACCATGTGGGTTTGTAGAAGGCAAGGGTACAGTAAATGCTGTGTATATACTGAGAACCGTAATTGGCCGTTCTATAGAAGTAAACAAAGATCTACATCTTTGCTTTATTGACTACACACAGGCTTTCGATAAAGTGAGACATGTCAACATGATAAGGATGCTTGAAGATCTACACATTGATGGAAAAGACCTTCAACTTGTAGAAAACATATATTGGAAACAACAAGCTGCCATAAGAATTGATAACGACGGATTGATAACGAGGTCAATATCAGCATATTAAAAGAGGTGTCAGACAGGGATGCGTAATGTCTCCATATCTTTTTTCCCTGTACAGGGAAACTATCTTCAGAAATATAGTAGATATGGACGGAATCAACATTGGGGACGATACATCGGTAACATTAGATATGCAGATGGTACACTCTTGATTTCGTGGTGGCGAGGTCTCGGAGGATTGACGCTGCGCCGCCAGCGTCTGCAACCTACCCTGTCCCAGACGTATTGGTTACCCATTCCTCTGGACAACACAAGGTTAGGCCGAGAGAGAGAGGGATCATGTCGTTTGGGCACCACATGTTTCTCTGAAGCTCTGCCCAGGCATTGTGATGGAATATTGGCCACATTCCAGCTCACATACTTTGGTCTCTCAAGACTGCAAGGCGCCAACAACAACACTCTTGATTGCAGACAATGAACAGGACCTGCACAATTTAGTAGATGCGGTTGTTGCACACAGTGAACAACTAGGGTTAAAATTGAATATTAAGAAGACACAGACTATGGGCGTCCTGGGAAGAATGAATTACCACAATGTGATATACGAGTAAGCGAATCGATACAGTTATCTCGGCACAGTCATAACATCTTATGGAAGATGCCTTCAAGAGATTCGAACAAGAATTTCCATGGAGAAGGTAGCCTTTTTGCAAGATGAAAAACATACTGACTAATAAGAAGATATCAAATGAAACGAGAAAAAGAGTGTTGAAGTGCTGCATAGACCCTATACTTTTGTATGGATGTGAAGCGTGGACAATAAGCAGTCAAGCTGAAAAACATCTGATGGCCGTGGAAATGTGGTTTCTGAGGAAAATGCAAAGCATATCATGGACAGACAGAAAAACCAATGAATAAGTCTTTAAAGGCACAAATGAAGATCGTAAACTGATTAGAGTCATTAGACGTAGACAGTCAAAAATTGTTGGGCATGTTATGAAAAGAAATGACAAGGAAAACTTGGTGACGACTGGCAAGATCGAAAGGAAGAGACCAAGGGGAAGACCGAGCAGTAAATATCTGGATGTCTTGGTCACGTGGCATGGTCGAGAAGACAGGAACACGAAGCGGATCCACGACTCTGGTGATCGAGTGAGATGGCAGAACATGACTGCCCACGTTTACCGGCATGGCACATGATGGGTGGATGGATTCCTCTTGCTAGCCGTGGTTCAATGACTATTCCTACACCGTGTCTCGCCCTTTCTTACTGTTCCACTCCAGAGTAGACAAACGTGTAACTGTGGTGTATCTCCTTGCAACCCTCCCCCTTATTCTGGTGTCCGCTATTCCCATCAGTCCAATTTTACTCTCTTTCATTGTTTCTATAAGTTCTTCTTCATTACTATTAAAACCGCAGACATTCATTGTGCCTATTTTTTTTTAAAAAGCTGATGTATCTCGTAGACCATTAGCATTGCGGGTCTATATCCATTTGGGTCAGTCCGTTTATACTTCTTAGTTTTTCTACGAGCAGTATGAAGTATGAAAATATTAAATAGACCGCAGCCTGACACTGTTCCAAACTTGGATGGAGAAATTACTATACCCCCACTAGATGCCTCCTGCGAAGCATTCACCATGGAAGAGATTAAAGCAGCCATAAAAAATTTGAAGAACAACAAAGCTGTTGGTGAAGATGAAATCTCAGGAGAAATGCTCAAAGCAGCAGATGAGAAAACCTTACAACGTTTGTTACATCTGATCAATGAAATCTGGCAAAGCGAATCCCCACCACAACAGTGGAATGATGGTGTAATTTTCAAACTGCCTAAAAAGGGCGATATGTCGGATTGCAATAATTGGCGTGGTATCACTCTATTATCAGTACCAGGAAAACTTTTTTGTAGCATGTTACTTGAGAGATTGAAAAAGGCGATAGATGAAAGGCTCAGAGAAGAACAAGCAGGCTTCAGACCAAAACGGTCATGCATAGACCACATTTTCACCCTCAGAATAATCATTGAAGACTGTAGAATTCCAGTCGAAATTAATCACCAACTTTGTCGACTTTCAAAAAGCCTTCGACAGTATCCACCGTCCTTCACTTTGGAATCTACTTAACATCTATGGTTTTCCTACCAAATATACCAACGTCATAAAATCTTTCTACAAAGAGACACGTTGCTGCGTATGAACAGAAACAGACAACTCTGACTGGTTCTCAGTCGAAACAGGAGTGAAACAGGGTTGTGTCTTATCACCGATGCTTTTTGGAATAGCTATCGATTGGGTCATGCGCAAATCCACAAACAACACAAATATGGGTATCCATTGGGTTGACAAAATTCTAGAAGACCTGGACTTTGCCGACGACATAGTGCTTTTGAGTTCAACACACCCGGATGCCCAAGAGAAAATAAACCACCTCCAAAATGTTTCAGGGAAAATTGGTCTCCAAATTAACACCACAAAAACAAAGACTATTGATCTTACCAACAGTTCAGATGACACCAAATTGAACAGCTATGTTCTTGAAAAAGTCAACAGCTTCACATACCTAGGAAGCAAAATGACATCTACAGTGGACTCAACACCAGAAATATCATCTAGAATCGCACTGGCATCTAGTGCCTTCAATAAACTGTCAAACATCTGGAAGTCAAAGACACTCAGTAACACACACAAAACTTAAAATCTTCAACTCTTGTGTGATTCCAGTGTTAACGTATGGATGTGAAAGTTGGAAATCAACGGTAGCTTTATATAAAAAATTAGACAATTTTGAGAACAAATGTCTTAGAAGACTTCTAAACATCCATTGGACAGACTTCAGAACCAATTCGCAAATAAGACAAGAGACTAAGCAAGATACAGTATCCAATTTCATAAGAAGACGCCGTTGGAACTACATCGGCCATGTACTCAGAATGGACAAGACAAGACTCCCCTACCAAGCCCTCATATGGTCACCGGTAGGGAAAAGAAAACGGGGAAGACCAAAAGAGACCTTGCGTAGAACCATCATTAGAGAAGGCTCATTCAATAGCCAAGTAAATATCCAAGATCTACAACAGATAGCAGCGAACCGCCAGGCATGGAGAGACAGGACTTCTGCCCTATGCGCCGCCTTAGGCTCAAGAGGAAAGACTAGTATGAAGTTCCCCTGCCAGCTTGCTAGGCCAGTCGCAGGTTTAGGACAAAATCTTACCATAGGGAGTCCATCCCCTTTGGCGAGCCATATCCCCTTTGCCCATGACTTCGGGGTCAACCCCACGTGGAGGTCGGGTTGACTTGTGTAGTCTGCGGGTCATCGGCAGGATACTAATTTTCACTTTTAACCCATCCTGGGAGAGGCTAACCGATTATGTCCCTGCTGGCGGTAGGGCCGGACCCAGTTCACACCTTGTAGACCGTTGAATTAATAAATGAGATTATTTGCTAAGAGTGTCTAGTGGATCCCGGATGGAATGAATTGACATTCTCACTCACTTCCTAAATGTTGAGGAGATCGTGGAATTTCACCACGGACACATGGGGGTTGGGGTGGGTGGGGGGGGGGGGGTACTTCACTCCTTAATACAACTATGTCTTTGTGTATGTATCCACCCGCACTTGATCACCTGTTGAATTCGATATAGTGTCAGAGAACATTGATTGTTTACAACATTTAGAACAACCACTGTTGAACAAACATCAAGAAGCAATTGAAGGAAACATTAACGTTAAAACAAACTATTCGCCAGTAATTAAATCAAGATCTAGAGTACACATATACTTGTATTAAAAGTATTGAGTTTTTGGAAAATCCATTGAATAATATTTAATATCGTAAGCACATTCAAATGTGATAACCCCATGCGGATAGTTATCCAATGCGTTACAGATGCAATCCCCATTATGCAGTGACTGAATGAAAGTACAATCTGTTGTGCCCTCATCATCATCATCAAGTGCCGTGCAGGCTGGCGTAGGCGTTCATGGCTCTTCACAGATCTCGGTCTTTGGTGTTCTGGATCAACGCTGATGATGATATTCCTCCATGCCACTGTCTCAATCCGTCCAGCGTCATTTCTCTTGATCTGCCTCTGCTTCTATTCCCCTCGATCTTTCCAGTTGTCACGATGTTCTCTAATGCCTCTCTTCTCATCACATGACAAAAGAAAGATGTTTGTTTCTTTCTTATTGTTGTACATACTGTTCTAGTTTCATTAGCCTCTTTCAGCAATCGTTGTTAGTTACTCTGGCAGTCCAAGGAACATTCGTCTTAAAAACCACATCTCTGTTGCTTCTAAGTTCTTCCTAATTTGTTTATTTACATTCCAAGTTTCTCTGCCATACAGCAAAACTGGTTGTATATAGCATTTTAGCACTCTTTTTCATTGATAGCGACTTATTGCATAAGATACTCTTCATTTTCTGAAATGCTGTCTTTGCCTGCCCTATTCTGCTCTTAATCTCTTTTGTACATCTTCCATCTGATGTTATAAGTGCCCCTAGGTATGTGCCCTACCCATTTAATATCCACGGTAAATTGGCTTAAGGTTGTATCATAGTCCCTATTATCCAGGGGCCGAATAAAGAACCCTCTTGTGTAAGTAGCCTGAATGTCCCAATGACGATGAGGCCGGGTGTCAGTCAAATTTACAGGAATTCTTTTTCAGGCTGAGCAGAAGGTAATTCCCTACATCATCGAATACAATAAAAAAGATGGCGACCGTCCACTAGCTCTGGTTAATAATATAATAAACTCAACTTTTTTCAAGAAGGCTTTCACACACGCCCAATCTCAGATCGATAAGGCCATCCACTCTCGATGATAATGCAATCAGGCCGACCTGGGACCAGCAAAGAGCCCTCCATTGTTATAATTAATCCAGTGTAGAAACATACAGTGCTGAAAGTCATTCATTGGTAGCATCTAGGACTATGTCCAGAACTGGTCTGCACAGACATGGAACAGAAGAAGAATACTTCCAGCACACAAACTGGGAGTCGCAATACAGTCGGAGGTTTCCTTCTGCTGCATGTATATAAACATTGACTACTCTTGCTGCTTTTGTAGTGTCTTCCCGATGGTGCTCATATCTAGGACATGGTGTTAAACTTGCTTGCAGATGAATTGTGTCGAAGGGTAATTTATTGTATGTGAAACTGGGAATCCAACAGGCAGTGGAAGGGTCCTTACAGCTGTTAGTTTTGTTAAATCTTGGACTATCCCTTAGTTTCTTTAATGTTGCTGATTGATGGTGCTTCAGGCGGTAAAGCAAATATTACCCTGTGTTTGAGACCACTTGAGTTTACGATCAGATGATGGATTGACAGAGACAATTGTGTCTGGGCCGCCCAAACGCTTTGTTGAGGGGTGTTTCATCAGATCAAAGCACAGTCTGGATTCCTTGAGAATTCCCCGACTTCAATAGAAATGTCGGCATTCTCTTTTCGGGAGAATAAAGGAGAGGGGAGTGCCGTCTTGACCTGAATTTTGGCCACGTGAATGACGTCACTCGAGCAACTTTTGCGGCTGTTGGAAGTTGACGAAACGTGCGATCAGTCTGCGGGATGAACTACAGATAACGAGAATGTTTGTTCCAATTCGAATGGAGAAGGGATTCACAATGTCCCATGTTGTTTGGAAACAAGGGACATTTTTTTCATGTTGTGAATTGTGAATTCCAACTCGTAACACCAGCATAAGGTAGTTTATTTATAAATAGAGTTAGGACTTGACCTTAGTGATAGTGTGTTATGTGAACGTAGTCTAGGAGCGTCGGCCGCAGCTGGCTGATGCCTAGCTTAAACGAGGTAGAGTGATATATCATTTCACTCGGCAGGGTAGGACCAATGTAATATGATGATATTCGGGGAGATTTGGGATGGCTGGGGGATAAAGGAAATGTCAATGGTAGGATATTCCGGTAGGGAGGTCTACTGGGGAGCTGTGCGTTTCCTTTTGGTCTTTCCTTTTCCTTACCAGCCAAATGTGACGAACTACTCTGCTTTATGCCAGAGTGTAGTTCTAGGTTAACCAGGATAAAAATCTGAGTGGGGCCTTTGGCCCACAATCATATATAGTGGGTTCGAATAGGGTTTTTCTCTCACATAATGTTCTATTTTCAACAAGTTCCACGGTATAAAAGAAAGGAAGTATTACTACGAGGTGTAGACAATGCCAGTCACACTGAGTGATATTTTACTGTACAGGAGAAATTAAGGACCGCTGGGAGAGGAGGAAAATAGCAGTCTCACTGAGTGAAATTATGTTGAATGGTGTCGGCAATGGGACACCGTTCCACAAATCATGGCCACATCAAAGCCTAGAGTGTTTAACATAAAAAGGGCGGGTTGTCAGTGACTGAGGTCCTGAAAAGGCGGATTCATATTAACAGTGATGACTTCCCAGAACAATAACATTATTATATAGAGAAGGTATAATGGTGATTACTTCTCAGGACAATAACATAATTATATAGAGACGGCATAATGGTGAGGAAAACTATTCAGTACACTTGCACAAACATACAGGAGGAACTTACTCGAACAGACATCATCAGTTTGTTGCTTGGGGAGTCGTGTGAGAGAAGTGCCGAGATTCCTAGGTTCCAGGATCGTTATAGACACATTAAATACATCTGGGGTTCTGAACTTATGGACTTTGGTACACCATATTCAGTAGTGGAGACCAGTCACCGGACTATATAGGATTAACTCCAAGGAGTCAACCATTTTCCGGAGAGACGCTTCATTCGGTGAGACCTGTTTGGAACTTACTATGGTGTGATGTGATATGGCCGACCGTGATGAGGAACGATCCTGGACTGACTGATCTCTTCTCGCATATACAATAGAAAATACTACATATTTCCACACGCAAACAGTGCACACACACACACACGTGACACTTTTCTGTATTACATGTTTTATTTTATCATTGATTAAAATACAGTCTTGTGTGGGTATGTTCTGGAGGAATATGAAGGGTATTGTTTAGTGGTAAGAAGAATAAGAGAGAGAGAGAGAGAGATATAGTGATTCAGAGACTGACAGGGGGTGTGTAGACAAAGGTCCGGCAGAAGCCTAAGCTAAGGAAAGGGAATTTAAACAGTGTGCCTGTTGACCCCACTTCCCCCCCCCCTAGGGACGACAGGCGACACCCTGGTATCTGAGTACTATGTATATCCGTTTGTTTTGGTAGACATGTTGATCAGGAAGGCCGTCCTGGAGTATCCCTACAAAAGTCGGAATTATCAACCTCTTTTGGCTAATCATCTTCGCACACGTCTTTTTCTGACAAAGTCAGCTAATAAATACGGTTGTCAACATATTTGTTTTCTTCAGGTCCAGATTGTAGGTATAAGTCGTTATTTTATGTATTACTCAGAAACAGACTGTTAACCCAGGTTCCTGTACAGTGATAACTTCCAAACCACCACTTGCCAATCCAGAGCTAGGAATGACAAAGGAACACATTCCAAACCATCAATACAAACTAATATCGTCCTAACATTTATCACAACACGAATAAAAGAAATAAGGGGAATGAGAACGAGTGGTATTTCCATTTTTCCTATCCCTCTTTGCAGCTGGTCTAGGATCGAAGCTCTGACAGGTGGACAGTTAGAGCATCGCTTTGCTGATTCGGGCAGCTTCTGCAGCTTGTCTTGTTCCAGATGTAGAGGTGTTACCTTTCCTCTGGAGTGAACTAGGTAGGTCGAGAGAGGGAACATGCTGCATGGGCAACACATCATCTGTATATTTTAGCCCAGACTGTGTGCTATGTAGAGGCAATAACTCTATCCCTTGTCATAACCGGTCTCGGAATCAAAGCCAGAGGCAACTGTTACGGGTTATAAGCCACTGTCAATTGGCGTAGACATGGGGCGCCACGCTTTGCCTCTGACGGAGGGAGACACCTACAGGTGTCACTGATCAGCTACCGCCCGCCTCAAGCTGGGCGCCCCCCGGCTAATTGGGTGCAGATCCGCCAAAACCTGCCTGCTTCAATGGGTGCTTGGAGCTAGGACAAAATCTGGATGACAGGCTGTAAAACCAATGCACCAGGTACTAATAAAAAGAAGAAAATAGGAAACCTCAATCTAGGGCTTCCAAACTGGAACGTGAGAATCATGTGTTCAGGACTTTCCACTGACTTGACCAATATTGATGATGTGAGAAAAACGGCTGTGATTGATGCCGAACTCAATTGTCTAAACATTGATATTGCTGGTCTGCAGGAGACTCGCCTCGCTGAGGAAGCATCACTCAGGCAAAGCAATTACACCTTTTTTTTAATGGTAGAGGGCAGGCAGAAAAAAGGCAACAAAGGCCGTTCCAAATGCTGGCTACATTTATATGCTCGGTGATTTCAATACTCGTGTGGGCAAGGATTCGAGTTCATGGCCAGTGTGCCTTGGAAAATACAACATCGGCCGTATGAAAAAAAAATGGACAAAGCATTGGTTGGAGCATTGCTGTAGAAATTACCTGTTTATTACAAACTCGTTTTTTACAACAAAAGAGCTGCATAAGGTCACATGGAAACATCCAAGATCCGGCCATTGGCATCAGGCAGACTTCATCATCACACGGAGACAACATCTGAACCATACATCAGCAACTTGAAGCTACCAAGTGCCGATTGTGATAAGGATCATTGTTTAGTTGATGCAAGGGTTAGACTGAGACCAAAGAGAATCTACACAGCTAAACACAAATCTTGCCCCAGGATTAATATTATTAACAATCACGATATTGAAAAGTGGTTCAGTTTCAACAGCAACTTGAAGCCGCTTTCACTGATACACAAGAAAATTGTACAATAAGTGAAAAATGGGGTCACCTTAATAAAACTCTTTATAAAACTGCTGTAGGTGCTTAAGGCACTGTGGATCATAAGAGGCATGACTGGATTGCGACAAACAGCCAGTCTCGGCATCCCTTGATTGATAATAAGAAGATAGATCTCTTAAAATACAAGGAAAGACCAATGCGTAACCCTCTGAATGAGCTAAAGCAAGCTAGGAAGGATGTGCAAAAGGCTGCCAGGCAGTGTTAAAATGATTATTGTATCAAGTTATGCGAGTCTATTCACATCGCAAGTGATAAGGGAAACATCAGAAGCATGTATGAAGGAATATAGAAAGCCTGTTGTCCAATGATCAAAAGAAGTGCACCATTGAAAACCTTGACTGGAGAAATCATAACTGATAAGAAACAGCAGATGGATAAATGGGTAGAACACTATTTAGAGCTTTACCCAAGTGAGACCAAGCTAGCGGATGATGCCCTCAACGCCATAGAGGCCCTGCCATCTCTTTACCACCTGGACACACTTCCCACAATAACAGAAGTTAAGTGTGCTGTGATTAGCACACACACACACACACACACACACACACACACACACACACACATATAAAGTCACACACCAAGCGTTTGAGACGTAAGATGGTGCATGATGGTGGAAATGACCACGTGTTCACGTGCACCCACTGTGAACGGACATTTACAGCGCAGGTTGGCCTTGTCAGTCACACTCGCTACCGCCATAGTTAAAAGTTATTATGCCTTTTTAGAGCACAAACTATCGTCTGTCAAGACGGCAAGGTGCCAATGAATATATATATCACGATTGCTTAACTACGCGAAGCGCTGGTATGATGTAGACACGACATTTGGCACTGATCACAATGATCACGTATGAGGAACAAATGGTTTAACGGCATTTGACAAAACTTAATAACCTTTATATATTAACTATATATTTCACAACAAATGATTCAGACAAGGAATAGGAACAAGAGACAACATACTCAAGATGCGTTTAATTATAGAGACGTGAAAAGAGTTTAATGTAGACCTATTATCATGTGGATTATTCAAAGGCATTTGACTGCGTACAAAACAAGGATCTGTGGAAAATCATGACGGATATGAATTTTCCATCACATGTAATACAACCCATAAAGATGTTCTATCTTCGCTAACAAGCAGCGCGTAGAAGAGATGCCGTGACAGATTGCTTTGGCATCAAGCAAGGAGTCCGTTGGGGCTGTGTGCTGATATTCTGTTTGTTTAATATGTACGCCGAAAATATAAAGAGAAATGTCAGAGATGAAATAAACAAGGAGTTATATGGTGCCCTAAGAATCTGTGGTCATGACATACCAGACATTCGATATGCTGACACTACAGTATTGCTATCCACAACACAGAATGGTATAGAATACCTAATAATTTCAACCCAATTGAATAATGAAAATGACAACATATAGATCATGCAAAGATAATGCATACGGATAAAACTACTATTGAGAAAGAAATATATGTTAATTTGTAAAACTAAGGGGTAGTGAAAGATGTCGAATATCTTGGGTCATTGATCACTAACAAAGGTGACACAATGAAAGAATTTAAAGAACGAATACCCATTGCTTTACAAAGACTACATAACTGAATAAGTTGTGGAGAGGGACAGATAGAACTATAAACATTCGATTTCTAAGAACATGCGCCTTTCCCATTGCAATATACGCCTGTGAGATCAGGGCACATACTAAACAAGCTTAGCATTGCGTAAATGCCTTTGAATAGAAGTGTTATGGGCGAGTTCTAAGAATATCTTGGATAAAGAAAAGAACAAGTGCACCCATGCTTCAGGAGCTGAATACTAAAGTAGGTTGGCTATTAAAGACGATAAAACAAATAAAATTTAAATATGTTTGTCAATTGAAATGCCACGAAAGTTTGGAGAGAACAATAATGGAGGGGTATATGCCTGGGAAGAGAGGACGAAGCAGGATGTGCCAGATGATCTCCAGATGGGTGTATTGGACGCGGAGCATCTTGCTTATGATCGATATTTTGCAAAGGACACGTTCATTCTTTCAATCACTGGCATGCTACGCATTATTTAGTGAATATTTCACAACGCAGGTGTATATGTGTATGTTTGTGTATCACACTTGCGGCCTTTACTTCTCAAGTCAATTAGTGATACTTATTTTTCTAGGGTGAACCTGAAAAGCTTGGTAAATGTTAACAACAACAAATCGAAACTGCGCCGCGGCGAATTGATCCCAAGAACACCGGACCAGCTGGCTAGTGCCTGGCCTCTACTCTACAGCGGCATTCCTGTTACATTTAGCACATACTAAACATAGTATTTGTTTTGTTGGCAGTTAACAGTACTCACACCTCGCCCCGTTATTTGTTCACAGGTAAAAACCATTCTGACCCCACAAAGAACTACAGTCGCCCTCGTGTTTATCTTCCTCATCTTCACATTCAGCATCGCACCTGTGTTTGTCGTAAACAGTTTAACCTTAACATTTTCAACGATAAGAAACATGTCCATTGTTACACTTGTTTTCACTGATGATAAAGAGCACGTTGAGAAAATTACCTTTCTAATCAATAACTTCATAATACCTCTTTTCGCTTTTGTAATTGTGTCCATAAGCACAGTCACGTTAACAGTCCAATTGCGTAAGAACATACAATGGAGAAAGACATCCGTCTTTGATTCACAAGGTGACAAGATTTCTTGCCGAAATCAGAAAATTGCAAGGATGGTAGTGACAATTTCAACTTTATTTATTGTTTGCTTTATTCCTACAACCATTATGTTGCTTGCAATTGCATTTGAACCCGCTCTGTCAATAAAAGGAGACTATTTTTATCTGACTCTATTTTTCGGTGGAGTCAATAATATTATCGAAGTAATAAACTCATCTGTGAATATATTTATCTACTATCATATGAGTAGCAAATACAGAATTACATTTCAAAGGATGTTCAGTAGAAAAACAATAGATGGTCTCTAAATATACGACATTAAAACAATTTTAAAAAATAAAAATAACAATAACTTTAATAACAGTTCGGCCGGGAATGAATACTTGGACAAGGAGGAAGTTACAATGAATAGACAAGCTGACCAGCGCAACACGCAACGTAGAAGTGTATGCTGTACATAAGTTGGGGATAGCAGAGAGATTGTTTAGCTGTTAAGTATTGTAGAATAAGAGAGCATGTTAACAGAGACGTCAGTAATACTAGTTGACATAGTCGTACTGGGTGACATGAATGCTTCTTCTTTAAGCCAATGCTAGTTTTACTTTAGGCAGACGCGTATTCAATGCTTGTGTCTGTTAAGTGATATATACATATGTAATTACTGTTATTGAAATAGTCTTTAACAATGATCATTTTATAACAGAGGAAGAACCGGTTCCGCAGCAGGTGACTTGGCAAAATAACTGAGCCTCTAAATCAGAGAAGACAACCTACAAGATAAAGTGGAGCATTAGAGATTAAACTGAGAGTTATGGACTTATGGGCAGTGTAGGAAAGACACGTTGATGGCATACACAATCCAAGGTTTTATAAGTCAAAATGAGAATTCTGTAATCACCGTGGGGGGATGAGAGCATAGTGGACTAGAAGCTGAGGAGTAAATACACTTGTATTAATGGATGAGTGGAGTACATATACCGAGTTGTTTACTGTTTATGTTAGTGCTATGATGTCAGTTGTAATAGTATAATGTTTGCCATAGTAATGTCGAGACAGCTTGCCAGCTAGAAACGATGATGATGATGATGATGATGATGATGGTGATGGTGATGATGATGATGATGATGATGACCGGAAGATAAGGTACGGTTACACTATGTGTTAGTTGGTTGTTACTTTTCACGAATACAACAAAATGTCATATTGTCGGCTGGTTGTTACGTTTTGATTGTATAATAGCGTGTACATTTGTTTGTTGGTTATTACATTTCTGGCGTAGACTACTTTGTCTCACAGTTAAGAACTGGTGTTGCCTTTCAGGCGTATAACAATTTCTCTACTTGTTAGTAATTAGGCAGTTATCTTGTCGGCTGTAGTCTAATATTGCAACAGTTGCTTGGTTAAGCACGGTCCTACTCTTATAATAGTTTTACAACGAGAATATTCTACTATCAATGTCCGTGTGTGGAAATTAATGAATCTGATTGATTATTGTTATAACCTGCATTCATTGTATGAATGTTCTGGTAATAATTGGAGAATTTCCAGAACGCAATAAAGTGGTATGCATATTGTCTTTACTTCATTTGTTTGACTTAGCTTGTGGAGACTAGTTGCTGTACTTTGTAGTCTTGTTAGTGTGCATTGTTTTAGTTTTTGTTGACCTGCTTTTAGTGAGTACTGTTTATGGTTTTAGCTGTCAATTCTAAATCTCTACACCAGACCATACACAGTTGTGTTTCTTTTCTCTTCTATCATCTATTTTCGTTGATAAAAGAAGCGAGCTTAATTTACCACACGAACATGACATCTTCTCTCTTTCTTACTATTACGTCTTCTTCTTCTTCTTCTTCTTCTTCTTCTTCTTCTTCTTCTTCTTCTTCTTCTTCTTCTTCTTCTTCTTCTTCTTCTTCTTCTTCTTCTTCTTCTTCTTCTTCTTCTTCTTCTTCTTCTTCTTCTTCTTTATCTTCATACCACGATCTTTCGCTTCTACTTTTTCTCTCTTTCATATCATGCTACACATCCCCCTCATATCTCTATCTCACACACTTCGTTATATATCTATCTCCTTCTTTGTGTACACCTAGTTCACATATATGAAATCCATGTTGTGTATCGAATGCAGCGTTTATAAGTTTTTGCTGTTTCTTTTTATTTCTCGTCTTTATCGTGAATATATGTGTGAGGGTGCGTGTGTGTCTGTGTGAGGGTGTGTGTTTTTTGTGTATACACCAGTCACTCGCTAATACAGTGGAGATTAAAACTACGGCATGTATGATATTGTTAACTTTTTCTACATTTTAACTACATTCAATCCCAGGAAGGTTACACATCCTTTGCTTTCTATTTATCATTATGGCATTGTGATTTAAAATACTTTTAGACGAGGAGATACCTAAAGGTTTCCCATTTGGCAAGGGCTATCATCCTTTGGTGCCGTCTTAGGAATATATATATATATATATATATATATATATATATATATATATATATATATATATATATATATATATATATATATATTACGTATGCACAGAACAAGTAATGTGTGTACTGAACATACATTAATGAAACAGGACAACCCATGTACGAACAGAACAAACAATGCCAACGTAGAACATCCACGGTGTGACTGTGATATGCATTGTTAGCACATAACAGCGTTGGCCACAAAATTAGCAAAGTCTGAAGTTTAATACAGTATATCTATCAAGCAATCAAATAATGTATTTTATGGTGGTTCGTGAACATTATATGTTTATCCAATATACCACATAACACAACACCACAGATGAATTACACAACAGTCTCATAAGAAATCACAACAATTTCGGTAAATTGTTTCTCAGATGGAAGCAACACCGAAAAAAATTGCACCATTGGACTGATTGTACTTGGATATCGTTTATTAGATGGGATCTTGATTGAGGCCGGCTTGGTAAGTGAATACTGGATACATTTGAGATATGCCGGGTCTACATTTATGGAGTACATTGCCTTGTAGAAACACATGCAAATTTCTATCTGGGTCCTTGAGGTCCTTATAATATATAAGAAGGTACCGTCTGCTTTTGCTTAGGTCTGGCCTCTCTTCGCTTCAGTTAATCATCCTCGCAGGTGTGAAAGCTTCTCATCTCAGTATGACATGTTCAACAAAACTACCACTCATGTGGACAAATAAAACTAGAAAGTCGAATAGACGCCCTGGAGTTGTGGATATACAGAAGAATATGTCGTATTTCATGGAAACAGAAACAATCAAATACAGAAGTTCTAAAAGAACTGGGAATGTAAAGAGGGTTGATGAAAGAAATAAATAAAAGGCAAGTGGAATACTTCGGCTACATTAAAATACATAACACTCTGTTAAAGACCATAAGGGACGGCAAGGTTGAGAGCAAGCGAGCAAGAGGTAGACAACGCTACAAGTGCGAAGATAACATCAAGAGATGGACAAGCATCAAGTCTGAGAGAATGTACAGTCAAGATAAGAGACAGAAGGTCTTGGAGATCCATTGGGGCCAAATTTCATTGTGGAGAAAGCATATGTTTGATTGATTGATTGATTACAGTGTTATGAGACAGGCAGGCAACCACACGCACATGCATACACACATACGTACACACATACATGCATACTTACATCATTTGCACAAGCTCTCACAGTTATACGCTGACTCAATAACACAGACACACACACGCACACACACACACTCACATATACTCACTCACAATAATAAACTCACTAACGCATGTTTACTTATACATACATGCATAATCTCAATCTAACCTCTCAATCTCTATCTCTAAAATGAGCGTCCTGACCTCTGAGCAACCCCCCCCCCCCCCCCCCATTCCACATTATTTCTATTTCAGCGAATCGTAATACTGTGCACCCGCTTTCGAAACAGCTGCTCACGATTTGGCAACAGACCGCGTTACGTTGGTTTTGCATTGGCATCGGTAGCGGTCGTTCTGAAAGCAATGGCAAACTACTGAAAGTAAACTTATATATATATGCGATTACGACCCACTCTGAGGAAGAATTACAACATCTACTATCTGCATTCTCCAATGCTTGTTCTGAATTTGGTTTAACAATTAACAAAAAGAAGACACAGATTATGTCACAAGATGCACATGGTGTACCATCAATCTTTATTGACGACGCCGAACTGGAGATAGTAGACCATTTTACATATCTAGGATCAGAGGTAAATAGCAAATTATCCCTCGATCAGGAAATCAACATCAGGATTGGCAAGGCAGCAACAACAATGAACATGTTAGCAAAAAGAGTCTGGGAGAACAGGAAGCTTACTGCCAAAACAAAAGTCCTCGTCTACCAAGCCTGTGTCCTTAGTACTCTTCTTTATGCCAGTGAAACCTGGACAACTTACTCACGCCAAGAGAAACATTTAAACAGCTTTCATATGCGGTGTCTGCGAAGAATACTTGGTATTAAGTGGAAGACAAAATCACAAATACTGAAGTATTGGAAAGATCAGGTTGTGTGACGGTGTATTTCATGCTCAGTCTTCGTAGACTTAGATGGATAGGACACGTTAGGAGGATGGATGATGGTAGAATACCAAAGGGCATCTTTTTTGGTGAATTACAGACGGGTAGGAGATCTCAGGGTCGGCCTCTACTACGATACAAAGATGTATGTAAGCGGGACATGATTGATACAGGCATTGATAATGCACATTGAGAGCACGTCGCCGCTGAACGTGTTGCATGGAGGGCAACTATCAGAAATGGAATAAAGACAAAGGAGAAAATGATTGCAGATAAAGCACACACAGAGCGTGAGAGACGTAAGATGGTGTAAAATGGTGGAAGTGACCATGTTTTCACATGTACCTACTGTGGGCAAACATTTGCAGCAAGAATTGGCCTTACCAGCCACACTCGCCACCGCCATGGATCGTAGTTATTAAGCCTTTTTGAAGCACAATGTACCAAACTATCGTCTGTCAAGACGGAAAGATGCCAATGATATAAATATATATTTTTCCCGCGTTTCCATCCTGTGGTCAACATCAGCATCTGTCAATTGTATGTTGATTTCCAGCCTAGACTACGCCCATCAGCGACCGGCTCCATACTCTCATAAGCCACTGGCACGACTCGAACCACTTCCAATTCTCGTGTGCTCACGTCAACCACGAGAGTATTTGGGTTTACGGAAAAGCTGCTAACCCCTTGACCCGGGAGACTTTCATATAGTAACAACAAATGCTACCAACATAATATAATATTAGCATACATCACACCCAATACCCCCACCCCACCCCCGTTTTTCCACACACACACACACACACACA
This sequence comes from Cepaea hortensis, assembly GCA_963921405.1. Taxonomy (NCBI): domain Eukaryota; kingdom Metazoa; phylum Mollusca; class Gastropoda; order Stylommatophora; family Helicidae; genus Cepaea; species Cepaea hortensis. The sequence goes on along the minus strand of OY992881.1, from coordinate 105,889,852 downwards.
CACACACACACACACACACACACACACACACGCACACACACACCCTCACGTACATTCACACATGAAGTCTCCCGCCTTACTGCCATTGCTACACGCTGCACATCTGACGCATGGTGTCTTTCTTTTGCTCATGATTCATTGGTGACTCACTTGGATTCATTACAATAGTAACGTAATGCCGATATATCTGGAAATTACAAGAACCTTTGACAAGCGATACAAGAGTAAATTGCTAGCTTTCTGTAGACTGACTCACGTGTTATTTCATACAGTTAACAACGTATCGTATCGAGGTAATGATAGCCCCTGCTGTGTGCTGCGTGATGAGGGAAGGTGGTTGGCCACTACACATGCCTGCCGCGCCAGTTGTCATGCGTTCATATCCATTTCGAAGTGAAGATGTCTTTACACTGGCATTGGATACATCGTTAACTGATAATTACGAAATGTTCTAGGTAGTAAAGCCGGCCGACGTGATAATAATACCCAATGCATTACACACTTAGTTTACATAGCATGACATATGGTGCCACGTAATATAACGTTGGCGGCAGTTGAAGGCATTGGACATTTACTTATTATGGAGTGTTCTTGGGACCATGGAAGCGACCACCTCCCCTGTTCTGTGCTGATACCTAAATACAGCACAGTCATGGCTATAAGAGTTCGTAGGGCATTCAGTTATGATTTACTGATGTAAGAACATCAGTATTATAATGGTGGAGTGGCTTTCTTGAGATGTGTCCTGATAAAATAACATCATTATCCGGTTGGTTGAAGCCATCTGTAAAAGATGAGAGAATTTGCCTTTCTGATACAGAAAGAGTGAACGACCACATAAATATAATGACCAGTCCGAGCTCATAGCCACCCCAGCCCTGTGGACATAGGCTGAATATCCTTACAATAATAACATTGACTAATAACAAATTGATGGGAAAGACATTAGACTTATAAAAAACATATATTGGAAACAACAAGCTGCCATATGGATTGATAATGAAGTGGGACAATATCAACCTATTAAGAGAGGTGTTAGGCAGGGATGTGTAATGTCTCCAGATCTTTTTTCCCTATACGGTGAAAATATTTTCAGAAATGTAGAAGACATAAATGGAATCAGCATTGGAGGACGAAACATAAATAACATTAGATATGCAGATGATACAGTATTGATTGCAGACAATGCACATGATCTGCAACAATTAGTAGACGCGGTTGTTGTCCACAGTGAGCAGCTGGGAATGGAATTTAAAGTTCTAAGAAGACACAGGTTATGGGCGCAACTAGAAAGAAAGAAGTACCACAATGTAATATACAAGTAAATGGGAATATTCTTCAACAAGTGAATCGGTACAATTATCTCGGAACAGTCATAACATCTGATGGGAGGTGCTTTGAGGAGATTAGAACAAGAATCGTATTGGCGAAAGTAGCCTTTAGCAAGATCAAAAACATTCTGACCAATAAAAAGATGTCAATTTAAACTAGAAAAAGAGTGTTGAGGGGATACATAGAGCCTAATCTTTTGTATGGATGTGAAACTTGGACAATGTGCAGTCAAGCTGAAAAACATCTGATGGCCGCAGAAATGTGGTTTCTGAGGAAAATGCAAAGAATACCATCTACAGATAGAAAAACCAATGAACAGGTACAACAGGAGAGAAATGAAAATCGTAGATTGATTAAAGAAATTAGACGTAGATAGTCAACATTTTTTGGACATGTTATGAGAAGAAATGAACTGGAGAACTTAGTGACAACTGGCAAGATCGAAGGGAATAGACCAAGAGGAAGACCGAGAGGAAAATATCTGGATGGCTTGGCCACATGGCATGGATGAGACAGGAACACTGAGCTGATCCACGACTCTGGTGATCGAGTGAAATGGCGAATCATGACCGCCCACGCTTTCCGGCATGGCACATGATTGGTTGATTGAGAAGGAACAACAAGAGACTTACATCGTTAGTCCCAGGATAGAAGAACATCAACTTTTTTTGGTACAAGTACATTGTATACTGATCTATAGTTTCAGGAATAGAAAAGTTTAACTAAGCACCTGCGCTGGATCAGAACACTTTACATAATAGCATGTGTTGGATTGGAATCTTTTAGTTAGTCTAATGTGATAGCTTTGGTTAGTGGGGAAGGGGTATCCCCTATCAAAGGAGATGCAAGACGCCTCCTTTCCTCAGTTAGTCTACGGGACACCCTTGGGCAAGTGAGAGTATCCGTTTAGCCCATCAATCCGGATTACGTGAAGCCATCGAAGCAGGTGGTGGATGGAGTGTGAGAGCAGTCGACACATAGTTGTTGGTTATGGTCTGCAGACTGTGGCGATAGGCAGATGATCTCATCAGTAGAGGCAATGGCTATGGCCACCGACTAGTACAGTCACTGCCCAGAAGGAAAGCAATATCAAACTACGTTCTGCAATATTGCCAATAAACCATAACTACCATGAAAGAAAACATAATAAGAAAAAGTTCTGGTGGCGTGACACCAGGCCAGGCAAATCAGATAACACTGGGGAAGAGTGTGACACAGGGACCAGTACTAGTAATTGTGATTATGGAGTTATTCCTGACTATGTTACCAAGAAATCCCCTGCGTCAGACTAAGAAACAGAGTGAGAATAGGAACGTGGAATGTGAGAAGTCTGTATGAGGGGAAGCTTAAAGTAGTATGTGATGAGATTGAAATGTTAAATATTCAAATTTTAGGAATTAGTTTGTCTTCGGCTCGCCGCTGAAGAGAGAAGGCCCGGGGGTACCTGTGCATGATTCCCAGCTCTCGGAAATCTATGCGGGAGCTCCTCTTAGAGGCCGCGAGGTCTAATGAGGCCAGTTCTTAAACAGCTTGCCCGCCCTCTGGTCTTCTCTTGTTGCCTTTCACTTCGCAAACAATCAATGGCGAGTGTGTCATGTGCGCGTTCGGCCACCAGGTCGTTCGGCACATGGCGCACAAAAACGAAATGAGCATTACTAACTGTGAGCGGTGGATCACTCGGCTAGTGCGTCGAAGAAGAGCGCAGCCAGCTGCGTGAATTAATGTGAATTGCAGAAATGAATTGAGTACACTTGGAGCGCAAGTTTCATTGTCAGTCTGTCAGTCCTACCTACCACAGCTCGAAGCTTGCCAGCAAGCGACCAGTGGATGTTACATAGTGGTAGTAGCAAATATACAAGGGTTATGTAGGTAAGGATCCTACGCCTGTTCTAGCAAACCGGTAGGGAATTTACCTGATCCTAAAATTCTGCTCAAGATTGATGGAGGAAATTGGAAGACAGGCGCTAGTCACAAGAGTCGGAACTTCAATGACCTCTCCCCACGACGCCAAACGGTAAAAGTGGAAGAATCTACTAACAACAACAAATGAACATCGCTGGAGAGGCAAGGGACATTTCACAACTTAAAATTGAAGTCTTTTCATTTATTCTGATAGAGACGTCGGAGGCCATAGTGGAGTGGCATTTTGTTTTGATAAGACAACTGAAAAAGCTTTAATGGGTTATAACCCAGTTAGTGATAGAATCCTCACTATTAGACTTAAAGGCAGTCCAAGAAACACAACTCGCATACAAATATAGGCACCTACTTCAACAGCAGAGTAGAACGAAATTGAAGATTTTTACAAAACACTGCAAGACACATTAAATAAGATTGGCCATAATATTATAGCAGTAATAATGGGAGATTTTAATGCAAAAGTAGGTACACGAAGAGCTGAAAATGAGAGACACATTTTAGGAAAAAATTGGATTGGGAAATAGAAATGATGCAGGTGACAGCTTAATTGAACGTTGCACAGAAAATGAGTTAACGATAGCCAACACACTTTTCAAACAACACCCAAGAAAACTATTTACATGGAAGTCCCCCGACAGTATTACCAAATATCAGATAGATTATATTTTAATACAAAGAAGATAGAGATCAAGCATAACATCTGCAAACACCCTACTAAGTGCAGACTAGGATACAGATCATCAAGTAGTAGTAGTAAAAACTCCGACGCGGAGCAAGAACGGCAGGGGGCTTCTGATCATCAGAAAGAAAAAACCCCTTCCCCAAGTATTTTGGACACATTAATTTCTTGATACTTTCTAGGGGCGGTCCCGTCCGGGTCATGACTCCCGGGCGTCTGTCCCCTGCCGTGGAGACATTTGGTCACATATTTAGTTTTCCCTGATTTGAGTTGGTTTTAGATGTTACGCTTTCCCTTAGCTACTAGTTTGTCCACTCTACGGCCTTTCCTTTTCCAGTGGGGAAAGTCCGTGCAGCCTGTACTCGCCCCCTAAGTACATGTGGTCGTGGGGATTCAGCCTCCTCCCCAGCTACGGCCTCGTCCACTCCATTTTCCACCGTTCCTAGGATCTCGTTCACGGTGGCGCACTCAGTCAGGGAGCTGGCTCTTCCTTTACGTTCACATATGACTACTGGCAAGAGCAACCAGATGTCTGTCGGACAGACGGACTATTCATGCACGACGGGACGCCTACCGACGGGCGTTCAGGCTACGCCGGCAGGAATTACCGAAAAGCTATCCCAGCTTATTGCCTGCAGGCCCACTACTCATCGAGAGAGAGAGAGAGAGAGAGAGAGAGAGAGAGAGAGAGAGAGAGAGAGAGAGAGAGAGAGAGAGAGAGTGGGCGCTTATCGAGACTTTTTCCTCTTTCTTCTGCTTAAACCACGCCGTTGTTCTTTTGCAGTTGACTGAGCGCGGCTTTCGACCATCGCTATAGAGGTAAGACTTCGGCCGGCATTTATACAGTTATAATGCGCTCGGACTCGCCTTTCACTCTCGAAGGAAAGGCTACAGAGCTGACACTAGATAGTTGACTGTTCGATGGTCTTGGTTTAGAGATTGTTGGGTTCTGCAGTTGCCAGTTTCTAACCACACTAGTTTCGAGACTCATTCCACTCTAGATTCCGACAATTCCATAGCAAGCATGAGGCCCTTATGGCCGCCTCAAACAGTCGTTTCTGGGCACGAGTTCATGCCTGCCAGTTCATTCCCAGTCGCTTCAGCATGTCAAACACGGAGTGGGAGACCATCCACCTCGCCCCAATCTCAACGGTAAAGAATCTGACAGTGTAACCTTCCCGCCTAAGGCTTGCGACCATGCCATGGCACTTTGCCACCTTGAACGCGTGCTACTCCTCAATATTGCTCTCGTATGGGACGGTCACCTCAATCTGCGTTAGCTGCTTGGCTGACGAGAAGTTAAGTACGATGTCTGGTCGCAGCCCAAACTTTCGGACTACCTCAGGGTATTTGCCACGGCCCTTCAGGTCTACGGTCAAGTCCCAGTCCCTCGTCAGCTTTACCCTCTTTTCGCTCTTCCCGGACAAAGGAAATCTCCAACGCCCTCGGTATGTACCCATCTTCGTTCGCCTTCATCCTTGTTTACAGTAAAATGCGACAGTCGTTAGGCAAGCTGGTGCTCCAAGCTATTTTCTTGCATGCCTGCTTATCTTCGATTCCGTCGTGCTCACTGCGTACACGCCGACATCGTATATCAGTAGCGGCTACAGCAGTTTCGGAATTAGCATGAATTTTTTGAATTTACCTGTAAGTCTGGTTTTGTCGATGGTACCCAGACCGTTCGTCGGCATTGCATTTGTCTCGTCCACCGCGTTCCCGTCCTCAGGGTTGAATCGTACACACGACCAAGACTCTTCACGGGTTCCTCTGTCACCGTGTGAATCGCTTGTCCTGCCACTCTGAACCACAACGCCACCACCTTGCCCTTCACGATCGACAGACTTCTCGACTTTTTAGGCTTAAAGCTCATCCTGGACCAGCAAACTAGCTCGTCCAGTCTGCGGAGGATGCTGCGGGCATCGCTCGCTCTCTCTCTCTCTCTCTCTCTCTCTCTCTCTCTCTCTCTCTCTCTCTCTCTCTCTCTCTCTCTCTCTCGGTGTCATGATAGTCGTCTCGTCCATGAAGTTCTTCAGCGGCGGTTCCTCTCTTTGCTGAGTCTCGGACAGTGTGCGTAGCTGGATGCCGCATCCAGTATGACCTGCATCGCCATGACAAATAATATCGGCAAAATCGTACACCCCATGGCAATACACACTTGCAGGTCGATCCATCTCATTGTGTACGTTTTATTCGAGAACCGAAGAGAGAAGCCCGAGAAGTACTGCACCAGCATTTCCTTGACGTTCTCGGGCCCGTGATAAGCCTTAAGTGCATGCCACAACAGCTGGTGGGGCCCTGACCCATAGGCGTTGGCCGTATCCAACTATATCACGTGGAGTTCCTCCTTCCTCGTCTTCACTCTCTGGATAGCATTCCAGATCATGGTACCGTGTTCGAGACAACCGGGGACTCCGGGTATCCCCCCCCCCTCCCCCACCTTGAAACGCTGTCTCGATGTACTTGTTCCCCGTCAAGTACTTAGTGAGTCGACTAGCCTGGATCGAAAAGATTATTTTCCTCTCAACGTTCAGAAGAGAGATCGGCCTGAACTGGCCAATACCAGACGAGTTTTTCTCTTTGGGAATGTAGATTCCGTTGGCGGTCTTCCACTCCGTGCTGACATGCTTCTGTCTCCACGCAGCCATCAATGTCCGGTGTAACTTTAACAAGACTTTAGGGCATCTTTTGTAGACTGTGTAAGGCACACCGCTGGGTCTCGGTGTGACTTACCTCTTGCTTTTTTCACCACCGCAACCACCTCGTGCCACATCGGCGGCCTGGCATTGAACTCCACCGTTGGTTCTGCCCTGCCTTTGAACCCTTCGATATCTCCGAGTGGGACGTTCCTTTTGGGCATCTGAGTACGTCATCACGAGATGGTTCTCCAGCTCTTCTTTGCTGACATCGAGTACGCCGGGCCGCAGCTGCTCGAACAAGTCCCGTGCAAACTTGTATGGTTCCCGGAAGAACCTTTCCCGTTCCTTCCGGGTTTTCGGCTGGCTTCTGCAGAACCTTTCGGCTCGGGATAGGGCATTGTGCTTGGCTTTCAGGTGTTGCCACACCTGGCGCAAGTCCTCGTTCTGATTTTCTTCTGCCCGTTTCCACCGTTTCCGAGCCGTATTCTTCTCTTGCCTCACTGCCTTCATCAGTCTCTGCCGCCTTGTCTTCTGCTGCAGAGCTGCTACCTTCCCCTCGATGCAACCAAAATGAATCAGCGAGTGGTGGTAAATTATCTCTCCGAACTTTGTTAACCGCCCCTCAAAGGATTCCTGCTTGAGTTCTTTTTCTAAAGCACGGGATAACGTATCGTCTAATAGCGCCCACTCATTCTTCCTGATGGCACTAGGGAACTTGATCTTCACCCTGGGTTCGGTTATTAGACGCAGATCTAAATTTAAAACTCAAAATGCTTACCCTAGGACCAAGGCCACTTCGATTTGATCTCATAAACATACCAGATGCATACATCGTAGAAGTTAGGAGTCGTTTTGGGGGTCTTGATGTCTCTACAATAGGAAATTACACTTGATGAACTGGCAGTAAAAGCTAGAGATATCTTGATAACTGCAGGCAAAGATTTAATTCCGCCCAAGAAAAAGCAACTTAAGCCATGAATTACATCAGACACGTTAGAATTAATAAAACAACGAAGGGAACTGAAACAGAAAGGAGGTGAATCCGATAACAGCAGGATGAAGTATACGTCTTTAACTCGAGAAAACTTAAAGAGCACAAGGAAGGAAAATCTTATATATATAAAAAAGGATCTCCGTCTGTCTGTATGTCTGTATGTATGTCCTTTATGCATTCGCGAACGGCCCATCCGATTGAGATGAAATTTTCTATACGACTTCCTTTCATTCCAGCGCTGCCAACTGTCATATTTTTTTTCTTCTTCCTCCTCCTCCCTCCTCCCCTTTCCTAAATACGTACATAAATATATGATGATGATGATGATGAAAGAATCCCCGAACCACAACGCTAGGAAAAGCGAAGAAAATGACGTGACTACACAGAATCGTCACACGGAAATCATCATCATCAAGTGCCGTTTCGGCTGGCGTAGGCGTTCATGGCTCTCCATAGATCTCAGGCTTTGGTTTTCTGGATCAACTATGCTGCTGATATTCCTCCATGCCACGGCAATGTCAATAACAATTTATCTTTTTATGTGTAATGAAGTTATCTACAGTCATGTAGAAGGGAAGAACAATCAATGGAAGGACCGAAATCACAGAACCTAGACGAGTATGAATTCGGAATGGCGAACTCCCTCCTCTCTTCTCCTCCTCCCTCCTCCTCCCTCTACCTTCTCCTCCTCCCTATTCCTCCTTCCTCCACCCTCTTCCTCCCTCCTCCTCCCTCCTCCTCCTCGCTCCTCTTCCCTCTTCCTCCTCCTCCCCCTCCTCCTCCCTCCTCCTCTCTACTCCTACTCCCTCCTCCTTCCTCCACCTCCCTCTTCCTCCCTTTCTCCCTCCTCCTCCCTTCTCCTTCCTCCCCCTCCTACTCCTTCTTCCTCCCCCCTCCTCCCCATCCTTCTAACTCCCCCTCCCTCTCTACCGTCCTCCTCCTCCTTCCTCCTCCTCCTCCCTCATCCCCCCTCCTCCTCCTCCCTCCTCCTCTCTCCTCCTCCTCCCTCCTCCTCCCTCCTCCTCCTCCTCCCTCCTCCTCTCTCCTCCTCGTCCTCCTCCCTCCTCCTCCTCCTTCTTCCTCCCTCCTCCTCCTCCCTCCACCTCCCTCCTCCTCTTCCTCCCTCCTCCTCCCTTCTCCACCTTTTCCCTACTCCTCCTCCTCCCTCCTCCCTCTCATCCTCCTCCTCCCTCCTCCTCCTCCCTCCTCCTCCCGCCTCCTCCTCCCTCCTACTCCCTCCTCCCTCCTCCCCCTCTTCCCTCCTCCTCCCTCCTCCTCCTCCCTACTCCTCCCTCAACTTTCTCCCTCTTCCTCCCTCCTCCTTCCTCCTCTTCCCTCCTCATCCTCCCTCTTCCTCTTCCCTCCTCATCCTCCTCCTGCCTCTCCTCCTCCTCCTCCCTCCTTCTCCCTCTTCCTCCTCCATCCTACTTCCTTCTCCTCCCTTCTCCTCCTCTCTCCTCCTCCTCCCTCTACCTCCTCCTTCTTCCTCTACCTCCTCCCTCCACCCTCCTCCTCCTCCCTTCTCCTCCTCTTCCTCCTCCCTTTCCTTCCTCCTACTCCTCCCTCTACCTTCTCCTCCTCCCTCTACCTCCTTCCACCACCCTCTTCCTCCCTCCTCCTCCTTCCTCCTCCTCCCCCTCCTCGCTCCTCCTCCCTCTTCCTCCTCCTCCTCCTCCTCCCTCCTCCTCTCTCCTTTTACTCCCTCCTCCTCCTTCCTCCACCTCCCTCTTCCTTCCCTCCTCCCTTATCCTCCCTTCTCCTTCCTCCCCCTCCTCCTTCTTCCTCACTCCTCCTCCTCATCCTTCTAACTCCCCCTCCCTCTCTTCCGTCCTCCTCCTCCTCCCTCCTCCTCCCTCCTCCTCCCTCCTCCTCCTCCTCCCTCCTCCTCCATCCTCTTCCCTCCTCTTCCTCCCTCTTCCTCCCTCCTCCTCCCTCCTCCTCCCTCCTCATCCTCCCTCTTCCTCTTCCCTCCTCATCCTCCCTCCTCCTCCTCTTCCCTCCTCCTCCTCCTCCCTTCTCCTCCTCCTCCCTCTTCCTCCCTCTTCCTCCCTCTTCCTCCCTTCTCCTCCCTCCTCCTCCTCCCCTCTTCTTCTCTCCTCCTCCTCCCTCCTCCTCCTCCTCTCTCTTCCTCCTCCCTACTCTTCCATCCTCCTCCTCCCTCCTTCTCTTCCCTCTTCCTCTCTCCTCCACCTCCTTCATCCTCCTCCGCCTTCTTTTTCTTCTACTGATGCTGCTGCTGTCGCCGCTCCTTTTACCCAATTAAATGAGATGCTCCCCGCTTTGGGAACGGGAATGGGAGCTGGGGCCGAATAAGAATTAAATTAGATGGTCCTCGCTTTCGGAACGGGAACGGGAGCAAGGGCCGAATATGAATTAAATTAGATGTTCCCTGCCAGGGGCAAGGCGATGCCGTGTGCGTCGTCTTTGTTGGGAACGGGAACGGGAGCAAAGGCCGAATATGAATTAAATGAGATGCTCCCCGCTTTGGGAACGGGAACGGGAGCAGGGGCGAATATGAATTAAATGAGATGCTCCCTGCCAGGGACTGGGCGAAGCCGGGCCGGGTCTGCTAGTAATCAATATATACAAGATTGCTGTATCAGAATAGAGCAACATCATAAGACTAGAAGAGATAACGAATTGTTCAAACAAATGAAGCTATTGACAAGAAATGTTTAACCTCGATTTAATGTTATCTGTGACAAGATGGGAAATACCTTAACAAGACAAATTCTAGAAAGATGGCAGGAGTACTGCAGTGGAATGCATGATATCAGAGACAGTGAGGATATTAATGAGATACATGAGCCAATGACAGGAGAGACAGAACCTGAACCCTCGTTAGATGAAATTGCATGGGCAATAAAGAACCTGAAGAATGGTAAATAACCTAGATGTAATGAGATACCAGCTGAACTAATTAATGCGGGAGGAGTAGAAAGCGTACACATCTATCGCGTATTATGTAAAAAGATATGGAAATGCGGTATGTGGCCAAAAGATTGGAAGAGAACTATCTTCATTCCAATACCAAACAAGGGCAACCTGAAACTATGCACCAACTATAGAACTGTTGCTATAATCAGTCATGCAAGTAAAATTCTACCAAAAATCATAATGGTAAGACTACGTAAGAAAATGGAAGAAGAAATTAACGTTGTTCGAGCTGGATTTAGACAAGGAAGAGGAACAAGAGATCGCATTCTCAACATGCGTTTAATAATAGAGAAATGCAGATAATTTAATGTCAACCTATTCTCATGTTTTGTGGATTATTCAAAGGAATTTGACTGTCTACGACATTAGAAACATTTGGAAATCATGAGGAATATGGGATTTCCATCACATGTAATACTAATCATAAGAATGCTCTATCTAGACCAACAAGCAGCGGTTAGAATAGAGAGCGAGGCATCAATTTGGTTTGACATCAAGCTTTCGGATATCACCAGTTGCGCCCACAAACCAGTATCTATGCGTTTCAACAGTCCTGACCACTGTGGCGTGGCCGACATAAGGTCACGGCTATAAAATCATGTGCATACCACGAAAAAGGATCGGAAGACATTGGAACACCGTCTCATCTTCCAGTTGGGCATACTCTCCCCTCACGGCTTCAATGTCCAACACAGTTTCATTTAACATCCAAACCCCACCGCTTCCCACACCTAGTTTACAGTCCACAATCAAGATATTTGCAGATCCCTTGCAGGATGTCGCAGTCAACTTTCTTGGCAGTTTTGCGTCCAGTGTTTTGCTATCGTCTTCTGAACGACCGTGACTAACGCCCCTCTGTGATGACCAATACAATGTAATCTTCCCGAGGTGTGTTTCGATCCCTTAACTAGAATTGCCAATTATAAACTGCGTCCGCGAGATCTTTGCCTGTCCCATTTTGTCTTTACCGCTCACATGGGCGCTTCTCCACGCCCACTCAAATCCCGCTTTACCTTGGACCCGTTTACCAAACTTCCGGTTATTGCAATCCACTGATAATCGAACGCTTGTCAGTCTCTCCTAACAATGATACAGATTTAAATAAGTACCTTTAATTAGTTAAATATTGTCATGTAGTGTGTTTCATGTAGTTTTGTATCGGTTTATGTTTGTTTGTCCTGTGCTGACGAAGGCTTTTGCGGCAACGTCCAAGTTGTCTCTTGTTGTCGTGTTCCAGTAAAGCTCATAATCTACTTCTTGTTTTTTGGTGATTCATTCATTGACATCAACCAAGAAGTCCGTCAGGGATGTATGCTGTCCCCATATTTGTTTAACCTGTACGCCGAGATTATAATGAGTAATGTGAGAGATTATATAAACATGGAGCTATATGATGCCCCAAATATCGGTGGTCATGACATACCAGAGATTCGGCATGCTGATGTTACAGTACTGCTATCAACAACGCAGCAAGGTATAGAAAACCTTATAGCTTTAACCCAATTGATAGTTTATGTGCATACTTGGTTATTGTTTTATATAGCAACTTGACTATAAACATTGACTCGTATTGAAGTCACAGAGATTGACACTTAGTTGGATATCTTTTATAATACTTTTTATCGCAGTTTATACTGTGAGTGAAGGGGTCTTCACTGATCATCCTTACGTATGATCTTTATACGTATTAATTGTGTGTGTGTGTGTGTGTGTGTGTGTGTGTGTATTGATAGAGATATTACTGTTTCTCTGTACTTTAGAGTGTGTATTGTTATAAGGGACGTAAGTTGTATTCATTTTGTATTTTAAAAAAATTCATGATTACGCATTGTTAACATGTCTAATAATTACGAACACTGGCTCAGAAATAATGGGCTCTGAATCGGGCATTTAAATATCTACCATCTATTAGGGAAGCTGTCTGAACTATCACTTATAGTTAATCAAAATGTTCACATGTTCGGCGATAGCGAAAGTCGATTAAATAGCAACATCTCAGATGATGACTGTCTCAATGTACCTGTCCTCTAAATCCAACTGTACTGGAGATTCAAAGGGTTGAACATCAAACTCGTTAACCAGAAATCAGAATAACAAACATGTTCTACCTTATTTGAACAGGAATCGTGAACACAAGGCACACTCAAGTCGAGCGAACAATTTGAAGTCATTTATTCCGTCAACTGGCATGCAGAATATACTCTGGCAGAAATATAGGTTGATCCTTAATCACAGGGTCGGCACCTACATATATCTCTCAACCTCCGAGCTCCCAGACCAGCTCGTCGCCCTTGAGTCCCTATTGCTCATCGTAATTCCGCTTGAACATGGAAATTCCGTCTAGGTGTATTCCCGATCCATTCACCGTTGTCTCCTCAATAAATTCATCCCCTGTCTTCCAGCTGTTTTATTCCGAAATTACGGCCTCCATGCGTCACCTTCACCAGGACCCTTCTCAAAACACAAGCTCTTCGATCGGCTATCTCACTGCGTCTCCCGTTGCCATGCTCTGACGATGCTCACGTCGGCCTTAGATTCCATGTTCCCTTTCATCTATTCATACATTTGGGAATATCCTTATGCATCTTCTATGGTGTGCGTGACCGCCATGTGGCATAATGCCCCCTCCTAGAAAAAAATGCCCTGTCATTTTTCCTCTAGATACAATAAGATGTATGGTATTTAAAACCATAGTTTACCCACGACTACATTGTTCTAAGATTTACCACGTTATTAACCCTCCAAAAAAAATTAAAATGCTACATAACGGGCTCGCCCACCAATCCAAACCTAACGTTGGTCGTCGTGTGGCTGATCATGGGAAATCAGCTCAACTAATAACATATTAGTCCCTACCTTGTCCTAATGACAAGTGTGTCCTAGCTCTAGGTATTACCATGAGTGTTGGACGAGGGTAATATTGTAGTTATTCCCAGTAACAATGTATCACCGTTGTCAACTCTGTTGTTGTCCATATTTTCCAACAGTTTTTTAATGGATAGGGTCAAATCATGCGGTACACCCTGAATTTTCTTCCCAATTCCTTTCGTGTGGATTTTTTTTTTAAGGCTCGATCGTGTAGTATACATCTGTCATAAAGATTTATATAACATCCAACCAAATACATATGTCATTAATTTATAAACAGCATTAATTGAGGAAAATAAACTTAATCCAAATTATTCTAACTAATTAATAATATTATTTCTATGAACCAATGTAACACCATTCAATCACTTAATACTATTAACACATTACAATACTTAGTCCGTATTCTACATGAATACTCCACTAGATTCGGCCCGTCATATCCAATGCTGATAGGAAAGTACAAACTTCAGTTCTTCACCAATGGATCCAACATGTCGTCACAAAGTCATCTTAAGGCTTCATAAAGACTCTGCCAATAATAGTAAACAGTCCTACATGTACCTTAATTCTATATGTAATATCTACTTTCCTAATCATGTTAAATGTTATTAATTAATATCCATTAGGTTTCCAACAAGGCTATGTATTAAAATATCTATCATATCACGAACAATGAACTTTAATATATTGAATTCAAAATAGAATATGTACTAACCAGAGTTTTTATTTGTTGTAATATATATATATATATATATATATATATATATATATATATATATATATATATATATATATATATATATATATATATACACACACACACACACACACATGTGAAAAATCATACATAAGACTTTTTTAAGAAAATAATTCAGAATTATATTGTAATATTATGCCTCAACAAGAATAAATCCTTAAACAGATCCATCATCATAAATAACAATATAGTTACTAACAATTATCTGAAGAATGGAGAACTAAAATATTTTCACACACCTAAGTGTGGAGATATGAGATAGTGTGAACACCTTGAACAAATATAGATTTAGATCCAAGAAATTTGTAATTCTAAGTAATAAGACTGTAAATGTGTCTGTAATGTATTTTGTGTTAATATGAACCTAACACTTTCATCCCATTTTATTTTTCTTTTATTCTTCTATTTTATTCTATTTCCTTCTCTCTTTCATACTTATGGTGTTTCCGTACTGAACATATGTTAATATTTGTATTTTTCAACTTTGTTAAATTGAACACTGTCATAACTTTCACTCTTATATATAACGACAATAAAGTATATTTGATTAATTTGTAGCAGAAACAAGCCAAGCAAATAACGTACGCATTAATTAATGCATTGTAATTTTGTTTGTTATTATTGACTTGTGTGTAAATTTTCTTGAGTGATTGAATGACTGTATTTTTATTCGCAATATCATCAATATATGCCTTTGTTTGTGAGGCTGTGTTTGTGACTATGGATGCAACCTGAGATAAGGTCAATTTAAGCCAACTCAACATGTTTGTCATAAATATGGTTGCAACATCCCATTTCATCTGTTGTTTGTAACTATTGTGTTTAACTTTTGTTCTATTTTTGTGTGCTACACTGTTGTTATTACCATTCAGTTGAACTTTTAATGAATGTGTAATTCCTTCTTCTTGTGTTGTTGTGAGTATCACATCAGGTTTGCGTTCTATATTTTGAGCGTAATCTTTGACATCAGCGATGTTACCAATTATCAACCCAGTACATGGGTTTGGTAGTACTGCTGCGCACACTCGACCTTTATAGTATGGGCATTTTATGCTGACCCATGCAGTTTTGTACATTTCTATTGTACCCCCAAATGTCCTGCACTCAATACTTTTACCTGTATAATCACTTTCTCTTACGAGTTTGTGATTAACACCTGTAATATCGGACCCTGTGTCTCTAAAACAGGTTGTTGGTAAACCAATAACCAACGCTTGATGTATAGTCAGAGTACCTTGGCGAGTATATGCTGCATTTGCTTCGTGAATATGTCTCTTATTGGCTGATTTAAGGTAATCATCACAATTATGACTTTCTTTACCTGTTTTGTTATTGTATGACTCTATAATGGCTGCGTGTATGTCCTCTAGATCATCTGAATCGCTACTACAACTAGACAACACATATGCGATACTCGCTTCCTTCCAAGAATTTCTCATTGTACAATACCTGCTTGTGTGTCTGTACGCAGAGAAACATTAAACATTTAATGCTTCTTTTAAAAGAGTCATACTAACTTCTCTTCTTAGCAATAATGTCTTTCAGATATGCGGTATAACCTGGATGTTTATCACACATCTCTAAATTTCCATGCGATAATCTACAATACTGACATCTGGTGAATTGGCCTTTCCTTGGTCTATCACCTTCTCTATTGTAAGGACTATTTCTATTGCCACCACTACTAAACTTTCTAAACTTACCGTTTCCTCTTTGGAATTTTGCACTTGCTCCTATTATTAATTCAGGTTGAGTACTGCTGGCAAATACGTCTCTATGTGCATTAAAGTAAACTCACCTTTAGCTTCCATCTCACTTAAACTCTTACACTTATTCTCCATAAGAAATACTGACATAGGTTCTGGTATCGCAGATAATAGTCTATCTCTAATAATTAAGTCTCTAACTTTTTCATAACTAGCATTAATATCAGCAGCGTTACACCACTTGTCAAATCTAGAAGACATTTCCGAAGCAAAATCAAGGAATGTTTGGTTCGATTTCGGTGTAAGTGTCTTAAACTTCGTACGTAAACCAGCCTCGTCCAACGAAAAATGTGAAAGCACACGATCGCGCATATATTTGTAGTTTGTACACAAATCCTCAGGAATTAACTCTATCACTTTCAACGGCTCTAACGCGAGGTGACGGTGAAATAAAATCGGCACATCCTTCTCCGGTACCTTGTAATACTTTACGAGAAGTTCAAAGTTGGTTATCCATGAACTAACCGATTCACCTTGTTGAAAATTCCTGAATAAACCTTGGTACTTTTTCACAGGATCGTTCTGTTTAGCAAGCATTTTCTCTCGTTCAAATTCAGCTTCACGTTCCATCTCCAGAGTCTTGACCCTTAGGTTACCTTCAACCTCCTTTTCCTTCCAGAGTGTTTCTGTAGCAAGTCTCTCCCTATCAAAAGCCAATTGTTTCTCTTTAAGTTCCGCTTCAGCAACAATTTCTTTCATCTTCAAATCTGCTTCTGTAGCCATTTGTTTTTCCTTAAATTCCGCTTCTGCAGCCATTTGCTTTATCTTCACTTCCGCTTCTGCGGCCATTTGTTTCTCCTTTATTTGCATCTCTATCATTAACTTCTCTTTTTCCGCTGCAATCTTTTCGCGTTCCACATTTAATTCTCTTTCTCTAGCCTCCATTCGTTCGCGTTCCAAAATTATCTCATTTTGTCTGATAGCCATCTCTTTTTCCTTCAGTTCTTTTTCAAGGGCTATCTGAAGTTGTTTGGATTCCTTTTCCGAAGCCAATCTTTCCTGTCGTTCCTCCTTGTCACGTGTAGCTTGAAGTTGTCTAGCTTCTTTCTCTGCTGTAAGTTGAAGTTGTCGATCCTTTTTGTCACGTTTCTGTTGTTCACTGAGTTCAAGCTTCGCCCAATTTCGAAGTTCCGCAGCGGTTAAACCAGTCTTCTCACCCAACTCAATGAAATATTGCAGTGTAGACATCTTGTCCTAATGTCCTACCTGTAAAATGAGCTATCTAGCTGAAATAAATATGGAAGTAGGCAAGAGAAGAAAAGAATCGACAAAATCGTAATATTGTCTCAGATCACTATCACTCAGATTGTAAGGTAAATGTTGTATCACAATTGAGCAAATATAACTCAATTAAATTTGTAGTGTCAATTCGAACACCACAAAAAAAAAATCAATCAAATATATATATATATATATATATATATATATATATATATATATATATATATATATATATATAATGAACGAAATAAATATATACTAGAGAAATAAATATGAAGAAATATATCCAATATAAAATATATATGCAACGCAAGACAACTAACAATCATCAAAGACGAACGACGAGTGACGCGAATACATCTAACTGTTTACAAGCAATATCAAATTTATATCTACCTTTTTGACGGGTAGCGCACATACTACACTACTACAGTTATGACAAGACAATAGTATTGTGGTGACGTCCGCAAGATCAAAACAAAAATTTAATTCGTAATGACCTGGCGACTATCAACACACAAATCACTTCATGAACAAATCAAGTAACCTCAATTAGTTCATCAAGGCCCTTCCAACCACCCACAAAAATTATAAATAGCCTTCTTAGAAATTAATGGCATATCAATTTATAACAAACAAAATGTACTGGCCTTTTTTCCGCCTCTCCTGCCTGTCGATATAATTTCCGTCACTCGATAATATAGTATCAGTGCCAATTAGCGACCAACTATGTTGAATATTGTATGTAGTTGTGGGTATGTTGGTCAGTATATCCGGTAAGCACGACTGTATGTTAGAAAATTTGCTTATAAACTCTCACGAGAGTACAATAAACTTGCACTGAAACCCTGGACCCACGCGGTCCGTCACCGACTCATAAGAACACGTAGTCGGCTGTGGTGTATCGACGAAACTTGAGTTTATTTCAGCCTTAATATTGATACTTTAGGCTGAATGTGCGCTGTAGGTACTTGAGTGAATTATGCCCACAGTGAAGTAAGTAAAGTCCAATAAGTGAACAGGCTGTGTGTCCGTTATTACGATGAGAAACGATAGTGTAGTCTTGATATCAATCCATGTGACAGTGTTCGTATGTCCTGGCGTCAGCGTATTAGAGTACGTTCGTAAATTCAGTTCATAAATGCCGACGTGAGGAGTTCGTGTTCGGTCCCGACCGACCGAGCCGACTTGTTCGCTGTAGAAAAATCCTCGACAATTTCAACAATAATATGTCCTAGTGTACGTGCGCGTGTCGTCCTGACGTGTGATGAAGTGTCAAAATAATGTTGAATAACGGTGTTGTAGACAATCCTCAGTGACGTAACAAATATGTGTACCCTGACCTGGTTGTTATTATGCGTTGATGTATGTAACGTCCAGCTGTAAATATGTTCCGATATGTGCAACGTCCAAATAACGCAACATCTTCCTTGTCAATTATGGTGAAGGAGAGTGTCCGTGATGTACGTGCTATCCATCTTGACATATGACGAAGTGTGCATATAAAAATGTCGTAATATGCACTACTCACTTATGCGTCGATAATTCAGACATGAAGTAGTGTCGGCAGCAGATATAATGAACGTATGATGTAAATATCCCACAAATGTAGGTGGTTTAATGCTTTGGCGTTCTGAACAAACAAGTCAAAACTTTCTGTAATGTTCACAGAATTAGCGAATATTTTTCCAACAACGTAACTATAACTGTGCGTCGGCAGTACACCCCATCATGTGTGTATCAGTCCACCGATAAACCTGATACAATCGTGATGATCAGTGTACTTTAATGTTCTTGGCTTTAGATATGTGACAGGGAGAGGAAGAGTCAAGTTGGAGGACAAAGACTCCTTCTTTGTAAGCGCGACAGAATATATGTCGAGTAAGTATTCAAATGTCGTGTAATTCAATAGAGAATCTGTTTCTATTTGCTTATAATTAAGTGACGTAAGACATGTGCATGACTTTTCAATTTGCACAATAGTAGAACATCTTCAGTTTTATATCAAATTGTCAATAATGTTCATATAATAGTGGTTACTTGTAAAAACGTGCGTTTCTTACGTGCCTCTAAAAAAAACGTTCTTGAAATCGAGTTTCACTTTATGTTTTGGGTTGTGCGCACTATTCTATGTCTGCATACTTGTCGATATTGGTGACAATGTCTGTATCGACACACTGCGCAATTATAAATTGTGAAGTAAATTAGGCTTTACCTTTATGGGTCTTCACCATCTTTGTCTCCTTATGACGTGAAAATTCGTGTGTTGTTTCTTTCCGTGTAGCACGGTGTGAACTGCGCCGCTGGTGAATAATTCCTTATGTTCAGCTCTTAGAAACTGGCGGGAATTTATGTTTATCAACAAACCGTGTCCAGAAACGACCCCCACATGTCTCAATGTGCCTGTCCTCTAAATCCAACTGTACTGGAGATTCAAAGGGTTGAACATCGAACTCGTTAACCAGAAATCAGAATAACAAACATGTTCTACCTTATTTGAACAGGAATCGTGAACACAAGGCACACTCAAGTCGAGCGAACGATTTGAAGACATTTATTCCGTCAACTGGCATGCAGAAAATACTCTGACAGAAATATAGATTGATTCTTAATCACAGGGTCGGCACCTACATATATCTCTCAACCTCCGAGCTCCCAGACCAGCTCGTCGCCCTTGAGTCCCTATTGCTCATCGTCATTCCGCATGAACATGGAAATTCCGTCTAGGTGTATTCCCGATCCATTCACCGTTGTCTCCTCAATAAATTCATCCCCTGTCTTCCAGCTGTTTCATTCCGAAATTACGACCTCCAGGCGTCACCTTCACCAGGACCCTTCTCAAAACACAAGCTCTTTGATCGGCTATCTCACAGCGTCTCCCGTTGCCATGCTCTGACGATGCTCACGTCGGCCTCAGATTCCATGATCCCTTTCATCTATTCATACATTTGGGAATATCCTTATGCATCTTCTATGGTGTGCGTGACCGCCATGTGGCAATGACATCGCCATCAGAGGCTTTAAAACCATTAGAAGAGATCCCTATCAGAAACAAGAAACGGGTATTGCAGCATATAATTCTAACATGCTTAATGCCCACCCTAGGGTAGATTTTGAAACCCGTGAGATTGAGTGTGTATGGCATGAGGTTAAGCTCCAAAATCGCATACCCTAGTAGTTGGCTATCTTTATCGAAACCCCATTGCATGAAATATATGGTATCAAAAATTCACTACTATGATGGGTGTAGTCTTTAGTAATGCTAGAGAAATAATACTGCTGGGCGACTTCAACATAGACACTAACAAATCTAACAAAACACGGGAAAACATAATAGAGTCATATAACTTCCAACAGTTAGTCAAACAAGCCACCAGAATAACAAAATCATCTGCAACACTTATAGATCATATCTATACTACGTGTGCTGAAAACATCACAGAATGTACTGTACCTATTAATGCAATGAGCGATCACTACCCAGTATGTTGTACGTGGTCGGAAATGGTACCAAAACTCCTAAACATAAACATATAAGTATAAAATATAGAAATTATAACATTTTCAATCAAAATGCCTTTTTACAATACTTGCTCAACTCATCTCTGGAATATGTTTACCAGCTTCCTGACCCAGATGATGCTCTAGACCACTGGTTGAAGACATGTCTAAGCGTATTTGATAAGCATGTTCCATTTAAGGAAGTTTGCGTTAAACATCACACTAAGCTCCCGTGGATCACAAAGGAGGTAGTTGAACTTATGAGAGACCGGAACAGGGCACATAGAAATACAGATCTAACTATGTACCGTAGTCTGAGAAACAAAGTTCAATATGTTATTCGAAAGGAAAAGAATAACTATTTTAAGAACTTAATCTTATATATAAAAAACGATGTGTGTGTGTGTGTGTGTGTGTGTGTGTGTGTGTGTGTGTGTGTGTGTGTGTGTGTGTGTGTGTCCGTCCTTTATGCATTCGCGAACGCTCCATCCGATTGAGATGAAATTTTCTACACGTCTTCCTCTCATTTCCGCGCTGCCAACTGTCATATTTTGTTAGTGTGAAATCGGCGACTTACTTAATATTATATTTCATTTGTCATTATAATTTATATATAGCGAGCGGACTTAACTCTAGAAAAGTTATTTCAAGGGGCATAACTTTTAATAACATCATTATATATCTTATAGTCATATTGTTGCATCGTTTTCAAATATTTATAAACTCTTTGTCTATAGTTATTTACAAGCATATGAGTCATAATAAATAATGAACTAATCTTTAAGGCATTTTCAAAGTTTTCATAAAAATAATGCATAATGCATAACATTGTAACTCATCTTTTTATGCTTAAAGAAGTTATCTGCAGTCATGTAGGTGATTAATAACAGTTTTCATTAAAAAATAATGGATGATGTGTGGAAGGACATTCTTTTTTTTTTTTTTTTTACTTTTTTTGTTGTTGTATGAATTTAATGAGACGCTCCCCGCTAGGAGCTGGTCGAAGCCACGCCGGGTCAGATAGATAGAAAGACCAACCAACCTTTTCGCTGCAGTTATCTACAGGCATATGTGTTATAATCCTCCTATTCCTCTCCCCTCCTCCTCCTACCCTCCTCCTCTTCACATCCCCATCCTCCCTCTCCCTCCTCTTCCTCCTCCATCCTCCTCCCTCTTCCTCCTCCTCCCTCTTCCTCTCTCTTCCTCCTCCTTCCACCTCCTCCTTCCTCCTCGTCCTCCCTCCTCCTCCCTCTTCCTCCTCCTCCTACCTCTTCGCCCTGCTCCCTCCTCCTATTCACTCCTCTCCCTTCTTCCTCCCTTCTCCTCCTCACTCCTCCTCCTCCTCTTCCCTCGTCTTCCTCTTCCCTCTTCCCTCCCCCTCATCCCTCCTCCTCCTTTTCCTCCCTCTTTCTCTCCCCTCCTCCTCCCTTCTCCCCCTCCTCCTCCTCCCTCCTCCTCCCTCCTCCTCCTCCCTCCTCCTCCCTCCTCCTCCCTCTTCCTCCTTCTCCCTCTTCCTCCTCCCCCTCCTTATCCTCCCTCCTCCCTCCACCTTCACCCTCTTTCTACCTCCTCCTTCTCCCTCTCCTCCCTCCTCCTTCTCCCTCCGCCTCCTCCCTCCGCCTCCCTCTCCTCCTCCCTCCCCCTCCTCCTCCCCCCCTCCTCTCTCATCCTTGTTCTTCTTCCTCCTTCCTCCTCCTCCCTCCTCCTCCCCTCCTCCTCCCTCCTCCTTCTCCCTCCTCCTCCCTCCTCCTCCTCTCTCCTCCTTTTCTCTCATCCTCCTCCCTCCTCCTTCCTCCTCCCTCCTCCTCCCTCCTCCTCCCTCTTCCTCCTCCCTCCTCCTCCTCCCTCCTAGTCCTCCCTACTCCTCCTAATCCCTCCTCCTCCCTCCTATTCCTCCCTACTCCTCCTTCTCCCTCCTCTTCCCTCCTCCTCCTCGCTCCGCCTATCTCTTCCTCCCTTCTCCTCTTCCCTGCTCCTCACTCCTCCACCTCCCTCTTCCTCCTCCCTCCTCCTACTACTCCTTTTTCTTCTTCTGCTGCTGCTGCTGCCGCCGCTCCATTTACCCAAGTTAATTGTTGGGGGAAGATGTAAAGATATTTCAAGTGCTCTTTCTAATGCTTTGGTAAGTTGTTCTTTGTTTATCTAAGGTTGTTCTACCTGCAACCAATAAATGATTAGACAGACAGGCAGACAGAAAGACAGACAGAGAGGGAGTGAGGGAGGGAGGGACGGACAGACAGACAGACAGACAGACAGACAGACAGACAGACAGACAGACAGACAGACAGACAGACAGACAGATAGTCGGGGACGGGAAATTATATGATTACTTATATGAATTAAATGAGATGCTCTCCATCAGGGGCTGGGCGAAGCCGGACCGGGTCAGACAGACAGACAGACAGACAGATAGATAGTCGGGAACGGGAACGGGAGCTTATATGACTACTTATATGAATTAAATGAGATGCTCCACACCAGGAGGTGGGCGATGCCGGGCCAGGTCAGACAGACAGACAGACAGACAGACAGACAGTTAGATAGTCGGGAACGGGAACGAGAACTTATATGACTACTTATATGAATTAAATGAGATGCTCCCCACCAGGGACTGGGCGAAGCCGGGCCGGGTCAGCTAGTAATAGATGAAACCAACACTAAAGATACAAGGAAAGCAATCAATAAATTGACAAACAAACACAAATGATCACAATAGTTACCATCAAATCAGATTACATGTGACCAATTCAGTAGTTTCTTTCAGTCTGACATAAACCAACTAAATGCTGCAATACCAGATGTGCCTGATTACATATCTTTATTATCAGCATTCAGTGAGAGTAAATGCTATGGAGATATTCCCACAAACATACCGCTAATGACGACCACAGAAATATTTACTCATCTCAGGAACCCCCCCCCCCCCACCCTTTCCCCCCCCCCCCAAAAAAAAAACAATAACTCATCAGGGCTCGATGGAATCAGTAATCAGATCCTTTGCTGTGCTTCACCGGCGATCTGCGAGTAACTAACTTTTGTATACAATCAATGTCTCACCAAACGTCACTTCCCATCAGCCTTTAAAATCGCTAAATTGTATCCCATTTATAAGCTGGTTCATTAGACGATTGTATCATGAGTAATTATAGGCCAATTTCTATATTATCCTCTTTATCCAAACCGCTAGAAAAACACATCCACAAAACAACACTACAGCAGTTAGTTTCGCCACAAACTAATAGCTGACAGTCAGTCAGGATTACGGCCAAAATATTCCTGCTGTACGGCCCTAACAAACATGATAGAAAACTAGCATCAAAATATTAACAACAATGCTCTATGTGGAACGATGTTTATAGACTTTAGAAAAGCATTCGATATGATAATCATACCATCCTAATTAAAGCACTAGAAACAATGAAAGTAAGCTTTAATATATTGACATTAATAAACTCATTTTTATTAGACAGAAATCAAGTAGTATCACACAATATATCTCTTCTCCCTCCGAAACTTCCGGTTTCAAGATGGCGACGGACTGTCGTGTTGTTTTGTGTTCGTTAACTTTTTCGCGAAGGGGATGGATTTATTCATCTCTTGCGTGTAATTGGTGTGCCAGGATGTAAAACCAGGAGTTTCTACTCAAGATCTGCGCGGGTGCTACGGAGTTCGTGCATCGAGCGAAGCCATCCTTGAGTGCATTTTTAGCAGCGTGTGTGGTTCTCAGCAGTGTGTGTTTACGTTTTTCAACATGGCGGAACAACGTGTGTTCTCCGAGCGGCCAGAAGTCAACATAACGAAGCGGCGCAGTAGCCGCGCAGGGAGAAAGAAACAAGGTAAGCGCGGTGTATCCAATTGGGTGTATCGGACGCAGGACATCTTGCTTTTGATCGAGAGGTTTTCCGGAAAGTTGTTATGTGAGTGAGGTTCTGCAAAGGACATGCTTCTGAATGAATGAATGAATGTGATAGCTGGTTTAACTAGTTTTATCTTTATGTGTTATGTATATTGATTTGATAGCACGCATATGAGAGATGAGAGAGAGAAGTGGAGGAGAGAATAAAGAATTGAAAGATAAAGATTATCCGTCTTCCGGTTGTAGAGATAACCACTGATTTGTGATTACCCTTGGTTTTATCTACCAACCTCACAAGTATACAGGTATGCAGGTCACGAATACAACACTATCCTAACCGACAATAGTACAGGCACTCAAAAGAATAAGCTAACACTGAATCAAGTTTATTTGCTTCTCAAAAGACATCACGAAGTAGACAAAATATCGTGCGAAATCAATTCAAATTATTATGGAAAAATGCTGTCAGGTAACTAGCATCAAGAGAATACCATCAAACTATGGAATTACAATTAAACCAATAACTAGTCACATATCAATCAGGGGAATATAATAAGAAAGTACGCAAATCTGACAAGAAAGTATATAAATCTACTAAGGATGCACACACACGAACTTCCACCGTCAAATGACCGCCCACTAGTTTACCCAGGCAAGCGACAACCTGAAAATTAAACAAAAAGACACCCTTGACCATGTGAACAGCATCATCGGATGTCATCAACCTACTGCTCACCCTTGTCTTCTGCTACGTGTATTGACATCGGGTCAGTGATATTCCATCACTGCCTGGGCAGTCGTATACCATTAACCAGTGTCCCCTGATGTCAACATCAACCCATAAACCGCCAAACACTGCATCATGTGTAATAATCAGGTGATATATATGCAATACCTACGCCGACACTGACAGTCTTTCCACAGTGGACAGACACATATAATTCGGCAGTGGGACAACCCTAAACAACAACTCCTGATCCGCTTGCCCACACCGGTCGGGTTTCCCCGCGCCAGACACATAACACAACAGCTGATAACTGGACGTTACGTTTCAACAACTACATCGGGTAACCCCCAACAACAACACTTCTGTCCCCGAGGCCGACAACACAATACGCCAGTGACATGTACTAGGGCCATGTCTCATCATCATTGACGCCATCTTCGTCCTCAATAGCATGTGTATATTCCTTCTCAACAACATAAATTCCCCTTGTCATTAGTCACAAAACAATCAACACATCATAAACATAGCAATCGATCAATAATAACATGTATGCCCTAGTGACTCAAAATCCCATAACGCGTCGTCTATATGTAACCTAAGCCAGGAACACCTACGCCTCATCATCATTGCGTATATCCTAGCCATTATCAATAACAACATAGATCTACATCATTAACAATATCATTGCAGCTTGGTACCCCAACTGTAATTATAAGACAACAAGATGGGACACCGGTACTGCCCACCAATCACATATATGAAATGCCCCTTTACACTGAAACCTCTACAGTCATCATAATCTTCTGCAGTACATAAGTTCGCTCATGACTAACCATCATTATGGGCCGTCAACATCGACTATATAAACCCACACAACTATTAACACAAACCCATGTTGACAACATAGATTAATATCACGCCTAACAACACCCTAGTCATGATAATTGATCAACGAGCATCTTCATCCATCCCCGTCGTATAGACCATCGTCTTTATTAGCCGACCTTCCTCAATATTCAGTCCTTGAAGTACGGACGCCAATGTCCCTTCCTCTACCCGAGATATTCTCACAACCCGCCAGTACCGTTTATATCCAAAGGCATTCCTGTCCCCTTCAGCTCACTTAGTGCTCGTCCAGTTGTATCTATTAACCGCTGTCTTTTCTCCTATCTCGCCTTATAGTACTAAAGCCATTTAAGCCTTTTACCCCCGATCTCCATGGAGGTCCGAACCCGCGACTTTTAGGTTGTACTGCTAACCAGTTGCATGCTCTATTTTCTCCGCCTAAGTCTGACCCCGATTCAACTCTGCCTGGCCAACAACAATACAAGCACATTCCTTCATCTGCAGGCTTTGCTCCAAGCGCTGTCCATTCATCCGCTGTATTCACCTGGCCTCATTGAATGGCTTGACCTAGTGGTCGCGTCTCGTACCTGTCGTGTTTACATTTTTCTATAAGAAATAAATCGGGGACCTTTGAGGCCGCTAATACCGTTAGCAACTAATCACTCCTATCATGGTTTCGGCGCTCATATCCCTACTTTGTAATTAGCCACTGCGAGTTACGTATCCTTTACCTCCTTATAGAACGTCGTAGTCAGCCCCGCTATCGGTTAATTGTAGTTTGCCAATGCTCCCCGGTTTAAACTGCTATTATAGTTAGCTAGCTAGTCACGGGTCCGTTACAGGACGTCGCAGCCAAACCTACTTTTACTGACTGCTCATGGTTCTTCGGTAAATTTGTCCACGGTAGTTTGCCATTGCTTTCTAAACCTAAGTACCAGTACCCACGCCCGACTACAGACTAACTGGTTTCTAACTAAACTTAACCAACTTACGTCAGGGTCCTGTCCAGTGGATACTTGCTCATCTGCCTACGGGTGCTTTGGTCTGATCACCACACCAGTGAGTGATTTCGCCACTTTCCAATAAAGTCAGGCTCCTTCCAATTTTGTTTGACTCAGTTCTCTGGATGATCCCATCAAACGTGTGTCCCCTTAGCCCACTTTAGTCTTGTATGACTTCCGAAATGATTGCAATTGACAGTAGCAATCAACAGTTTCTTTAGCCCCTGCTGTAAGTACGCAATATTTAGTGGCTATAGAAACGAACCAAACATATATCATGAAACAGCTTTTGGCATAAAAAAAAATGTGCGCCCAGTCGTTGGACATCGTGCTCTATCGTCTTGGCGCTGAAATAACTCTAAAAAATGGTATGCCCAGTTCTTGGACATCATGCCCTATTCTCTTGGCGCTGAAATAACTCTGAAAAAAAAATGGTATGCCCAGTTCTTGGACATCATGCCCTTGGCGCTGAAATAACTCTAAAAAAATGTGTGCAGAATTCTCGGACATGGCGCTAACATGTATTCTTCGCCCTGCCCCTTCACAGAAAACAACTAAATGCTGCAATACAGATTATAGCCGGTCTCCTTGGCCTCCTGGCACGACGTTGAACTATGTGTTGTCACTATGACACCCAATACTGCAGTTGTGTCTGCCCCGAACACAATGGAGAGAGGCACACACAAAAATAAAAACATTCGCTTATGCATTAAACCCGTCTCGACAACTTCCGCTATGGAAACAACAAGGGAGCTAACTACTCCACAACAGTTGATCCCCTCAAGAAGTCATTCATTTAACAGCAAAATAACATGTTTCTAACTAAATTCAACAAAGGATGGCTAAACATGACTACACATATGGCCCTCCAACAAAAATGTCATTCAATTATGAACCAACACTACACAACGAATGTTTAACTAATTATTTAACTAATGTTCATTGTCATGCTGAAATATATATCGCATATGCTTCTGTTTGATGGTGCTCTCTGGATTCCGATCTTCTTCACTGAATTTCTACGCTTGTCTTTCTGTTTCTGTGTCTGTATTTACGCACCTTTCATGTGAATATCTCATTGGCACTCAAGCAAAGTGCCTTTGATTATTTGTTTATAAATTTTGTGATGTGCTCACACGATTAAGCGACATTTAAAACCACTGTAGTGAAAAGTTCCCTATCATACGTTAATCGTTTACTCTGATATTACAATACGCGCAGATGACACGCCTTATGAATGTCGATATCAAGGGGACCCAACAATTTCCAAAATAAGCAAGGGAATTAACTAGTGTTCACTTAAGAAATTATTATTTTACAGATTAATTTGGAAATTTCGCTGACAATGTTAATTTATTTACATGTGTAATATTGAGACATGTCTTTAGTGGTAAAATCTCTAGAATTAATTGCTATCTATATTTAATTACGTGTTTATTAATTGTGAAAATAGAGCCATATATATAATTATTACCCATAATCTGGCTTTAAACTGTTCCCTAAAGTTGCAGATACAAGAGTTACAAATAGACATTGTCTAACGGTGTCAATTTCTCTTCACAACGTTTGTTCGTTCTGAATAGCGCGTAATACCCCCTAAGTTGGGGGAAAACATTTTTTTACAGGCCTCTTAAGAAAAACAAAAGGGTTTAACTTATTAAACACAGACTACAAAATTCTAGCAAAATCACTTGCAAACACAATAAAAAAAACTTCATGCCATCACTCATCCACCCAGACCAACAGTGCGGTATTCAACATAGAAACATACACCAACGTACACACTTCATTAAAGACTTCATTACATACACCCACCAGAAAGACTGTCAATCCTCCCTTTTATCTTTAGACCAGGAGAAGGCCTTTGACAGAATTTCATACTCATACTTACACAAAACACTAGCACACTGTAACACAGGACAGTACTATAGACAGTGGATAGAAATATTGTATAAAAATTCTGAAAGTAAGGTACTGGTGAATCATTCACTCACTTGCAGTTTCAGAATCACTAGATCTGTCAGATAAAGGTTACCTAACCCACCAGAAAGACTGTCAATCCTCCCTTTTATCTTTAGACCAGGAGAAGGCCTTTGACAGAATTTCACACTCATACTTACACAAAACACTAGCACACTGTAACACAGGACAGTACTATAGACAGTGGATAGAAATATTGTATAAAAATCCTGAAAGTAAGGTACTGGTGCATCATTCACTCACTGGCAGTTTCAGAATCACTAGATCTGTCAGATAAGGGTGTCCACTATCACCAGTCCTATATATACTCACACTAGAACCACTCTTAGAAGCAATTAGACAGGACACTAACATTAAAGGTACATTTATACAAGGGTCTGGAGAGCGAAAATTAATTGCTTATGCAGATGACACCGCTTTCTTCCCTACAACCAACACTTCCATAACGAACATACTTCACACCTTCAGACAGTTTGGTGAAGGAAGTGGGGCCAAAATAAACATACAGAAGTCTAAAATAATGGGTCTGGGGAAGTGGAAGAATAAAGCAGATTTCCCCCCGGATCTAACAGTCACAGATAACATGAAGATTTATGGAATCACTTTTCCATCCAATCCCAGAAAAACACACACAGAAACATGGCAATCACTGACAGACCAAATTATAGACATACTACATAGGTTCAAATACAAGACATCAACAATTTTTGTACGAAGCACAATTGTAAACACCTTCATCATTCCTAAAATAATATTTTTAGCCACAGTGTTAGACCCCCCAAAACAAACAATCACAGACATAAACAAACACATCAGACAATTCATCTTCAGCAACACAATCCACAGTATAAATCACAAGACATTAATACAAGATAAGAAACGAGTGGGTGGGGGGGGGGTAGCATTACAGGACCTTAACACAAAAATACAAGCATTAATAATCAACCACATAGGACACATCATCAATCATCCAGATCAACACTCGCTAGCATTATACTATATTGCAATTAGATTACACAGAATTAAGAAAATAGACAAAACAACTCCGCACTATTACGGCACACTACAGAACATGTATGCAAGCAATTCAAGGTAATGAACACTTAATACAACAGACAACCAAGCAGATATACAAATATTTAGTAAAACAACAAGCCCCACCACTACACCTGAGAATCAAATGAGTATACAAATATCATATAAAAGACTACAGCTGCACCTTTACTAACTTACACAACAAACATATCACATCGAAATCCAAAGAAATAACATACAGGCTAATTTATAATATGACCCCGACAACAGAGAGAGCTGCACAGACATCCAAGAAATAGCCCCATGCAAATTATGTAGACAAAATATTCAGGAAACAGAGGACCATCTCTTCTATGAATGCCCAACAATCACAGCCACTAAGACTGCACTGCAACAATTTATAGAAACACACACAAACAAGAAAACTGACGCTTACAAAGCCATTTTCCTAAATACAATACCCACAGCCACAAAAGACAAACACACTACACTTCCTGTTGCACTAGCGGAGTATAGAAACACAATATGGTCAAGTAGAAACTCGGCCACCCACAATCACCACACAATATAACCACACATACTAGCAAAGATTTTTAAACAGAAAATCGCCCAGCTATTCGCATATTAATCAAGAGCCACCCTCATCAAGTTCACACTACATAACATACATGTTCAAACACACACTCTCACAGTATATTTCTATACTCCGCACGTGTACCACTAAGCCCAATCATTGGGGAACAAAGGGCCAAATAACTGAATAAATGTCCGTTCTTTGTTACTAAGTCTATTGGCCGAACCCAGACAGAACAATGGGACGGTGCCCTTTGTGAGTCAGTGGTCTTGTCGACCGAGGTTTGACCTCGGTCGGAAGAGCTCAGGTAAACTCTTTGTAGTGGTGGAAATGTGCCATCTTGTGTAGTGAACTAAATAAATTCCATTCTGTTTACGCTCTCTCTCTCTCTCTCTCTCTCTCTCTCTCTCTCTCTCTCTCTCTCTCTCTCTCTCTCTCTCTCTCTCTTTATGTTTACAAAATTCATGTGACAATGTTTTTTCCTATGCACTGTTGATGAAAGAAAGATGAGTGAATGGAAGGGCCGAATGTAAGACGGGCCTGCGTGCCCAATTTGTTACCCTTTGAAAATAAAGTCTGTTCGTTCGTTCGTTCGTTCGTTCTCTCTCTCTCTCTCTCTCTCTCTCTCTCTCTCTCTCTTTCTTTCTCCCCCCCCCCCCTCCCCCCGCAAACATGAATGACTATACGCTGTGTTCGCAATGTAAAAAGCCTGTTTTTGTACATAATAAACGGGTTATTTATGTATACGCTGTATTCGCAAATAGAAACTTAACAAATTCCAATCTGTTTACGCGCTCTCTCTTTATCCCTCCCCCTTCTCTCCCCCTCCCCAGCTCCCTCTCTCTCCCTCCCTCTTTGTTGACCGCTTTCCCGGTCTCAGCCCAGCCACCACAAGCAAATCCTTCGCACTTGCGATTAAGGCGAGGGCTGTGATTCAGCAATAATATTGAATTCGCTTACAGGAAATTAAGCTTGCATGAGACTGCCTGCAGTGTGTAAGCCGACACGCACGCCGCGGCCTGCGAGGACGGCGTGGGGCGGCCTTTGCAGTTTCGACCTTGACACCAACATTTCTTTTAATGTATATATTGTGGGTGTGGAAGAGAACGCATGGTGTGTAGAAGGTTTATAAGCGTGTGGGAATGATGGGTTTAGAGTGAATGAGGGGAAGAAATCATCACCACATTATAGTCGTTTATGTCTCCGTCATCATTATCACAACCATTATCATCACCATTACCACCAATCACGTTAGAATGGGATGACTGAAAGCGTAGGCCAAACCACACGTTCCCATTTCATCATATTGTCTTAGTTTAATTTATTGCTCATATTTTATGCATACTATATAAATATAATTTGTAGTTTTGATGATGGAAACACATTTGTACACCAATACGACACACAAACGCCCTGTTAAATAAACCTACACATATACCATACACACAGCACGCCTGTTAAAATACTAACAATATTATTGCACAATTTTGTTAACACTCAATAAACGTTTTAAAAAAAATATTAACCTTCGGATTGATAAGACTGTGAGGGTAAAACCATATTCATCTGCTTCGGTGGTTGTCTAGTCACAGGACTATCATTCTGAGCCGGTGATGGACCCTGCTATACCTTCTCCTCGAGGATGACCTGGGTAGGGGTAATGGTGACGTTGTCTATGGTCCTTCTGGTTCAGATCAAAGCCTTTGATCAAGCTCCGGACCTTGTGGCTCGCCATCTTCATTCCCTCGGCGGTTTGGTTGGCGGCCCCTTCGTGGGGCAAAGGCTAATGGGGTAGGTGCCCATTCCCTCGCGTCCCCCCACAGCGGCCTACCGCTACACACAGACACACACTCCCCCACACATTGGGACTCGAACCCAGGTGCCGGTGACTAGTTGGTCTACTTATCTATATAGGTATTCCACATGCACGGCGCTTGCCTCGTTGTCTTTGAATGGTCTCGAAAGCGATTGGGGGATGTGGAGGCAGCCGGCGGAGGTACCTGCTCGCGCCCGCCCGCCCGGGACCGGAAGTGACAACAGGAAGTATTCATCAGGACAGCCAAATCCAAGAAAATAGCCGCCAATTTTTTGAAATTGTGGTCGTAAAATATGACGTTTACAATGCGGTTATAGACTTTTTATATAGTAAAATATTATGGTGCTGCACCATATTTCCGCCTTAGTTTGCGTGTCTCTTACTACTCACATATACTTTTATATTATCACATACGAATATGTACAAGTACATTATCATGGACAACTTGTCAACGATACATTGCGTAGTGAGTATATGTTGCCACATTTAATATAATATGCACTAGTTGTCTAATGTAGTTGGTGTTATTTTCAAGCCGGCCAGCTTTACAGCGCAGACAATGTCATCATTCCCAATTTAAAATGTGTCAAACTGCAAGCCTAGGTCAAAGAAAATAACCTTTACCTCAAAAAAGGATGTGAACACACGACAACAGGCCCGGGAGCCAAGTGCCTTGGCCAACTTCCCTGCCTCATCACGCGGCACACGACATGGGGTATCATTATCTCGATACGATACGTTATTGAATGTATGACCTGCCAGGTGAGTCATTCTAAACAAGGCTGGCAATGCATTCTTGTATCGCTGCATAAAGGCGACGTGTAATTACTAGGTGCAGTGGCATTACGTTATTTGGGTATTTCCAAGTGAATCACTAATGTATTATGCAGAACACAAAGACGGCATACGTCAGATGGGAAGCATTAAACAATGGCAGTAAAGCGGAGGTCAGCTTGTGAGAGTGTGTACATGAGGGTTGGTGTGATATGTGTGTGTATGTGTGCGTGCGTGGGTTGTGGGTAGGTTTTATGCAATTATTAACTTATGTTGGTAGCATTTATTTATTTGTTTTCAACTTCTCTCTCTCCTTATATATATATATATATATATATATATATATATATATATATATATATATATATATATATATATATATATATATATATATATATATATCATTGACACCTTTCCGTCTTGACAGACGATAGTTTGGTTCATTGTGCTTCAAAAAGGCTTAATAACTACGATCCATGGCGGTGGCGAGTGTGGCTGGTAAGGCCAATTCTTGCTGCAAATGTTTGCCCACAGTAGGTGCATGTGAAAACATGGTCACTTCCACCATTTTGCACCATCTTACGTCTCTCACGCTCTGTGTGTGCTTTATCTGCAATCATTTTCTCCTTTGTCTTTATTCCATTTCTGATAGTTGCCCTCCATGCAACACGTACAGTGGCGACGTGCTCCCAGTGTGCATTATCAATGCCTGTATCAATCATGTCCCGCTTACACACATCTTTATATCGTAGTAGAGGCCGACCCTGAGATCTTCTACCCGTCTGTAATTCACCAGAAAAGATGTCCTTTGGTATTCTGCCATCATCCATCCTCCTAACGTGTCCTATCCATCTAAGTCTACGAAGACTGAGCATGGAACACCGTCACACAACCTGATCTTTCCAATACTTCAGTATTTGTGATTTTGTCTTGCCACTTAATACCAAGTATTCTTCGCAGACACCGCATATGAAAGCTGTTTAAACGTTTCTCTTGGCGTGAGTAAGTTGTCCAGGTTTCACTGCCATAAAGAAGAGTACTGAGGACACAGGCTTGGTAGATGAGGACTTTTTTTTTGGCAGTAAACTTCCTGTTCTCCCAGACTCTTTTTGCTAACATGTTCATTGTTGTTACTGCCTTGCCAATCCTGATGTTGATTTCCTGATCGAGTGATAATTTGCTATTTACCTCTGATCCGAGATATGTAAAATGGTCTACTATCTCCAGTTCGGCGTCGTCAATAAAGATTGATGGTACACCATGTGCACCTCGTGACATAATCTGTGTCTTCTTTTTGCTAATTGTTAACCCAAATTCAGAGCAAGCATTGGAGAATGCAGATAGTAGATGTTGTAATTCTTCCTCAGAGTGGGTCGTAATCGCAGCATCATCCGCAAAAAGCAACTCTCTGATTAGTTCCCTGCTAATTTTGGTCCTGGCCTTCGATCTCTGAGCCTTGTAGAGGCCACCATCTAAGCGTGAGTGAATGTATATACCACCATCCTGGTCACGAAAGGCATATTTCAGTAGAAGTGAAAAGTATATCCCAAAGAGGGTGGGGGCTAGTACACAACCTTGCTTAACTCCACTCTTGATTTCAAACTTTTCTGAAGTTGAGCCATCAAACTTGATTATACCCTTCATCCCTGTGTGGAACGATTCCACAATGGACAGAAGAGTTGGTGGGCAGCCAATCTTCTTTAGTGCTTTGAACAGACACTCACGACTGACCAAATCAAATGCCTTTGTGAGGTCGATGAAGGCAATAAACAGTGGCTGATTTTGTTCCCGGCATTTTTCTTGCATCTGTCGCAATGAGAATATCATATGAATGGTAGACCGGTTCTGACGGAAGCCGTACTGTGATTCGGGGTAGACTTGATCTCCCAGGACTTGAAGTCTGTGCAGGACAATTCTGGCAAATACTTTCCCAACAATACACAGAAGTGAGATACCCCTATAGTTGTTACAGTCGCTCCGATCTCCCTTGTTCTTGTACAGCGTTATGATGTTTGAATCTTTGAAATCCTGTGGGACTTGTCCTTCTCGCCAGCATAGCTCTATTAGCTGGTGGATCTGTAGAGCGAGTGTGTCTTGCCCACTCCTGATTACCTCTATTGGAATCCCATCCTTACCTGGAGCCTTGCCAGATGCAAGCTCATGTATAGCACACTTAACTTCTGTTATAGTGGGAAGTGTGTCCAGGGAAGTGTGTCCACACACACACACACACACATATATATATATATATATATATATATATATATATATATATATATATATATATATATATATATATATATATATATATATATATAATTACAAAGCAATAAAAAGGATCACTTGCGAAAATAAGTCTATTAGCCAGAATATCCAGTATAGGAATCTCGATCAAATGCATGTTTTGCAATGGAAACCTCCATGGTGGGATACGAGGATGGAGTACACCCATCACCCAATTTCACCCTGGGTAATGACTCGGGCCGATGTTTCTGGGAAACGTATCATTCATTCATTCAGTAGCATGTCCTATGCAGAACCTCACTCCCATAACAACCTTCCGGAAAACATCTCGATCACAAGCAAGATGTCCCGCGTCCGATACACTCCTCTGGAGATCATCCGCCACATCCTGCACCCATCTTTTCTTTGGCCTTCCTCTTTCTCTCTTCCCAGGCATATATAACCCCTGACGAGATGCAGCGAAATATGCTAGGCAATAAATTGTGTAATCTATAATTAGTGTCTTCGTTATTCAAATTCACTACGGGAACGCATTGTTTTAATATGTTTGTTGTGACCTCCCATCCAAATGTTGAGTGTATTTTGCGTCTGATTTCTTGTTTGAAACGTGAGGGAAAAGCCATCATCTAAGTCCAGGTATGCTTCATGTTATTTCAGGCATACAATGATGTCTTCATGCTGGAATGTGCTTATGCCAATGTCAATATTTATGTGTCCTTTTATCTCTTGTAGTGGCAGAAACTTGGTTTTCATTTATTTACATTACATTTTGGAAGACCTTGCGTGTTGGTCCAAATTGATACATGATTATTGTTGGGTAGTTTAATCTTGTATATGATTTAGGCGTGCCTCTCAAATGTGATGTGTTGACATTTTAATGTGACAATTGCTTGCATGTATCAGAATAAGGATCGTGTAGAGTCGGTTCCTTGATCCATGACCAAGTCTCAGCAGAGACTGTGTTTTAAAGTTGTCTTTCCTCTCTAAAGGTCAGAATCGATTAGCGTATGCAAGACATGTCCAGCTATGACACATATACGGGTACGCATATTGTATGTAAATGCGTATGATTCAGAAGTGCAAAAAAATATGTACTTAGATTAGGCCTAGGAAGTAATGTTAGCAACTTGGTGTACAAGTTTGTTGTTGTCATCAAACTCCTGGAGAATTGAACACTGCAATTTTATAAGATTCATTAGTGCTATATCCGCACGAGTTAGGGAATGATACGTCGGTACCAACATACACTGTGAAATCTGATTGGAATAGATGGCCGAATGTGTTTTATTCAAGTCTGATATTTCATGAGTTCGTTACAGCTTCTACGGAGAAGCACGTACGTATTAATAGTTCACTTCACCATAACGAAGAACAGAAAACATCTCTCGCATACTGTTACATCTCACACTCACCATTCAAAGCCATGATAAAACTGATTCTCTAAAGTTTCAAGTCATTTTACCCCATAGGCAAAACATATAAACTGTGAAACCTGATTAGAATAGATGGCCGAATATGTTTTATTCAAGTTTGATATCTCATGAGTTCGTTACAGCTTCTACAGAACCGTACGTCTACATTTTGTCTTCACATTGTTGTTGTTGTTGTTGTTGTTGTTGTTGTTGTTGTTATTCTTCTTCTTATTATTATGAAACGTTATATACTCGTTGCATGCAATGCATCCACATCTGTGATGTGTTTTCATATTCAGGATATAATTGTACACTCAGTATTAATGTTGCTTGTAAGACACCTAGATACCATTTCAGCATACAACAATTGTACATATACATGTGAGGGCATACCCACCGTAATAAGATAGCACAACACATGATCAACATATGTTCCATAATAGTATGGCCATATCATTTTGTAAACAGTACTTGCTATTAATACATAATTTTGATTATGATCATTCGTAAGTACAATAATAAGTAGAGTACAGTTTAGTGGAGCTAAGAACTGACATCACTGCACTCAGGACATTCCCATACGCTCTCCGTGCCGTCGTTCAACAGCCAGCGAAGAGTCACACTACTAATCGTTCTCGCAGTTATTTGATTTAAAGTTCTCCTGGTCTTGCTCTCAATCCTGTGATTCTACCAGAACCGCTGCCAATCCCCCGCAATATCATTCTTTCCACGTACAGATTCTCAATATACTCCCCCACCTTCCCCACCTAGTTCCACCGGCACACGGCCACTTCTACATTGCCCATAGGTAATCGACCACCTAGAGGTGCATTCCCTGCGAGCCTATTACAGTAACGAAAGAAAAAGTAAAACCATTATGTGATGTATGTGTGATACATATGCGTTTATACATATATTATGCCTTCTTCCCTGTATAAATGACAGTAGCCTCATCGCCATTTAATATGTTAAGTGAGAAATATAGTAATAATGGACAGTCTCGTTTTTCATTCTTCTTCCGGTATAAGTGATGTTTTTTAAAGACATGTATAGATTTCAGGTGGTGTATTGTAAAGAGAGAGAGAGAGAGATAGTACCTCACGGTGAGTGGCAGCCATATCCCAAGGGCTAGACCAGGATCCTATTTGGTTCCCATCTCTTTACCTAGCTCATGTATGGCTCCACGATTACCGCTTGTGTAAGGCGGTGGTCACAACACGGGCAACAGTCTTGGCTGACTGGCTAAACTACATGAGTGAAGTAGAGGTAATATCCTGCTAAAGGAATGTCCATCCCTAGAACACACGACTTGTACGGTGGAGAAGGCGGATGCATCTAAATAGATCAACGGCTTCGAAAGTGAAACAGCAGAGTGTGTGGCACACATGAGGCGTGTTCAGGACACGATAGTGAACATGGCTGGCCATCTTGGAAGAGATTGGAACCTCATCTCTCATCTCATCTCATCATGTTCCTCTTGTACCTTGCGGTGTCGAGGTGAAGTATAAACTTCGTGAGAGTGCCCGGTTATGGGCTTCGTATATCGACATTCCCATGGATTCTGTTATTCCCTCCGTCCAGCGTTTACGTGGTCGGCCTCTTCCTCTGTTTCCATCTGGTCTGTACGTCATTGCCTGTTGTGGCATGCTGTTGACTGGTAGCCTACTTGCATGGCCAAACCATTTGACTTGCTGCTTTCTAATAAAATCTAGAGCAGCTTTAACCCCCACTTTAGTCCTGATTTCTTCATTTCTGATCTTATCTCTTCTTGATACGTTGAGTATTCTTCTCAGGAACCTCATTTCTGTTGTTGTGATTTTTCTTTTCTCTTTTTCTGTCATTGTCCAGGTTTGGCATTGGTAGCACAGAGTTGGTAGGAAGATTGTGTTGTAAAGTGCTTTCTTAGTAGTTATTGATACATGTTTGTTCTTTAGTATTGGTGCCATTTGTCCAATGAGTTGATTTGCCTTATTGCACCTATTTTCGATCTCGTCTTCTGATCTGCCATTTGATGATATTATACTTCCTAGGTACTTGAAGCTCTTTACTTGTTTCAAGGGATGTTCGTTTAGGTGAATTGTTGCTGTTTGTTCTTCTTTAGTTATAGTCATTACCTCTGTTTTGCTTGTGCTAATTTTCATGTTATGTTCCCTACACATTTCGTTTAGACTATTCATGTGGTCTTGTAATTCAGCTTCTGATTTTGCTATTAGTGCTTGGTCGTCCGCAAACAGGAGTTCTCTAATGGTTAGATTTGCAGATGGTTCTTCTTCTGTGTTCTCGTCATGCGGTATTCTTGCTGTCTCTGCTTGGCTGGTTTCTTTACATATGTTGTCTATATATGTTATGAACAAGAGAGGGGACAGGACACAACCTTGTCGTACTCCAGATCTTATGGTGAAGGGTTCTGAGTGTCCTCCAGTTGCTCTCACTATGCATTCACTGTTGTCGTATAAACTTCTACATAGGTTTGTTAGATGTGTACTCACTCCATATTGTTTAAGGATTTCCCACAGCTTGTTTCTATCTACCCTATCAAATGCCTTTTCTTGGTCAACAAAGGCTAAGTAGAGTGTTTCATTGAATTCAATTGATTTTTCTATAAGTTGTCTAAGAGCAAAAATGGCGTCTGTGCATCCTTTGTTTTTCCTAAATCCAAGCTGCGTTTCGCTTAGCTGGGGTTCTAAAGTAGTTCGTAATCTTTTTTCAAGAATTTTGCAAAATATTTTCCCAGTATGACTCAACAGTGAAATGCCTCTGTATTGTGTGCAATCTCTTTTGCTGCCTTTGTTTTTCCAAATTGGGATAATTATGGCGTTTCCCCAGTCTCGTGGTGTCTGTTGTTCTACCCAAACATGGTTGAATAGTCTATGTAGCCAAGCTGTTCCTACTTCCCTTGCTGCTTTAATTAGTTCATTTGGTATTTCATCCTGTCCTGGTGATTTGTTCAATGGGGCTAATCTGATGGCTTCTATAATTTCTTCTTTTAGTATGTCTGGTTCTAGTTCCTCGGTGACATCTGTGTAGGTCTCTTGAATTCCTGTGACATCTGATGGGATGTTGAGAAGTTGTTCGAAATACTGCTTCCATCTTATTAGGATGTGTTTTTGTTCACTTATTGGTTCTCCATTTTCGCTGTTAATTATTTCAGTTGGGTCAAAGGGTACTCCTCTGGTTCGCATTGCACTTATCTTTTTGTAGAAGTTTCTGGTTGCCTCCTTGTAGTTTTTATTTAGGGTTTCTCCATACTCTTCCCAGTCTTTCTGTTTTTCCCTCTTTACTATTCTACTCACATGTCTTCTCGATATTCTGTATTCTATGAGATCACATTCCTGTTTGCTCTTCAACCACTTTTTATATTTTTCCTTTTTTTCTTTTACCGCTTTCTTTACTTCTGCGTTCCACCAACTTGTTATTTTCTTTATCCGTGTTTTGCATTTTTTCGTGGTTCCGCATGTTATTTTTGCAGTATTTAAAACGCTTGATTTGAACGTCTCCCATTCTTCTTCCACTGTTTTTCTTTCCGTAGGTAATTTTACAAAGAGTTCAGTTAGTTCTTTCTCATAATTTTCCCTTACTGCCTCGTCTTTAAGGTTTTTTAAGTTTACTGATTCGCATGGCATGTATTTTCCTGCTTTTTGTTTTCTTCTTCTAATGGTTCTTATTGTGGCAACGACTGCTTTATGATCTGTGTTTATACTGAAATTGGGCACTGCTCTTGCATCTAATATATTTCTCTTTCTGTTATTTCTTGTTAATATAAAATCAATTTGGCTTTTAGTATCTAGATTGTTCCATTTATACCAGGTGTATACTTGCGAATCTTTATGTTTATAGAATGTGTTTGTTATATAGAGATCGTGTTGGCTGCAAAGCTCTATCAGTCTACTTCCGTTATCATTCCTTTCATTTTGCTCCCAGGTGTTTTTCTATGCCCCCTCTGTTATGTCCTAGTCTTGCATTGAAGTCTCCCATAACTATGATGTTGTCCTGCTTATCTATTTTATTTAGCACATCATGTATGTCTTCGTAGAAGTCCTCACATTCTTGCTCATTATTGTTTGTATTACATGGTGCGTATATCTGTACATATGTTGTGATTGTTTGTTCTTTTATTCTCACTGTTATGATTCTTTCTGATATATATTTTATTTCTAGTATTGCTCTTGCTAGCTGTGGTTCGATGACTATTCCCACACCGTGTCTTGCCCTTTCTTGCTGTTCTACTCCAGAGTAAACAAACGTGTAACTGCGGTGGAGCTCCTTGCATCCTTTCCCTTTTGTTCTGGTGTCCGCTATTCCCATCAGACCAATATTCCTCTTCTCCATTGTTTCTATAAGCTCTTCTTCTTTACTATTGAAACCACAGACGTTCATTGTGCCTATTTTTTGAATCGCTGATCTATCTCGTAGTCCGTTAACATTGCCGGGTCGATAGCCGTTTGGGTCAGTCCGTTTATACTTCTTAGTTTTTCTACGAGCAGTATGAAGATCCCCTGCCGGCTTGCTAGGCCAGTCGCAGGTTTAGGACACTAATCTGACCACAGGGAGTCCATCCCCTATGGCGAGCCATAGCCCCGTTAGCCCATGACCTCGCGGTCATGGTTGCCCGGTCTGCACCACGTGGAGGTGGGGGTTGACTTGTGTAGTCTGCGGGTCATCGGCAGGCTACTAATTTTCGCTCTTCACCCCTCCTGGGAGAGGCTAGCCGATCCTAACCCTGCTGGCTGCAGGGCCAGGCGCATTCCACACCTTACAGACCAAGAGATTGGAACCTCACCGTGTAATATCCCCAAGACAGCAACGGTAATTCAACAACAAGAAACAAGCGACTCGGGTAATTCTTGGCCCCCTGGAGATGAGCCTGTTGTAAAT
Source organism: Cepaea hortensis (assembly GCA_963921405.1). Lineage (NCBI taxonomy): Eukaryota > Metazoa > Mollusca > Gastropoda > Stylommatophora > Helicidae > Cepaea > Cepaea hortensis. Next base: position 105,848,098 of record OY992881.1, on the reverse strand, counting down.
ATTCACTGGGAAGTGACAACTCCTATAGTGAATAAGGAAGTGATTAATGACGACTGCATCCCAAATTCTTTTGAAACGGTGCATTCTGACAATACCTACCTGAAAAGTAGAAGGAGAAGTCTGAGAATTGGTACGTGGAACGTACGCACCTTATATCAAGCAGGGAAGTTTGATAACCTTATTGCAGATGCCAAAAAATATTAATTTAGATATCTTAGGCGTATCTGAAACAAGATGGACAGATACAAGTTATATAAGGAGAGAAGATTACGTATTCATTAATTCAGGAGGAGATCATCACGGGAGAGGAGTAGGAATTTTAGTAAAACGAGAATTAGAGAAAAAATATTAGTGGATTCTGGACTTATAAAGATAGGATGATACTTCTCAAAATTAAGGCAAGACCATTCACCATAGTAATTCTTCAGACATATGATCCAACAACTGATTATAGTGGTGAACAGCTAGATGAATACTATGAAGACCTACAACACACACTGAAAGTTGTAAAATCATCAGAGGTCCTAATTGTCATGGGAGACATGACCGCAAAAGTTGGAAACAATAAATATAAGCAGATAGTAGGGCAATATAGTATGGAAAAAGAAACGACAGAGGAGACCGGCTGATACAGTTCTGTGAAGAAAACAAGCTTATTGTTTGCAACACATTCTTTCAACATAACCCTAGGAAACTGTATACATGGAAAAGCCATGGATATAGAACAAGAAACCAAACTGACTACATTATGATTCGAAATATATTTAAAAACAATGTTAAAAATGCCAAAACATACGCTGGTATGTCTTAATACAAGCCTAATATACAGGGATACTCTCCATTTCTATAAATGTTTCATGGATGTACCGTTGAGATATGAATTCAAGAGGTAAGCCTATGTATTGAGAGAGCACCTGTTTGCAGCACGCCTCTGCTGGCTATGGGTGGATGTCGATTGCGTGTACCTGGAACCCACAATATTTCTCCTCAAGCCAAGATTGTTGGGACATCTTGGGGAAGTTTTATTCCAGCCTGGTATTGGCTGAAAAGCAGTATGGAAAAGGAGGATATTACTTAGAGCTATTCGTTCATTCAAAAGAAACTGGATTATTAATTCACTAAGTGCAGGAAGTGGTGTCTTAACTACAGTACCATCCTGTAACCTTGGGAGTATTAGTTAGTCTTTCCTCTTGAGCCTAAGGCGGCGCATAGGGCAGAAGTCCTGTCTCTCCATGCCTTGCGGTTCGCTGCTACGTGTTGTAGATCTTGGATATTTACTTGGCCATTGACTGAGCCTTCTCTAATGATGGTTCTACGCAGGGTCTCTCTTGGTCTTCCCCGTTTTCTTTTCCCTACTGGTGACCATATGAGGGCTTGGTAGGGGAGTCTTGTCTTGTCCATTCTGAGTACATGGCCGATGTAGTTCCAACGGCGTCTTCTTATGAAATTGGATACTGTATCTTGCTTAGTCTCTTGTCTTATCTTGGGAGTATAGATTAACAAAATAATAAAGCTGTTGAATATTTGATTTAGATCTCCACTTACTGGAATCGTTAGCACGTCGTGGACGCCACATTCAGAGTTATGGAATTCCTATTGACAGTAGAAGATTATACTCAACGTTATGAATGATCCCAGTTGTCAGCTTCTCAGGCAGTCTGTTCATTACCAAGAATTCCTTAGTATCACCTTCCTTCAAATGCCTGATCGCAGGAGAGAGTTAACTTGGAGCTTGTTCAGTAAGAAGAAACCTGTTGCCTGGAACTATACTTAGCACTGATTTGTGGCTACATGGTTATAGTAACCCAGGACAGTGTTGTCGACTTCTGTTTGCTCTGAGAGAATAAACTCTGCCTTCAGTTCAGTTCAGTTATCAGTTGGGGTATCTTCGTTGCACTCCGGACATGTCCATAGGTGCTCAGATCCTCCCCCCAGCATATGCATCAGCGTCCGATGGCTAATAGTGCCAGTTCTGTGTTGGTTGACGAGGCGCTTTGTTTTCCCGATGTACCTCTTGCGTCTGGCTGTGCCGATTCTTACTCCAAGGTCTTTCATCCTGGACAGCGATGTGGAATCACTGACGTCAAAGTCCTCTGTTCTCGCCATATCTTTAAGGACGTTAATAACATCGGCACGATCCATGGGCTGGCCATCTACAGTGGGTGTAGAGCCAGCCAGTTTGTCAGCTCGTTCATTTCCCTCGACTCCCGCATGTCCCGGGACGAAGATGAAGGTGACTTTACGGACAACAGACTTCCGCAGCGATTCAGTCCACTGTCTACGTACAGATCCAGCTTAGATCTTCTGAATCATGCTCATTGAATCACTTAGTACACACACGTTGGTATAATGCTGAGATTCCAACCATATGACAGCCTGTGTAACTGCCATTACCTCCATCGTCATGCTGCTCGTGGTCATAGAGTGGGCACCACTGGATTCTTGAACGGTTCGGCCCGCTGAACGGGCTGTAAATGCCCACGCACTTCTCTGCTGCTTTACAACAGATCCATCTGTATAGATGAGCACTTCGGGGCTATCTGAGTGTTCATAGATGAGCGCGTTAACCTCTGCATTGACAGCGGCAGGGTTCTGCTCTCTGCACCGTCTGTCGAGTGTGATAATGCAGGAGAAAGTGCACTTAAAAGCTGGAGGCATCGGCACCCATTCCTTGCCGGGGTTGATACTGGTAAGACTGCAGACCTGTCTGACGACATCTTCCGCCCGACCCATCCATGATTTGCCCCTCTTTAGCCTGTCACCCTTTTCTCTGAAATAGCGTCATGCAGAGGGTGCTGCTCATCTGCACTTATTTTTAAGTATGCACGAGCTCTCCAGATCTTGATCCTGTGTTCCATTGTCGGGAAGTCAAGGAGGTATCTCATTGCTACACAGCTGGTGTCTCTCGTGCAGCCCAAAATGATGCGCATGGCTTCGTTTTGTACCTTTTCAAGTCTTCCAATCTGTGTAGGGCTGACAGTGAGGATGGCCATGGCATACTCGATGCGTGAAAGCAAAAGTCCTTGGAACAGAAGTATTAGCAGTCTTTGCTCGATATTGGCAGTCGCCATGACTCTCATTGCTGACAAACCATTTCGAGCCTTCGTTATGACATAATCGACATGATCTCTGAAGGACAGGCTACGATCGAGCCTCACGCCAAGATATGTCATTGACTGGGTTCTACTCAAACTGCTGCCATCCATTCTTACTGCTGGCAGGTCTGTTTTCACAATATGGTTGTTTAGTGAGAACCACGTAACCGTTGCCTTTGCAGGGTTGACAAGGGCATTGGCATCAGCACACCATGAGGAAATTCGATCTAGTTCGCCCTGCATATCATTGGCAACCGCCTGTCTATCTCGACCCTGTCGATACACGAGGATGTCGTTAACGAATGACAGAGTCCTACCCATCCCGTCCAACTGTTGTTCAGTGATCGGCACCGTATACACGTTGAATAGTACTGGTGACAGTGGTGAACCCTGCGGCAATCCTGGACATATCGTTTTCGGCTCAGAAGACTAACTCCCGCATCTTAGCACCACCTTCCTTTGGAGCAGAACTGCAGCTATCCATCAAGGTGAGGGTGCACTTTCAGTCTGAGGAGGGTTTGCATCAAGTGCTCGAAAGATACTCTAAGTCTATGGCGGCCGCACATGTCTCTTCTCTGACCTGAAATCCTTCGTAAACATCTTGAGCAAAGACCGCCGCATTTAGCCATGACTCTTTGCTGCGTCTGTATCCTCCAAGTGTGGGCGGGAAGCAGCCAAGCTGTTCCAGGTCCCAAGCAAGTCTGTGTGCTACAATTTTCTCCAGTAGCTTGCCAACAGTATTCTGCATCGTAATGATTCTGTAGCTGCTTATCTTGGAATGGTCTTTGTTCGGTTTTGGCAGCGGCAGCAAGTATCTGTGTAGCCATACTTCTTTGACCTGACCCCTCTGGATACTGGTGTTGAATTCTCTGGCCAGTTCTTCCATGTCATCATCTGACATCACCAGTAGGTCACCATATCGGATGCCGTCTGGGCCTGGGGCGGTGTTATGTGATTTCTTGAGCATCACACGCAATATCTCAACTGTGATTGTCCATTCTTCGTCTGTCCCGAACCCCTCGCACAATTGAGAGAGTGTCGTTGTGGTCCTCTGTCTGGCGGGCTCGTCTTTCTGGTCAGTCTGTTCTATGTAGCGTGCAAGAAGGGCCTTACCTTTATCTCTCAAAACTCTACCTTATGTGTCATCAAAGAAAATATTTTAATTCGGATTAAGTTTGTCGTGGAAGAGAAGTTGGTATAGTTGGTGAGGAGAAGAAGGGAGGAGTGCGTCTAATCAATGGTGATAAGTCTACAGACAATTCTAACCTACATGAACGTCTTCAGTTACTGCCACTCCACAAACGCCTACTTTTTAATAAGGCTAAACTAACTCACAAAATTCTATTTTAAAATGCCCCAAGCTACCTTTGGCCATTGTTTAAATATAACGCAAGACATAGCGAACGAATAAATATACTTCATGTCCCTAAACCTAGGATAGGCTTATATATAAAACAACCTTAGCATACTCTGCCACTCAGTTGTGGAATAATCTTCCACAACACATCAAAGACACCACCAATCATTATACATACAGTCGCAACCTGTTTGAACACTACCTCAGGACAGAACGCATGCCCCCTTAACAAAACAAAAAAACAGCAACAAAGACAATAATAATGGTAAATTATCTCGAACGAAAACTAGCCAGGAAAAATAACAATATTCCCATATGTGTCGCAAGTTACACCCACCCTGGGTCGCCCGTGTGTTGCCGGGAACCATACGGGGGAGCAAAGAATAGTAACACTGTTGCCTACCATGCACGTCGTAAGAGGCGAAGAAGGAGGCTATGGTTCCGTCGCCCTGCTACTGAGTGAGTGCGTGGCGCGACACTGTGAGCTGTGAATTTCGAGTGGAATGCTTTTGCATCTGTCCGCGGTTGTTTTTCGCGTGAACTGCATGTTCGGAACGATGACGGCCAGCTGTTGCTGGATTGACTGGATGAAGTCTTTCTGGTGACTGCCGTTTTCATCGACGATGAACTGTAATTTTCATGGAGGACTTTTTTGTTGGCATTCTGGCGGCGGCATTATGCACAGTTTACCTGTGCGGGCTGTTGGATTGCTGACACTCCTGTCTATTCCATTGTTCACATGGGGCAGTGAGGAGCATTTTTTGATATTCACTGGCACAGGAACGGAGCAATATGGGGATGACCCGTTGCCATGATGTTGGAACCACGACTAACTAACTAACCTACCTTGGGTATGTATGATGCCTATGTTAAACATTCCCTCAACGAGTCATGTATTATTGATTATTTTTCATGCGTTTTAATGCTTATTGTTCTTTTGTTGTCAAACAATTGCTTCATAAGAGATGTTGAATTAAAGAATGTATGAGAGGAAATAGAGAAGAAGGGCAGAATGTCAGACGGGCCTGCGTGCCAAATTCTTAACCCTTTGAAAATAAATATTTTCGTTCGTTCGTTCGTTCATTCGTTCGTTCGCTCGTTCGTTCGTACATTCAGTAATGTAAACACTAGTCTCACGACAATCGTAACAACGACATTTGTCATATCTCTACTGCCCTAAATGTATTTCGTCAGAATAGTTCCTCTCCCTTTAATCTTGTTCTGGTTATTACTTGTCATTCACATGTTGAAGTATTTACTTACCTCAACCAGGGAAAAACATAAGATGAGTAATATTTTAAACATAACATTACTTTCCAAGCACCCAGACGCTCCTCGACGACCCCCATGCCGACCCAGGCTAAAATGCATATCAGGAAATGTCTTAGACAGTAGAGGCGGCCCTTGTTATATTGACCAAACCAAATTTCAATCACCGATACACAACACCGTGCTGTAAATTTTCTCAGTTTGATGCAAGTTTTCGAAATGCCGCCCTTACATGTTGTTTTCTTTAAAAATGCCGCCCCTTATGAAGCCCCCTTACGGTGCCGTCTGATGCGACTACCTCTCCGTTTCATATCATGGTACGGCCCAGCAGATACATAATCAAGCAAATTTAATATCACCATAACCACAAAACGTTTTTAAGCATGTAATCTGTTTCCTTAATTTATTTAATATTCGACCTGAGAGCTTAGACCATTTGTTAAATCTACCCATGGCCACCCGTCAGCTGGCAAGCGTTTTTAATACAAGGTGAATGTTGTACCGTACGGTAGATTTTCTCTGTATGGTGGAGGTCTTCGAAATGCCGCCACTTACATGTTTTTTTTTTATGCCGCCCCCTTATGAAGCCCTCATACGGTGCCGCCTGATGCGGCCGCCTATATGTATTATAGCATGGCATTGCCTTCTGTGCGTGTTTAAGCACCACTGAAATACTAATTTATGAATGCCATGGGTCATTACATCTCTCATCCATACCTAGCAATATAATTGGTGCATCCGGAATCGGTAAATGGGGAAAGGGATGGGGGATGGAGGTGGGGGACGGGGATGGGGTTGAATATTTCCAGGTGAGACACAACTGACTTCGACATAGCATATATATACTAAATGTGGGTATTTACGGTTAGCACGTATACGATAATATATAGTGCATTAGTACAATAAATAATATCTTAGTGTGAGTAAATTATAGTGAATATACATGTCTTCTCTGCAAGTGACAATTATACTAAAGCTAGTTAATCAAGATATAATGGTTGTTGATCACAACTCATGCCACTGTAATTAGCACGGTATATTAGTCTCAACAATATATTATGTATTAAGTATTATAGTTTTCTTGAACATGCCTGACATGTGATTAGTTCGACCTCGAAATGTAATATGTCGTACATCATAGTGTGCTTTGATTTTATGTTTTAAATTGTATACAAGTGCATCTTGTAAAATGATGTGTTGTTTTTTTTTGTGTTTTTTTTTATTCTAATCAACACACAATTTTTGCTTGTAGTTAAGTTTGTTCATATAAAGCAACACATAACTAAATATAGAATAGTGTATACTTTCAAGCAACAATATGCAATGCACGCATGCATTATCAATTTAATTTGCTTTCATTCCCAGATACATTGAAATTTAGAGTACAATATGTACCATGTGAATCAAACAATGTTTCACTTAAATAGCGTCTTAATTCAAAAGGAATCTCTAACAACTTTAGTAATAAATGAGGCAATTGTTCAGATATGTACTTACATCTTGTTTACTGTGGTTTGTCAGTTAATAAACATTTTTGGCATCGTCACAAATATTCTCAATATTATGTGTTTTGCGAAACAGGGTTTCAAAGACACAATCAACATCTCTCTGCTAGGTAGGAACCATACATAATGCGATTATTCATTTACTACACTTGGTAATCACTTTTAGACGCGTTTGTCAACCAGTTAACGTGACTGACCCGCCCGCTCCGTAGTAGGTTCATTCCAGACACTGGTCATCTGTACTTAAATGTTAACTTCGTGTCCTTCACTAGAAGTTTGAGTGTGTTCGTTTGATGGTCCGGGATATTGGTCATAGGGAAAATTAACTTTGAGGCTTAAATCAGTCCAGTGCACCGAATTGTATTTGCAACTACTAACAGTAGTACTAGTAGCATGCATGTATACTACGCTTTAGTTCAAAGTTAGCGGATCTCAAACAGACATCCAACTGTAAATGTTCTGGCTATGAAAGTATACCGAGAGACTGCATTTAGCCCATTTCTTGGTGACGTCTTTCAGCTTCTATTTACATCTTGGTTAGGACTTAATTGTCTTCGAAAGTTTACTCCTCAGCGTTTTCATAAGTCGGTTATGCTTTTCGTGTTCGTGATTATTATGATGTAGCAGAATCATTGCAGGACGCCGCTTTCATCAACGTCCGTCAACAAGAAGGTCTAATACTTGTCGGTTCCTCTTCGACTTCCGGTCCCCAACATGGGGAGGGGGGGGGGGGAGGGGGGTTGGCATTTAAACGGTTAAAGCCTCTGGAGTGTTTATACTCGTGGCTACCGTTTGCATTCGCATGTTTCTCATGTTGGACTGGAAGTGTATTGCTTCGTTGCCCTGCTACTGAGATAAGTACGTGAGCTGTGAATTCCGTGTGAAATGCTTTTACATCTGTTCGCGGTTGTTTGTAGCGTGAACTATATGTTTAGAAAAATGGCTGCTGACTTGTGTCGCAGAACTAACTGGATTGTCTTATGCAGAAATGTGTGGCTGCTGGTTTTATAGTGACTGTCGCTTCCATTGACGATGAACTGTATTTTTCGTGGAGGACTATTGCGTTGTCATTCTAGTGGTAGCATTATTCACAGTAAAATGCTTTTATATCTGTCCACGGTTTTTGGTAGCGTAAACTAAATGTTCGGAATAATTTCGGCCGGCTTTGTCGCAGAACTGACTGGTATGCCTTATGCAGAAATGTGTGGCTGCTGGTTTTCTGGTGACTGCCTCTTCGATCAACGATGAGCTGTATTTTAGTTTGCGGAATTTTGTGTTGGCATTCTGCGGTGGCATTATGCACAGTGGACCTGTGCTGGCTGTCGGTTTCTGGAGATTTTTGTCTATTCCACTTTTCACATAGGGCAGTAAGGAGCATTTTGTGTGATATTTACTGGCACAGAAACGGTGCATAATGCCGTGAACTTGGAACCGCGACTAACTAACAGTTCATCTTTGCATGCACTTTCATGCGTTCTATGTCTGCTATGTCCTTGTCCGTCTTCGTGCCGGTTGACCACTGCCTCTTCTTCCAGAAATCGTACGTTCGATCACAGGTCTGTCAAAATGACTGCGACGTATAATAAGACGAGATCATAAATGGAGAGAAAATTATTCCAATAGAGTACAATGTCCGCAGTGAAACCTGGTAGTACACGATCGCACGAACATTATATTCTAATATATAGTGTATTATGTGAGGCTGTGTCTAACACTATTTTCATACTGTCTATCTGTTTAGCATATGTCATGTACATGCCTACATACTAGGTACATACAATGCCAATTATAATTTGCGAAATAGTCTATTGTACATCTTGCTATGTAGACACAGTTATATGCATGCTTTAATAAAGTTTACACCAATTTGATTCAAAACAATGCATTCCTTTTGTGAAAATAAACACAAGTGCCAGGCAATAATCGTGCAACCTATTGTCTGTGGCTTATGTGCTTTCATTGACGAAATTGCTGATGCTGTACAATTAATTCATATTCATATTTAACTGTTGCATGTCTACTGCCAGGTTACCTTACATTTGTGGCGGTAACGTGCCCATTGTTGTTGATAATGTTGCATGTCAATATTTGTTGTCCAGTTTTGTAAGCTTTGCACAAGCATCTGTCTATCTCTTCTTCTGTTTCTCATGCTGGATATTATCGCAAAAGAGGCTTATCTTTATATCCCAACTCTTCTGTTGATATAGCGTCAGCAATTTAATTGTTTCATTTCCCGATGATTTTGAGGAGTGATCTTGTAACATGTACATACCTGATTTTCTCACCTTTTAGTTTTCCTTGTCGTTCCCAAATATTCTTAAACATCACATATCTACTACCTACATTTTTTAACGTTCCATTACCCAGTATTAACACTTAATACTGAAGAATGTGAAACATAGTTAATTACTTTATTAAAGCCATCTACACTATTTTGTAATGCATTGCTTGCCTACCATATAACACAATTATCAATTAGTCATAGGATTATATTTTCCACTCAGTTGTATGACAATAACCTCAATATTAGTTATATTTATGTCCAGGTTTATCAATCTCTGATATGTGCAGCCTCATAACAATGGTGTGGATATGCATCTTTATAACCCCAGCTTTTGTGAATGCAGATTTACCATTTGAGAGTATGGAGGTTACGTACATCGCGTTAGGAATGCCACATTTCGCCTTCACCCGAGTTAGCAGTTGTATCACGGCGATGGTTGCATTTGAGAAATGCATTAGTGTTGTAGCCCCATTAAAAGTAAGTATTGTATGTTACATACTATATTTAGTCTAATTAGAAATATGTATTACACATTAAAGACTACATGTAGTTCTAAAATGAGTAAGCATTACATATTAAAGAATATATGTAGTCCATTGAAAAGTATGTGTTAAAGTTAAGACTAAATTGAGTCCCTTAAAGACTGAGTAATACATATTACATATAGATGGAAGAGTCATAATAGAAAAAGATCAGATATTACATGAATGGTCAGATTACGTTAAAAACCTGTATGACGACAACAGAGACGAACAGTATGATGTTCAAAATAATAATGAAGGACCAGCAATTTTGAAGATGGAGGTTCAGAATGCTCTTAACCATATGAAATCTGGCAAGACCCCCGGTTCAGACAGCGTCACAACAGAAATGATTAATGCTTTAGAAGAATATGGAATAGATCAAGTTACCAGTCTGCTTAATACAATATATGATACTGGAAATATACCTCAGGAGTTATGTAATTCTGTATTTATTGCAATCCCAAAGAAATCAGGAGCCTTGGGATGTGATCAACATCGAACAATTAGTATAATGAGTCACATGACGAAGATTTTGCTAAGAATTATCATGCAAAGAGTTAGGAGGAAAATACAACCTGAAATAGGAGAAGAACAATGTGGGTTTGTGGAAGGCAAGGGTACAGTAAATGCTGTGTATATACTGAGAAACATAATCGAACGTTCTATAGAAGTAAACAAAGATCTACACCTTTGCTTTATTGACTACACAAAGGCTTTTGATAAAGTGAGACATGTCAACATGATAAGGATGCTTGAAGATCTACAAATTGATGGAAAAGATCTTAGACTTGTAAAAAACATATATTGGCAACAACAAGCTGCCATAAGAGTTGATAATGAAGTAAGCCAATATCAGCCTATTAAAAGGGGTGTGAGACAGGGATGTGTAATGTCTCCAGATCTGTTTTCCCTGTACAGTGAAAGTATTTTTCAGAAATATTGAAGATATGGAAGGAATCAACATTGGGGGACGATGCATCAATAACATTAGATATGCAGATGATACAGTCTTGATTGCAGACAATGAACAGGACCTGCAAAATTTAGTAGATGCGATTGTGACACACAGTGAACAACTAGGGTTAGAATTAAATTGTAAAAAGACACAGATTATGGTCGTCACTAGGAAGGACGAAATACCACAATGTAATATACAAGTAAATGGGAATATTCTTCAACAAGTGAGCAGGTACAATTATCTCGGAACAGTAATAACATCTGATGGGAGATGCCTTGAAGAGATTAGAACAAGAATCGCCATGGCAAAAGTAGATCTTTAGCAAGATGAAAAACATATTGACCAATAAAAAGATGTCAATTGAAACGAGAAAGAGAGTGTTGAGATGCTACATTGAGCCTGTACTTTTGTATGGATGTGAAGCGTGGACAATGAGCAGTCAGGCTGAAAAACATCTGATGGCTGTAGAGATGTGGTTTCTGAGGAAAATGCAAAGAATACCATGGACAGCCAGAAAGACCAATGAACAAGTCCTTCAAGAAACAAATGAAGATCGTAAATTGATTAGAGAAATTAGACGTAGACAGTCAAAATTTTTTGGACATGTTATGAAAAGAAATGGATTGGAGAATTTGGTGACAACTGGTAAGATCGAGGGGAACAGACCAAGGGGAAGACCTAGAAGCAAGTACCTGGATGGCTTGGCCTTGTGGCATAGTCGAGACAGAAACACGGAGCTGATCCACGACTCTGGTGATCGGGTGAGATGGCAGAACATGACCGCCCACGCTTACCGGCATGGCACATGATGGATGGATGGAATACATATTAATGACGTATGTAGTCCCCCCAAAAATACGTATTACATTTTAAGGACGTATGTGGTAACATACAGATTAAGTATTCCACATTAAATAATATATGTAGTCTAATAAATAGTAAGTGGTACCAATAACAGACTATATGCAGTATCATTAAGAGTGTGTAAAGATTACAGATTATGTGTAGTCCTATTCAGAGTAAGGACGAGATTACACAATAAAGACTTCTAACACACTTTTTTAATGTTTCATGCTGGTATGTATAATATATAAGTTCGAGATGTTCATCTAGTTTATAACTGCAGCATGTTCTAAAGTACATTTTTATGAAGGTAAGCTTTTGCTTTATTGGTAGTAAAGGTTCATATTTATTGAAGGTCAAAGCCTTTTTAAGATGTGTTTCATTCACTTCGCATCACATCACAACAATATCAATACGATTCAGCAGCACCGGAAATGATTGGCAATGTTGTTACTTTAGCAAAGCATACCAAACATATCTATGTTGAGCTTATGCATGACTAATTTGTTATTTTTATCACGATGTGCATGCTCACTCTGAAACTCCAGGTGCTCTTGTTGTCTTAGAGAATCATTCCGTACAGCGGCATTAAGTTGGACCTGAAAGCTGAATTTTAGTTCAGAAGGCAATGCATCACATAAATATGAACGTCAAATTCCTTAGAAACTCAACTTGGGGATGATCATGTTGTTTGTCCATCAAAAATGATGATGATCATTCATTTCATCCAGTGGGGTTGAAAGTTTGGAGCCGTGAGATCTAAGATGGCTGATAAGGCATATTTTGATTCGAAATGTTTTTTGACAATGTGGGCAAAGAATGCTTGACGTTCCAGGAGGAGGATCTCCTGTAGTGTTTTTTCTGTCCAGCATTTTCTTCACAGCTCTGGCAGTCCTGGTTGCTACACAAGTGACTGCACCCTTATGTAATGATGTACGCCACAAATTTCCGTCTTTGGCAGCAGTCTCCTAAGTTGCATGATTGATTCCAAAAGTTTTAGTGAGATTTTCAGAGTGTCTTTAAAGCGTTTCCTCTGGTCGCCCTGGGAGAGTTTACCAAAACGCAGCACGCGTTTAATTTTTTTTTAAAATAAATAAATACAAATTCGTTTGTGAAGCCTGTGATCAGACATGCGAGTCAAGTGACCAGCCCAGCGAATCTGATTCTTCATTAGTAGAATGTGGATGCTGGGCATTGACGCTCTTTCTAGGACTTCAATGGCTGGGATCTTGTTTTACCATTTAATCTTCAATAGCCTCCTAAGGCAGACTATGTGGAAGTGGTTTAATTTCCTAGCGTGTTGCACTGACAAATAGTCCAGGTTTCACAAGTATATAGCAGTGTGATAATACAACTGCTTTGTAGACTTTCAGCTCTATTTGGAGGCTTATTTCATTTCTGTCCCACACATTCTTGTACAGTCTGCCAAAGGCCGCGCTGGCCTTTGAGATTCTTGCATTCACTTCGTCATCAATTGTGGCAGCTTGTGACACAGTGCTGCCAAGATAGGTGAATTTGTCTACAACACGTAGTCTATGACCATTCACTTTGATATTCGGCACGGTGTGATTAATCTCTGGAACTGGCTTGTACATAGATACGGGCTTTTCTAAGTTGATATTTAGCCAGAGCTGGCACATGTATATGAGAAAGTTGAAACCGTGTGTTGCATGTCTGCTTCTGAATTGGCATAAAGAGCGAAATCATTAGCAAACAGGAGCTCCATGACGGTGTCGCTGGTAGTTTTGGTTTTACCTTTCAGCCTACTGAGATTGAACAACTTTTCATCAATGCAATATTTGATGTCTATTCCAATGCGTTTTTCTCGAAGGCATTCGTCAGCATAGCTGATAACCTTAAGCTGAACATTGTTGGTGCCAGGACACAGTCTTGTTTTACTCCATTGGTGACAGGGAAGAGCTCAGCCAGTTCACCATTTTTCTGAACGTTTGCCTGCATAACATCATGAAATAGCCGCATCTTTTGCATAAACTTTTGTGGACAGACATATTTCGCCATAATCGTTCTCAGTCCTTCTCTGCTGACTGTATCAAAAGCTTTGGTAAGATCAATGAACGTGGGGAACATTTCTGAGTTCTGTTGCTGTCATTTCTCTTGCAGCTGCCTTGCAGCGAAAATCATGTCAACAGTTCCTCGTTCTTTTCTGAAGCCACATTGACTCTCAGGAAGAAGACCTTGGTCGAGATGGTCTGTGAAGCGATTGAAAATAAATCTGGCGAGTATCCTACCTGCAATAGAGAGTAAGGAGATTCCTCGGTGGTTGTCACAGGATTGGCAGCTTCCTTTACGTTTGTAGAGGTGGACTTATGACGCGTCCTTTAAATCTTGATGAATGGTCTCATTCACCCATATGTTTGTGAAGACTTGATGAAGCTTCTCTATTAGAACCTGCCAACCTGCATTGCATATTTCTGCTGGGATGGAGTCCGGATCAGCGCCTTACCATTGGAAAGTTGCTGGATGACTTATTTTTACTTCCACAATGGTTGGCAGGCCATCAAGAGTATCATTAGTGGGGACTTGGGGAAGGCAATTGAGGTTGCATTGCAGCACCCAGCTTTGAAGGATTTTTTTTCTTATCGCGATCAATGGTCACCCATCTGCACTGAGGAGAGGACTATGCCTGGTGATGTAGGACCGTAGATCGCTTTCAGTGAGTCGTAGAAGTTTTTCATATCATGTCTGTCAGCAAAGCCTTGAATCCCATCAGCTTTGTTGCTCAGCCAGGAGTCCCGTATGTGCCTAAGGTTCTACTGCACTACTCTCCGGATGTTACTGTAGGCATCTTTTTTTTTATGTTGACTTCTACTGCTGAACATAATGTCCTGTAAAAAATATACATCATTTTAAATCCTGCATTCTGTATCTAAGAATGGAATACAGGAATGTTTAGTATTTTTAATACATGTCTTAAAATGTTTTAAATGTAATTTAAAAAAAATAAATATTAACTGGGAATATAATATATACTAATGGGTATACCATGACAGATCCTCTTTCGCTCCAAAACCAAATAAAAGATTTTTGTTGCTTCTTTCGCTATGTTAATAATAGTGGGAGGGGCGGGAGATATGCTGATACACTGTATTGTTACGTGTTATATTTAAGCATGCAATAAGACAAAGGATGATGGATCATTGCACTAAAGACGTCCTATGTATCCCACACACATTTTTACAAAAAAGAAAAAAAATACAAGCAAAATAACAAAACAGCACATTGTCACACGCAAGCTCACAACATTCTGATATTGGCACCAGCTTTAAATCATAACAACCATCATTAACTCGTAGATACTACAGTTCTAATTATGATAATGATCATTTTAGTTGTTACATGTGTTAGTTTAAGACCGATTATCAACGCATTAAAAATAAGATTTGCTCCCCCGATGTGTCTCCACCTTACCGTGGTGGGGGAGCTTGCGTGTCCCATTGACCCCATGTGCTTACCGATGGATGAAAACTACATATCAGACAGCTTATGGGATAGGGGCCAGACTAAGAGAGACACAACCTGCTGCTCTGCAGGTAGACTGAGTATAGCAGTCACAAATTTAAATCAGCCGCACGAAGGCAGAAGTTCTTGGTCCGGACAATACTCTAAGGCTCTCTGTCGAGGGCTGAGGCTGAACGCCTCTAAGCCACAAACCCTCGGATGTGAGAGCCGGGCCGATACCCACCTACCGAAAAATAGAGGTGAGATATTGAGCACGCTACATGCCCAGTTCTGATACGTGTTCGGAGGCTTCTCAGCTGGGGGATATGAGGGATTCCCGGATGAGAGGGCCTGGCCGTTTCTCGTTCACTGCTGCACGGAGGTAAGGTGCTGAGCCGGCAGCACATGTAGCCTACCTCGTGAGCGAGTACCCAAAGGCAGAAAAGTGCCCCAGTCGAATGAAATGGTTACGAAAACTTTCTGTATTTAACTCATAGAGAGTGTAGACACAACTGGAAAAACGTCTCAATAACACGAAATGGAACGCGCGGCTAGCGAATCCATTGCGTGGTCCGAAGTCAAAAGTAAAAGCTAACCAAGTGGATGTCGCCCGCAGTCTGACCGTTCCTGGTGTGTGCTTGAGCGACCAGTGGCAAGCGAGATGCCCAACACATGGAAGTGAGGAACTAAAGCAGCCATGAGCAGGACGTGGCAACTCCTCGGGTGAGCCCAGTATCAGAGCAATATGTGCCGGCTCTGCAATTATGGGAGCCTCCTTGGATAGTGAGGGAATGCCCATGGTCTGCCCCTTCCTTCCCTTGTGGGTTGACCATGGTGTCGTTGACGTTCTATCTTGACCAGCTGAGATGTGGGCGACATCACAACAATAAGTCTAACGTGCCTCGAAACCCGATGAAGGCTAACCTCATTAAAAAATGCCCGCCGAAGCCGGAAGTGCCGTCCTACGAGTGGCAAAATAAAAATTAGCACTACGCATTTACGTCCGAGTGAAATGTCTCGTCCGAATGTCTCTCGTGCTAGGAACAGCTCTGAATATCTAGTTTCCGAATGCCGCCCTTGTTCGGAACAGCTCTAACTAGGTAGTTTCCAAATGTCCGTCGTGCCTGGAACAGCTCTGACGGGCACAGCGACAAGCACATGTCCGAACCGAAAACTCGCTGAGTGGATACCGTCTGCAGACTGTCTGGTTTGTGCGGGAACGGCTCGGGGCAAACAAAATGCCCAATATATTGAAGTGAGGAATTAATGCAGCAATGAGCAGGACGTGACGATTCCCTCGGTGAGCCCAGCACCAGAGCGTTATGTGTCGGCTCTACAATTATGGAAGCCACCCCGGATGGCGGAAAATGCTATGGACTGTCACTGCCTTCCTTTGAGGGATGACCGCGAAGTCTTTGACTGTTCCAACTTGACCAGCTGGGAGGTGGACGGTACCACAAACGTGAGAGTCTCCCAGGAATGATAACATGGTCAAAAATGCACGCAAATGCCGGATGTGTTGACCTAAGGGTTTCCACCCAAGGGTGCCTAACGCACACCGCAATCACATCTGAAAAAAAAAAAAAAAAACACTCCGGATGAACGCAAAGGCGAAGAAGAAAATAAGAAGTGTCAAATGCTACGCATATTCAACACTACTGTAACGCGCGGAAGCCAGGACATTGAACAAGAAACTAGAAAGTCAAATAGAGCAGGGGTGGCAAACTCAATCGCTAAGCGGGCCAAAACTCAAAAGACACATAAGGTTGCGGGCCAAACAGGATAAACATTCAATAAGCCTAAAATTAAGCATTGTTTTAAACATTAATATGAATTAAAACAGAAACAGTTTTAATAATTTAAAAAAAAAACAATCATTGGTATACACATGTTCACTCTTCTGTCAGTTTGTCATAGCACGATGTTTGGCATATTGTCTTGGCTACAAGTTCGTTTATGTTGGGAGTAAAGTTGTGTGTCATTGAGATTCTCATGATGGACTGCAAGTGTTCATTAGTGAGACGACTCATGTGTGATGTTGTGTTCATCACAGAAAACAGTTGCTCACACAGATATGTGCTACCAAACATGCTCACGGTTCGAGCCGAATGTAGACTTCAGGAATGAAACGAGTGAACTGCGGAGGGCTCCATAGTGTCATATTTTTCCTTTGGTATCCCATTACACAGCATCTCTATTAACTCCATCTACAAATTTACAGGTGCAGTTTCCATATCTATGGAAAATGAATATATGCATATATTTGTACGTCGGTTGAGACCTCTCGGGCCTGATATGATTGTACATAGGGCCTGATGTGGCCCGCGGGCCTTGAGTTCGACACATGTAACATAGAGGACCTGGAAATGTGGATGTGCAGATGATTGTGTGATATTTAATGGAAACAAAAAGTAGTCAGCTGCAGAGGTTCTAGGATAACAGGGAATAGAGAGAGAGTTTAGAAATAAACTGGAGGCAAGTGAAATATTTCGGCCACGTTAAAAGACATGATGCTCTTATAAAAACCATTACTGGAGGGCAAGGTTGAGGGCAAGCGAGCAAGAGGTTGATAACGATACAAGTGGTAAGATAACGTCAAGAGATGGACAAAGAGCAGATTGACAGCATGTGAAGTCAGGGCAAGAGACAGACAGTATTGGAGATCCATTGCAGCGAATCCTCATGGTGGAGACGGCACTTGATAGATTGATTGATTGAGTTTGAGGCAAATAAGCATCCACACAGTTAAACACACATCTATGTATTAACATTATCAACACCAGATATTCTGATACTGTGTTGAGTTCCAGCAGCACCTCGAAGATGCTGCCGTTGATCGTACATCAGAACATTTTGCAAGAAGGGAAAAGTTGGGTTTCCTTACGAAAACTCTTTAGAAAATGGCAGTAGGTGTTTATGGCACTGTGGATCATATTAGGCAGGACTAGTCTGTGGCAAACAGCCAGACACTGCAGCGCTTGGTGTATAGAAATAAGATAGCTGTCTTAAGAAATAAGGCAGAGAAATGAGAGAAGTGAGCTCTCAGTGAGCTCCCAATGAGCTCAAACAGCTAGGAAGGATGTGAAAAAGTCAGTGTACAAACAACCATTGAGTCAGTTTAACCGTTTGCATTCAGAATGCAGGTGATTTGGTAAACATCATAGGCATGTATGGGGGAATAAATAAGGTCCGCAGACTGTAATTAAACGATGTACACCACTTAAAACCTTAACTGGAGAAATCATCAATGATAAGAAACATCAAATTGATGGATGGGTAGACCACTATTTGGAGTTTTACTCATGCGATACCAATCTGGCGGATGATGCTCTTATTACCATAGAGGCTCTGCCAACTCTTGGCTACCTGGAAACACTTCCCACTATAAGAGGCGTTAAGTGTGATATTAATGAAATATCTTCTGGCAAGGCTCAGGATAAGAACGGGATACTAATAGAAGTTATCAGCAGTTGGCAAGACATACTCACATTTCAGCTCCACCAGCTAATAAAGCTATGCTAGCGAGAAGGCCAGAATATGGTGAAAATAACGATGTGTTCACATGTTTCCATTGTGAGCGATCATTTACCGCACGAGTTGATCTAATCAGTGGCATATACTATCACCAAAGGTTGTAGTTATTAGGCCTTTTTTTGGAAGCACAATATAATAAACTATCGCCTGTCAAGACTGCATCGTGTCAGTGTGTGTCGTGTTATACAGCAAAGACATGCTACCGAAAATAAAACTGTCTAAAATCAACCTTGAGTTTATAGCAACGTGATGCAAAGGACACACACCAGCTTTTTGCACTCCACCATAAGCGTGTAATATTGGTGCAAGAGTGAACAACATAATGCCATTGTATTTAATTTCACTTGGGATGTTATAAATACGATATTTTATTTTTGTAAAGAAGATTATGATCAGTTATTGTTTTATTTCAGCATATAGGCGCATTATATCTTGTAAATATTTGCCACAATCACATTTTTTATTATTTTTATGCATCCTTGTATTTCAAAATTAGGTGAAGAGTATTGTCACCCCCAAAAGAACAACGGTGGCCACGGTTGGTATCTTCATCGTCTTTACATTTAGCAGCACACCTGTATATGTTGTGAACGGCCTAGACTTAAAGTTCTCAACTGTCAGAAACAAGACAATTGTTGGGCTTTTCTCTAGAGAAGACAAAGTCCCCGTTGAGACAATTACTTTTTTAATCAACAACTTTATGATTCCGTTTTCTACATTTGCAATCATTACAATCTGCACATCAATTATGGCAATACAATTACGTAGAAGAGAAGAATGGACAAATACAGTTATTAATGTCACACAGGCTGATAAAATGGCGAAAAGAAACCAGAAAATTGTTAAAATGGTCGCAACAATTTCCACTCTTTTTATAATTTGCTTTGTTCCAACTACAATCCTTATGCTTGCCGTTGCCTTTGAACCAGGGTTGTTAGTAAATGGAAAGTACTTTTCCTTGTCGTTAGTGATAAGCGGGTTCATTTATTTAATGGAGGGCATTAACTCGTCAATGAATATTTTCATCTACCATCGCATGAGTAGCAAATACAGAATCACATTTGGACAAATGTTCATTAGGTATCAGAGCTGATCGATTGGCTAAGGAAGGAGCAACAGAAGAACAACCTGATGTGCCTATTACATACCACCAAAAGAAAAGAATGATCAAATCAATCAGAAAGCCACCAAACCTTACTCAAGACGACTACCACGTTATGGACATACCAGAACAGGTCATTCTTCTGCGCCTCAGAACAGGACACAATAGATTACGCAACCACTTGTATACAAAATTCAAGATTGGTGACTCAGCCATGTGCACATGTGGTTTGGCGTCGCAGACAGCAGAGCACATACTCCAGGATTGCCCAAACTACAACATATCCAGGCGAACCTTCTGGCCTAGAGAGACAACAGTGGAAGATAAACTCTATGGACCGCTGAATGAACTAAAAATAACTGTTAGATTCATACAAGAGACGACATTGCAGTTGTAGACATGTTTCAGGCGAACGAAAGAAGAAGAAGAAGAAGTAGAAGGTATCAAATAATGTAAAGAATAATAATAGAATACATAGCATATTATATGGTTAGGTATTTAGGATTATGTGAAATTAAATGGAACAGATAGGCAAACAGATACTAAGTACCCGTGTAAAATTATGGACTCAGGCAACACAGGGGCTCATTTATCTCTCCTCTCTCCCACAACAGTGAAGGTGTGGTCTTAATGAAGTTTAAAGAGACACAGAGAGAATTGATATTGGAAGAGACACTGAGTTTTAGATTCAAAAATTCATCTTGACTTGCCACATGTTTCCGCCTTATTCCATGTGTTATTTCACTCTTACACATTGAGGATCACACGTGAACAAATCCCAATGTATAGAGGTGGCATCTTAGTTTACTGCCATTGTAAAGAAAGGGAACAGGTTAAAGGAGAACGCCATATGCTTAATTTGTTAGTCAGTTGTATAGTTAGTTAGTGTGTTAGCTAGCTAGTTATCTAGTGTATTATTTAGATTGTTAATTGACTTGGTAGCTATCTAGTTAGTTAGTTAGTTAGTTAGTTAGTTAGTTAGTTAGTTAGTTAGTTAGTAATCTAGTTAATTAGTTTGTAATTATTTAGATAGTCATCTAGCTAGGTGGATCCTAGATTATCCTCATTCCATACAAAGCTATTTAGTCCATAAGAACTCAAGGCATCTCCTCAGCATCTCCCTCGCCAGTTATAGGTTGATATCATCATTTATGTGTCTGTTGAACATACTTTGTTCCCCATGGACAACGTTTCTGTCTGGCTTCACCCTGTTTGACTTGATGCTCTTACAATCAGGTGAGTGACTTAGAAATCATGCATGGGTGTAGGGGGAATTATGTATCTCCAAGGAGGGTATTACTTTTGTTGTGAGTTATGTGTGTCAGTAATGATTAGTGCGTAGGCAAATACTCTGCAAATGATGTCTCTGTCTCACAAGTACGCTACATATATTTGTTCTGCATTATTTGCATTATCTTCATCCGAGAAAGCCTGAGAATAATGATTGGCAGATGTTAGTAAACCACTGAAAGGGTTGGCATATGAGACAACGGCGACGATGCTCACCGTTTGTCTTAGTCCTTGCCATTATGGTTGATACTCCCTGCTTACCTTTCATTATCACTCGGTCTATGTGGTCAAGATAAAACACCCAGAGAGAGAGAGAGAGAGAGAGAGAGAGAGAGAGAGAGAGAGAGAGAAAGAGAGAGAGAGAGAGAGAGAGAGAGAGAGAGAGAGAGAGAGAACGAACGAACGAACAAACTTTATTTTAAAAGGGTAACAATTGGGCACGCAGGCCCGTCTTACATTCGGCTCTTTCAATCACTCATCTTTCATTCATCAAATGTGCATGTTACATTAATATAGGGGGAAAAAACATTGTCAAATGGATTTTGCAAGCATGAACAATGCATATTACGCATGATACATTCCCATGAAAAAAAAAAACAAACATTGTCAAATGAAAGTTGTAAACATAAACAGTGCATATTGCAATGTTGTGAGACACATCCCCCATCCACCCTCATATCCCGCAGCCACCAACACATCCCCCACCCACCAAACCTCCCTCACCCACCCACACATACCTCCACGCGCTCACACAGAACCAGGCAAACATACATGCCGCCACCAACCCACTGATCTCCCACCCACACACATTTCCCCACCCACACACATTTCCCCACCCACACACATCCCCACACACCAAGAAGAAGAAGAAGATGAAGAAGAAGAAGAAGAAGAAGAAGAAGAAGAAGAAGAAGAAGAAGAAGAAGAAGAAGAAGAAGAAGAACATACACATACCCCCGCCAACCCACACATCCCGCACCTATCCACACACATATCTCGCAATCTCACAATTTTCCCCACCCACCCACACATACATCTGTCAACCTACACCCACTCACCCACCCACAATTCGCCACCTCCCAACTAAACATCCCCACCTATACACACATCCCCACCATAAACACATCTTCCCACCTGCCCACACATATCCCCCACTCATAAACACCCAAAAACACACACCTCCCACCCACACACACCCCGCCACCCACATATACCCCACACACACACATCAGCCGCTCACACACATCTTCTCACAACTACACACCTCCCCCACCCATACACTCATCTCTCATACACATCCACCCACTCACGTACTCATCCATCAACCACTCACACCCACACATCACCCACGCGCCCATATAAAAGTACAGGTTCTATGTAGCATCTCAACACTCTTTTTCTCGTTTCAATTGACATCTTTTTATTGGTCAGTATGTTTTTCATCTTGCTAAAGGCTACTTTTGCCATGGCGATCCTTGTTCTAATCTCTTCAAGGCATCTCCCATCAGATGTTATTACTGTTCCGAGATAATTGTACCTATTCACTTGTTGAAGAATATTCCCATTTACTTGTATATTACACTGTGGTATTTCGTTCTTCCTAGTGACGACCATAATCTGTGTCTTTTTACAATTTAATTCTAACCCTTGTTGTTCACTGTGTGTAACAACCGCATCTACTAAATTTTGCAGATCCTGTTCATTGTCTGCAATCAACACTGTATCATCTGCAGATCTAATGTTATTGATGCATCGTCCCCCAATGTTGATTCCTTCCATATTTTCAATATTTCTGAAAATATTTTCAGATGTGATATATTTTCAATATGTGATCCCACAAAAGTAAAAAAGTAATAATAAATATGTAAAGGCATTATGTAAAGGCATGGGAAGAAAAGTCCCAGATGATTGGCAACAGGCAATAATAGTACCAATATGGAAAAAGAAAGGCAAAATGAGAGAGTGCGAAACATACAGAGGTATATCACTCCTGAGCCATACAGGGAAAATGTAAGCAAAACTATTGGAACAAAGAGCTAGACCAATAGTTGAACAACAGTTAAGCAAAGAACAATTCGGTTTTCGGAAACGAAAAAGTTGCACTGTTGCATTATTTACACTTAGACAAATTTGTGAAGAAACTATCGAATATAGTGACCATCAGAATATTGTGTTTGTAGATCAGGAAAAGGCTTTCGATAGAGTAGACAGATACAAATTATGGACCATCCTTGAAGACTATGGGATACAAGGGCAACTGCTAGAAAACATCATAGCCGTGTATCACTCGAGCCAAAGTGCAGTAAGAACACAAGAAGGTATATCAGATATGTTCACAGTCAATACAGGAGTGAGGCAGGGATGTGTGCTCTCTCCCCTGCTATTCAATATCTACATGGACAGAATCTCCAAACAAGCATGTCTCGACAGAACAGATTCAGAAAATTTAGAACTCTTTACTCCAGATGAAACAACTGACCCACAGGGAATAAATGAACTTCTATTTGCAGATGATCAGTGCCTGTTTTACAGCGATGAGGGTAGCTTACAAAATCATATTACTAATCTGAGTTCAACCTGCAGCGGATACAATATGAGTATAAACACAACCAAAACCGAAGTAATGCAAGTTAGCAGATCGCCAGGCCCACTAAGTATACAGATACATAACACAACTCTGAAACAAGTGAAAGAATTCATATACCTTGGAAGTATGATCACAGAAGATGGCAGATTGGACAGAAAAATTGAAATCAGATGCCAAAAAGCTAGTGCACTTACATATCAACTATCACCCTTACTGAAACATCCAAACATACCCATGTCCGCAAAACGACTGATAATAAACAGCATATTCACACCAACCCTACGCTACCAATCTCAAACCTGGACTTTATCCAAATTACACTTTAACAAAATCAACACCTGCGAAATGAGATGCCCGAGGAGAGCTGTCAACTTAACAATCCGTAAACGAGTAATAAATGCTACCATCAGACAGACTGTGCCACATTTATTGAAAGACAGAAGATCAAGTGTGTTTGGCCATGTCGTTAGAATCCAACATCAGCAACTACAATCACTGGCCTTACATCAAAGATCATCTGCGACGAGACCACGAGGACGTCAAAGAAGAACATGGATTGACGACATCAGAGACATTGTACAAACACACGGAATGACACTATCCTGTGCCGCCCACCGGGCGCTGGAACGCAAATTATTCCACCCCACGACGCTTGACGGCAGAAGTGGAAAATGATGATGATGATGATGATGATGATGAAGGGAAACTAGCAGATGTGAATAATTTGGTTTGGCCATTTACTATATATGAATTATATATGTGTTTGTCCATTTGACATAAGAAAATTGTTGTTCAACATACAGACAAATTAGAGGTGAAAAAAAAAACAGAACAATGAGAGGTACTATAGTCTGTCCGGAAATTAATGCCGTCATTCACGATCAATTATTTTGAAAACTGTCTGTTGCATCGTTATGAATTTTTTCTGCCGTCTTATATTTACCCCCACCCAAGGAATATGTCTTTGATAGGTCCAAAAGCTACTTAAATCATCGAAAGCGGCGACATTTCTTTGATGTTTTGGGGAAAATGTAGTGAATTAACACTAGTCTTACAGTAAACCTCGTTGTTTCTGGTAAGGACACAAGTACAAGGTGCAGCCAGAATCTTATAGAAGTGGGTGCAATAAAAAAGTAGCTTAAAAGTCGACAGGGTCGACTGCATTGCACCGGGTTTTTATCCCATATGGCTTAGTCTCTTTCCGCAGGGCGGAAAGCGTCGCACAAAGCACGAACTCCGTATCTCCAGCGACGAACCTCGGGAGTCTCCGAAACAATACATTCGTGAAATGAAGGAATCGAACATACAACCTTCGGAGCTCGAGTCAGACGGCTTGACTACTTCACCACGGAGACTCCCAAGAGGGGTGCCATGTGTAATATTAGTAAAGACAGAGTATTTACAGAGGCATGGGGTAAATAATGTGTAAATTGACAGGAAAGTAGAAGGAATATATTTCTTACCTTATTTTTCATTTCCTTCTTGTTTCTTCAGCTGCTGGTTAATAATTGTACACAAGTATTCATGTTACTAGGATGCATTTAGCTTTTTATATTGAGTTCGTGAAAGCTTCCAAATAGCTGTGCGCTAATGTGCGCATGGAATGACCAGAAATGATACCGCAATTTAGTAATCATGTGTCCATTTTTAAGGATCTGTTCAACTGCCTGTGTAGTTTGTTCACACGTACACATGGGTGACAGACCCGCTTTGAGTCTTCGTGACAGATTGTCTACTCTGCTGTATACTGTTCAGAGACGGACCATGATTACCTGTTTTGCACTATGAAAATAGTTGTCAGTGTCTCTGTAGTGGGCTTTCTTCTTAACGACCAAGATGTTGGTCCTCTTTTCATTGAAGTTTATAGATTGATTCGTATGCACGTGTGTTGTCCCCTAATTTGACAACGTGTTTGCTCTCAGGTTTCTTTGTATGCCACAATATGTCAGTTTCCAGCGCAATATTACTCTTCTGTTGGTATTCAATGCGTTTAGTATGTTTTTTTTTTTTTTTTCAATACCAATTGTTTGTCACCGCTGACGTCTTGCGGAATTGAAAATTCATCACTGTGGAATACAAACTGTTGCCATTGACATTGTGCTGATGATGTAATGTTTAGGGCCTGCAATTGGTCTGAATAGTTGGAGCAAGACATCACAGTAAGCGTGCACGCGGATTAAGGTCTGCGAGATGCTCAGACCTTAATCTGTGTCGGAGGATTTCACTAGATTGATGACTGCTCTCGGTTGCATACAATTCAATCCATCCTTTCTCCAATAGTCCTCTTCCTCTTTCAACACATGGTCCTCACATTTTCCCAGTAACTTTTATCAATATTTAATAGCGCTGACTGGATTAGTATCTTGACGTCAGACAATTTGAACATAGTATTGTCAGCTGCCACCTGTCCTTTAATTTTAGCCCACCCAAGTTCTAAAGGGATAAAATGAGAGTGGTACGGCGGAAGTCTCAAGCACCCATGACGATGCTCTTCTATCAACTTGTCGATTTGACATTTCTTGCATTTTGGCGTCTGTTTCACACGGGACAACAATTCTAGTCAGAAATACCTTTCTGAAAATGGTATGTTTTCCAATTGGAACCATATCTTTATTGCTCCCTTTGTGCTCGATGCTGTAGGTATTTTGTCTTCTTGGGCAACAACATTGATATCATGCATTGTCCATAATTGGACACGACGGTCTATCTAGGGATGGAAGCACAGTATTCTCGAGCCAATCTCTAAATACATTACCATTCATCTTATTATGATAATCCCTACTGTCTGTATGCTTTGATACGAACACGAGCCCAGAATTCTGTTGTAAGCCATTATGCGTATTACCAGCATGGGCCAGGACCAAAAGCTGTCTTATACTACTGGGCACATATCGCTTTATCTGCCCATCCACTGATTGCCATTCTTATCACTTGTGTGGTGCGCATTGATCCACATTTCATCCAAACACATTATGCCATAATTTTCTTTGCGCATTTCTCTTATTTCACGTAGGTATCTGCTTCTCATGGCTCCTAAATGCAGCTGCTCGCAAAGAATATTTCTACCTCGCTTGTACTTTCTAAAACTGAAGATAATGTCCTTATAAGTTTCCACAAAGTTGTTTTGGTTAGCTATATGTTATTGTTCTTTCTCAACCAAACCCTAAGTTTTCTTACAGTTACTGTTTCTTTGGCATCCAGCATTTTTATAATGCTGGATAATCCTAGATACAAAATTCTAAATTTTTATAATTTTATGAGTCTCCGTGTCGAAGTGGTCAAGCCTTTTGTCTCGGGCTCCAAAGGTCGTGGGTTCGATTCCGGGCCGCATCCTTCTATTC
>OY992881.1:105668450-105815950 GCA_963921405.1 Cepaea hortensis | reverse complement strand
TCTACGTGTTTCACGGGATTGGGCTTATGCCAAGAACCGCGCGCTGTGTAAACTGGGACTGCTCAGAGGTGTCGTCAAAATGTGGATTATTTCATGAAACATGATTATCATCATTTAAAAAAAAAAAATCTTACCACTTATCGCTAACATGGAAATGTGTAAATATTTTTCAATGGGATTGAATGCGAAATTGTGTATACACGTCAAAGCATCGCTATAAAGTTGTACACATATTTTTGTATAGAAGCTGATCGCAGGAAATTATTTTATACTATTACAAATTCCGAAAAAAGAACAGTGCATGCACTGGGGTTGAGTAAACGGTCATTTCGTCGATGGGTGCAAGAATCTGCAATTAAAGCACCACGCAATAACCAAACGGTAGGTAGAAAGGTTATTGTAGACAGCTTTGACAAAGAGGACATAAAACGAGCTATTATAAAAATTGCTTTAAAAAGTCGCTTAAAAGTCGACAGGGTCGACTTCATTGCACCAGGTTCTATCCTATATGGCTCGGTCTCTTTCCGCAGCGCGGAAAGCATCGCACAAAGCACGAACTCCGCAGCTCTAGCGACGACCCACAGATGTCTCCAAAAAATTTAACTCGTAAACTGAAGGATGCGGCCCAGAATCGAACCCACAACCTCTGCAGCCCGAGACAAAAGGCTTGACCACTTCGCTTCGGAGACTCCTAAAGGTATACAAATTTAGGATTTTATATCCAGGATTATCCATCATTATAAAAATGTCGGATGCCAAAGAAACAGTGACTGAAAAATACTTAGGGTTTGGTTGAGAAAGAACAATAACATAGAGCTAACCAAAACAACTTTGTGAAAAATTATAAGGAAATTATCTTGACTTTTAGAAAGTACAAGGGAGGTAGAAATATTCTTTGCGAGTAGCCGCATTTAGGAGCCATGAGAAGCAGATACCTACGTGAAATAAGGGGAATGCGCAAAGAAAATTATGGCATTGTGTATTTGGATGAAATGTGGATCAATGCGCACAACACAAGTGATAAGGAATGGCAATCAGTGGATGGACAGATAAAGCGATATGTGCCCAGTAGGATAGGACAGCTTTTGGTCATGGCCCATGCTGGTAATACGCATAATAGCTTACAACAGAATTCTGGGATCGTGTTCGTATCAAAGCATACAGACAGTAGGGATTATCATAATAAGATGAATGGTAATGTATTTAGAGATTGGCTCGAGAATACTGTGCTTCCATCCCTAGATAGACCTTCGTGTCTAATTATGGACAATGCATGATATCAATGTTGTTGCCCAAGAAGACAAAATACCTACAGCATCGAGCACAAAGGGAGCAATAAAGATATGGCCCCGAATGGAAAACATACCATTTCCAGAAACGTATTTCTGGCTAGAATTGTTGTCCCTTGTAAAACAGACGCCAAAAAGCAAGAAATATCAAATCTACAAGTTTATAGAAGAGCATCGTCATGGGTGCTCGAGACTTCCACCGTACCATTCTCATTTTAACCCTACAGAACTTGGGTGGGCTAAAATTAAAGGACAGGTGGCAGCTGACAATACTATATTCAAATTGCCTGCCGTCAAGATACTAATCCGGTCCGAAAGATTAAATATTGATAAAAGATACTGGAAAAATGTGAGGACCATGTGTTGAAAGAGGAAGAGGACTATTGGAGAAAGGATGGATTGAATTCTATGCAACCGAGAGCAGTCATCAATCTACTGGAATCGTCCGACACAGATTAGGGTCAGAGCAAATCGCAGACCATAATCCACGTGCACGCTTACTGGCATATTTTGCTCCAAATATTCAGACGAATTGCAGGCCCTAATCTTTACAGCATCAGCACAATGTCAATGGCAACAGTTTGTATTCCACACTGATGAATTTTCAATTCCACAAGACCTCAGTGGTGGCAAACAACTGGTATTGAAAAAAAATAATAAATAAACACACACACTAAACGCATTGAATACCAACAGAACAGTAATATTGCGGTGGAAACTGACATATTGTGGCATAACAAGAAACGTGGGAGCAAACACGTTGTCAAATTAGGGGACAACACATGT
This sequence comes from Cepaea hortensis, assembly GCA_963921405.1. NCBI lineage: Eukaryota > Metazoa > Mollusca > Gastropoda > Stylommatophora > Helicidae > Cepaea > Cepaea hortensis. The sequence continues at coordinate 105,813,875 of OY992881.1, read as the reverse complement.
GCATACGAATCAATCTATAAACTTCAATGAAAAGAGGACCAACATCTTGGTCGTTAAGAAGAAAGCCCACTACAGAGACACTGACAATTATTTTCATAGTGCAAAACAGGTAATCATGTTCCGTCTCTGAACAGTAAACAGCAAAGTAGACAATCGTTCACGAAGACTCAAAGCGGGTCTGTCACCCATGTGTACGTGTGAACAAACTACACAGACAGTTGAACAGATCCTTAAAAATGGACACATGATTACTAAATTGCGGTATCATTTCTGGTCACTCCATACGCACATTAACAAACAGCTATTTGGAAGCTTTCACGAACTCAATATAAAAAGCTAAATGCATCCTAGTAACTTGGATACTTGTGTACAATTATTAACCAGCAGCTGAAGAAACAAGAAGGAAGTGAAAAATAAGGGAAGAAATATATTCCTTCTACGTTCCTGTCAATTTACACATTATTTACCCCATGCCTCTGTAAATTCTGTCTTTACTAATATTACACATTGCTCCCCTATAGGGACACTCCGTGGTGAAGTGGTCAAGCCGTCTGACTCGGGCTCCGAAGGTTGTATGTTCCGATTCCTTCATTTCACGAGTGCATTTTTTCGGAGACTCCCGAGGGTCGTCGCTGGAGCTACGGAGTTCGTGCTTTGTGCGACGCTTTCCGCCCTGCGGGAAGTGACTGAGCCATATGGGATAAAAACCCGGTGCAATGCAGTCGACACTGTCGACTTTTAAGCTTCTTCTTTTATTGCACCCACTCCCATACGAATCCGGATACGCCTTGTGTCGTCATCTGAATTGGAGGGGCATTCATAATGTAAAACAAGTTTGTTAGCGAGAAATCACTAGTTTTTCACCAAAACATCAAAGAAATGTCGCCGCTTTTGATGATTTAAGTTGTTTTTGGACCTATCAAAGACATATTCCTTGGGTGGGAGTAAATATAAGACGGCAGGAAAAATTTCATAACGATGCAACAGACAGTTTTCATATTAATTGATCGTGAATGACGGCATTCATTTCCGGACAGACTATAAGCGATTGTCTACCGAAGTCGCGTTCATGAGTTTGGATTCTCATCGAGATGGCTGTTTAAAATAGACCTGCGTTGCCACGTCGACCCATGCCTACCCAGGTTAAAATGTGTATCGGGAAATGTCTTGACAATGGAGACGGCCGGCGTGGTATTCCCACATCGCCCAAATAGCGCCGATATATATTTGAAAGTAAGGGGCTCTCACCGTAACCCCAATAACCCTGAGATGTGTGAATTGGTTTAATTTGTTGTTCACTATACGACCTGAAAACCCAGGGCTATTTAATTCAAACCATCCTCGACTACCTGCTCGGCCGGCAAGCGTATTTTAAATAACACACGCAGATTCAATGCCCGATTTATAACCGCCATGTGTCATTATTCAAGTCATCTCTCATTCATTGTTCATTACAATTCTCATCCATACCTTGCGATATAATTAGTCCATACGGGACATGTAAATGGAGGGGGAGTCGCGTGTTGTCAGTTTTACACAAGGCGATACAGCTGACTTTAACATGGCGTGCATATACGAAATGCGAGTATTTTCTTAGTAGTACGTATACTACAATATATAATATCCTACTGTTGTGTAATTTGTAGTCAGGAAGCTATCTGTCTCTGAAAGCACAGTATACTAGCCTCAACAATGCATCACTTATTAAATGTTATGGTCTTTTTTCGAACATACCTGCTACTTTGTTATTAGTTCGACCACAACAGACAATAATTTGTGCGTCATAGTTTACTATTATCTTATGTTTTAAATTATATGCAAGTGCCGCTTGTTCATTGATATGTTTATGCAATGAACACATACCATTAGTTTGTAATTCCGTTTCATCACATACAGCAATGCAGTTTATTACACACATAACTAAATATAGACTAGTGTTGTTTTTAAGCAACAATATTTAATGTCCGCATGCATTATAAATTTGATCTTAGATTCATTTCTAGTCAAAACTGAAATGTGGAGTACAATATGTACTCTGTGAATCAAACGAAGTTTGCGTCAGATAGCTTGTCGAATCATGAGGAATCCACATCAACTTTAATAATAAATGCGGCAGTAGTTCACATATGTACTTACATCTTGTTAACTGGGCTATGTCAGGTAATAAACATTTTTGGCATCGTCACAAACATTCTCAATATCATTTGTTTTGTGAAACAAGGTTTCAAAGACACAATCAACATCACTCTGCTAGGTAGGATACATACACTATGTGCTTGATCTTTTACTACATTTAATAATCACTTTAAGACGCTTTCGTCACCAAGTAAATTTTACTGGCCTGACCGCGCCGTAGTGAGTTCATTCCAGATATTGGTCATTTGTACTTAAATGTTGATTTCTGAGCGGTTACTAGAGGACGTAAATACGAGTACAAGTACCTCTGAAGTTTGAGTGAATTCGCTTTATAGCCGTGAACATTGGTGATATAGAATATTAACCCTCACACTAATATCAGTCCAGTGCACCGAATCGTAGTAGCAACTACTAGCAGTTGACTACGGTTGGGTTCAAAGTTAGCGGAAACCCCTCCAAAAATATCCAACTTCCAATGTTCTCGTTGTGAAATTATACTGAGGGACTGCTATTAGCCCATATCTCAGTGATGTCTTCCGGCTTCTATTTATATCTTGGTTTGGACTTGTCATAGAAATTTTACTTCTCAGCGTTTTCATAAGTCGGCTATGACTTTTGGTCTTCGAAATTATTATGATGTAGCAGATCCCTTGCAGAACGTCGCTTTTACAGACGCTCGTCGAAAAGATTGCCTAAGTCGTGTCAATTCATTTTCGCTTGCACCTTCATGCTTTCTATGTCTGCTATGTCCTTGTCCGTCTTCGTGCCGATAGACCACTGCCTCTTCGATCACGAGTCTGTCGAAGGGACTGCATCGTTTAATAAGGCCAACACATAACAGGAGAGGTACTGATTTCAACAAAGCGCGATCTCCTTAATGAAAAGGGGCGATACTGGATTTAAAGAACGTTATATTCTAACCTATCTTGTCATTGTATTATGTCAGGCTGTATCTAATGCTATATTCATGATGTACCTATGTTTATTCTATTTATTACAGATACATGCCTTCATACTAGGCATAAACTATGTAAATTACGATGGTAGATCAGAAAGGTATGCAACACAATTATTATCTCTGTAACCGATTATAACATACAAGTGAAATTTAGTCATAATGTTCATGCACATGTGAAGCAAACATTTGTATTTCTCAACATTATCCCCATTAACTTTAATAATGCATTATGTCATCTTGAAACAAGAGCATGTATCCCAGATCTGTACCACATCTTGTCCTGTTCTGGTAGCTATTTCTTCACTGCATTAATCACTCCGTTGTCTTCAAACTTTGGCCCACGGATAGCATTCTTTGGGGGGCTGAATCCCTGGAAATCAGTTTGTGCCAGGTATACGTTTTGTCGATTGCCTCCCTTGTTTGCAAGTTTGTGCGAGAGCTCGAAGAACTCATCTTGCGCATACCTTTCAATATCCCAGGATTTCAAAAAATTGCAATCGCACTACATTTGCTTATTGAAAGCTGCATGGATAATTGTTGACTTGTGATTCGCCTATCTCTACACATCATGATATCAGCACGTTCTAACATGATTCGACAGGTACTGTGGCAGGACGTCCAGAGCACGGCTTTTCAGCCAGCTCTATATCTCCACATGCAAAAACCAAAACTCTCTGCGCCCAGCGACTAACTGTGCTTCTATTGACTTCAAAACTGCCATAAATAGTACACAAACGTGTGTAAATGGTAACAACAGTTTCTTTCACTGCGATCAAACATTCTATAACAATCCTTTGCTTGTACGTCAGTCATATGTGCCATTTCAACGGTTTTATGTCGGGGTTAACATTGGTTTACAGAGGTGCGATTTGGAATACACCTTCAATAGATTATAAACTTAAATTGGTGCCAATTTAATGAGAGAGATCAAAGATAAGCCAGGAATATTAATCGGAGATTATAATATAAACAATATACGCTATGCAAATGAAATAGTATTGGTAGCGGATAATGCAAACTTACAACAATTGTTGGACATTGTATTCGTAGCAACAGAGAGTAAAAAGAAAGGTCTCTCCTTGAATATCAAGAACAATGGTGAGTGTCTTTAAAGCGTTTCCTCCGGCCGCCTTGGGAGCCATTACCACAATGCAGTCGCCGCAAACAAATCGTTTAGGGAGCCTGCGATCTGGCATGCGAGTTTAGTGACCAGCCCAGCGAATCTGATTCTTCATTAGTATAGTTTGGATACTGGGAAGGGACGCTCTTTCTAGAAATTCAGTGTCTGGGATCTTGTCTTGCCATTAACTCTTCAATAGCTTCCTGAGGCAGACTGTGTGGAAGTGGTTTAATTTCCTAGCATGTCGCTGATAAACAGTCCAGTTTTCACAAGTATATAGCAGTGTGGATAATGCAACTGCTGTGTAGACTATCAGCTTTGTTTGCAGGCTTATTCCATTTCAGCCCCTTACTTCTTGTACAGTCTGTCAAAGGCCGCACTGGCCTTGGGGATTCTTGCATTAACTTCGTCATCAATTGTGGCAGCTTGTGACACAGTGCTGCCAAGATAGGTGAATTTGTACACAACACTTAGTCTATGACCAATCACCTTGGTATTCCGCACGGTGTGATCATTCCCTGGAGCTGGCTGGTACATAACTACAGTCTTCTCCAAGTTGCTATTGAACCCAAAGTTGGCCCAGGCATATGAGAAAGTTGAAACACTGTGTTGCATGTCTGCCTCTGAGTTGGCATATAGAGCTCAATCATCAGCAAACAGCAGTTATCTGACGGTGTCGCTGTTAGTTTTGGTTTTAGCTTTCAGCCTTCTGAGATTTAACAACTTTCCATCCATGCGTAGTTGATATCTACTCCAATGTCCTTGTTCTCGAAGACATTTCTCAGCATAGCTGAAAACATAAGGCTGAACAGTGTTGGTGCCAGGACACATCCTTGCTTCACTACATTGGTGACAGTAAAGGCTCAGACAGTTAACCATTTTCCTGTACTCTTGCCTGCATACCATCATGAAATAGCCGCACTATTTGGACAAAGTTTCGTGGACAGCCAAATTTCGCCATAATCTTCCAATGTCCTTCTCTGTTGACTGTATCAAAAGCCTAAGTAAGGTCAATGAAAGTGGAGAACATTTCGCAGTTCTGTTCCTGACATTTCTCTTGCAGCTGCCTTGCAGCGAAAATATTGTCAACAGTTCCACGTTCTTTTCTGAAGCCACACTGACTCTCAGGAAGAAGACCTTGATCGAGATGCTTCGTGAGGCGATTGAGAAGAATTCTGGCGAGTATCTTCCCTTCGATTAAGAGCAAGGAGATGCCTGGGTGGTTGTCACAGGATTGGCGGTTTCCTGTATGTTTGTAAATGTGGACTGTTGTCTGTTCTTGAAATCTTGTGACATGGTCCCATTCACCCATATGTTTGTAAAGACATGGTGAAGCTGCTCTATTAGGACCGGCTCTCCTGCCTTGTATATCTCTGCTGGGATAGAGTCAGGACCAGGCGCCTTACCGCTGGAAATTTGTTGGAAGGCTTTGTTTGCTTCCACTATGGTTGGCAGGTCATCAAGAGTATAATTAGTGTGAACTTGAGGACGGCAGTTTATGGTTTCATCATCGAAGAAGGAAGTTGCATTTAAGATGTTGCTGAAATGCTGTGCCCAGCGTTGAAGGATTTCGTTTTTTATCGGTGACCAATGTTCCCCCATCTGCACTAAGGAGGGGGACTATGCCTGGTGATGCAGGAACATAGACAGCTTTCAGTGAGTCGTAGAAGTTTTTCATATCATGTCTGTCAGCAAAGCCATGAATTTCACCAACTTTATTGCTCATCCATGAGTCCCGCATGTGCCGAAGTTTCTGCTGCACCACTCTCCGAATGTTATTGAAGCATCGTTTTTGATGTTGACTTCGGGTCATTCAAATATGTGTTGAGGAGAAGATGTTTCTCGGTCAGCAATTGGTTTATGTCTTCTGAATTTTTAACAAACCAGTATTTATGCTTTGTGGGGGGGGGGGGGGCGTTGGGAGGGCGTGAACCCAGGATTTCCTAGCAGTATAGTAAAGTAAGTCCTTTAGGGCTCTCCACTCAGTTTCCTCATGCTGTTTAGCTGCAACACTGGGCTTGAGGCGGTATTCCAGCATATTTTAAAACGACAGATGTATTTATTTCTGTTTCGGCGGGTGACATTTAGTTTTTTGTTGTTGTTGTTGTTGTTTTTTGGTTTGCATTTTTACCCCTTGATGATACCTTGGTAATTTGATGTGTATGTTTATTTTAGAGATAATGAAACTATGGTCTGTCCAACATTCGACACCACACATGGATTTTTTCACCCGAACGTGTTGTCTGTCACTCCTCCTGACGATGACAAAGTCAATGAGGTGCCAGCGAGGCTGCATCCACTATGTCCTATTTCTAGTGGAAAGACGGAAAATTGTGTTGATGATCAGGAGATTGTGTTCGGCACAGGCCTGAATTAAAAGGAGTCCATTGCTGTTACAATTTCCGTTCCATACTTTCCAATGATGCCACTCCAAGAGGCGGTATCCTTGCCTACTTTAGCATTGAAATCACCAAGAGGTATACGTTTGTCTCCTTTGGGAACAGATGTCAATATGTTGTTCAGGTCCTCATAGAACTTGTTTTTGACGCCATCTTCATTGGGCATGGCTGGTGCGTAGACACTCACGATGGTTGCATGCTTCTTTCCCCTCAGAAGGAGTAACTTAATGGTTATAAGCATGTCATTTATAGCCCTCGGAAATTCAGCTAGTTTTCCAGCCAGGGACGACTTAATGGCAAATTCCACACCGTATTAGAGTCTTTCCTCAATTTTCCTTCCATTCCAGAAGAATGTGTAGCCGGCATCTATTTCACAGATTTGGCCTTCTTCTGCAAGTCGTGTCTCGCTCAAGGCTGCAATGTCGATGTTGTACCTGCCCAGCTCTCTCCCAGTCAGTGCTGTTCGTCTCTCTGGGCCCGATGCGCCGCCTCTATTACGTAGGATGCGTAAATTCCAAGTTCCGATTGTCAAGGGAATATGGTTAGCTCTTTTAGCATTACCCGTTTTTACTTGTTTGTATGTCGACCGCAGTTAGGGTATCCACCAACCGCGGCTAGCTGGTTAGGTAATGATGAAGCAGACAATGTTCAGGGCACCTTTTCCATCCCCTTCCTCGTGCTATGGAGGTGAGCAGTGTTTTTCTATAGAGGGCTGAACAGTCGCTCAGGGGGCTGCCGAATCCCACTGCTGCTCCGGTCAGTAGAAGACGACCATATGGCCTAAGCCGCCTGTGTACAGGTCTGCGACGACGGCTGCCAGCGCACCCATGCCTGCCGCTTCGCCGCTCGTCCATTGCCACAGGGCTTCAAGGTGATATTTGAAATTGGATGAAGAATGACTTGCGCGATGAATTGGATTAAAGTGAGGAATTGGAGAGTAATACTGTATCATCAGCATACCGAATCTCTGGTTTTTCATTCCCACCGATATTTAAGGCATCATATTGCTCCTTAATTATATCATCTCTGACATTTCACATTATATTTTCGGCGTACATGTTAAACAAATAGGGTGACAGCACACAGCCTTGACGGACTCCTTGCTTGATGTCAAACCAATCTGATGTCTCGCCATCAATTCTAACCGCTGCTTGTTGGTCTAGATAAGGCATTTGTATGAGTTGTTATGAATATTTTGTTACTACTGTTGCATATTAAATTTGTTTCCCACGTACGGACAGGCATATGGTCCTTAATGCCAAATGGTATCTGAAAGTTGCTGCAGATATAGATCATAACCCGGAATGAGGTCATGGATATGATCAACGGTCATAGACTGAGACGGAGCATGTCCTGGACGGCACAGGCGGACACATCTATACGCCAAGCGTGCGATCTAGAGACCAACAAGTGTGAAAACGAGTGTGTTAAAGTAACGGGAGACATAACGGACTGGCATAATGTAATAGTCACACCGGGATTATGAGACTACGACCTTTAGCATGAGAATGGAGGTGGAAGCAGTAATAGCGGTATTCCGTTGGTTGGAGGACACCACTGCATCACACACTGCATTCATTACGGATTAAACGAGTATGCTTAGTAAGGCGGAGAAAGGAATGTTTCGTGTGGAATTGTTATCCTCGCATCAGAGGTCATAGATTGTGTGAAATATATGGATGTTTTGCCCTGGTCTTGCGGGAGTGCGGGGGATTGAACAGGCTGATAGGATGACAGGGAATGCACCTCTTGGTGGTAGATCAACTATGGGTAATGGAAAGTGGAGCTGTGAGTAAGGTGGAGTAGGCAGGGAAACAGACTGAGAACTCATATGTGGACATAATGATATTGCAGGGGATAGGCAGGGGTTTTGGAAGAATTTCAAAACTGAGAGGGAAGACCAGGAAAACTGTTGATCATTTAGCGGTGGGAACGATTAGTAGTAGGACTCCCTGCTGGCTGTTGAACGAAGGGACGGAGCGCGTATGGGAATGTCATGAGTGCAGTGATGTCGGTTCTGAGCTCAACTCAAATCAAATTAACAGTTAACCAGCTGTTTAAGCTTCTCACAATCATATGTCTATGTTTTTGTCTGCCTCTCTTGTCGAATATTATTGCACAAGAGGCTATATTTTTTATATCCCACCTCGTCTGTTGAAATGGCGTCAGCATATTTAATTTGTCATGTCCTGATGGTTTTGAAGAGTGATCTTTGTAACACCTGCATGCCTGATATTCTCATGTTTTTATTATTTTGTTGTTTAATAATATGCTTAAACATCACATATCTTCTACCTTCATTTTCGTAATGTTACGTAACACAGTATTGACATTAATACAGAAGAAGAAGTGTGCCGTGATGTTGATCCAACGACTAAACTAAACTAAACTAAACAGAAGGACATGGCAGATAATTAATTACGTTATTCCTGTCATCTACAATTTCTTCTAATACCATAATTATCTCTTATATAACATGGTAAGCAATAATCTATCGAGTTAGATTTTCCAATTATTTGTATGACAATAATCTCAATATTAATTATTTCTATCCAGGTTTATCAATCTCTGATTTATGCAGCCTCATAACTATGGCGTGGATGTGCATCTTTGTGACCCCAGCTTTTGTGGATGCAGACTTGCCATTTGAGAGTATGGAGGTTACGTACCTTGCGTTAGGAATGCCACAGTTTGCCTTCATCCGAGTGAGCAGTTGTATCACTGCTATGATTGCATTTGAAAAATGCATTAGTATTGTAGCCCCGTTAAGAGTAAGTATTATATATTACAGATTATATGTAGTTTTATTAGGAATATGTATTACATATTAAAGACTACATAAAGAGAAATATTTCATATTAAAGAATATATGTAGTCCATTGAAAATTGTGTGTTACATATTAAATGTAGTCTCATAATGATTCAGTATTACCTATTAAGAACTTATGTCGTCCCATAAAGAATAAGTATTGCCCATTGCAGACTATATGTAGTCAAATAAATAGTAACTATTGCCTATTTAAGACTATATGCAGTATCATTAAGAGAAAGTATTACGGAATAAAATTATGTTCAGTCATTTGAAGAGTGAGTATCTTTAAGAGACAATGGCTTCGGTCACCGGTCAGTATGGTCACTCCCAGAATGGAAAGCAACGGCGAACTATCTTCTTTAAGGTTGCCTTATTCGCCTAAGTACAGATCATAACAAGAAAAAGACAGGGGCACGTATATTAACAACATGGAATCTTCGGACGTTAAGCGACAATGGAAAATTATATAACATCAAACAAATAATGGACAGACTGAAGAGTAATATATTAGGAATGTGCGAGACGAGATGGTTAGGGACAGGGAGTAAGACAGGGGATGATTTTAAGATTATTTATTATGGGGGAATAGAACGACAAAGGAGTGTAACAATTATCTTGGATAGGCAAACATCAAAGTCTGTTAAAGAATAGTGGGCTGTGTCAGACAGAGTTATATAGGTAACATTATTCGGCAGACCTGTTAACATAAATGGCATTCAAATGTATGCCCCAACAGGAGAACGCAGTGAAAATAGTATAGATGAAATTTATGACATTTAGTCTGCTTTGAAGAAATGTAAAAATACAGAAGTAAATATCATAATGGGTGACTTTAATGCAAAAATCGGATGCACATTTGGCAACCATAATTTTGAGAGAGCGAAACGAAGGAGGAAACAGACTTGTATAATGGACAAAAGAGCAGGAAATTAATGTAGGAAACGCCTGGTTTGAAAAACATCATAGAAGATTATGGACAAGGAGGAGTCCTGACAGCAGGATTATAAACCAGATTTATTACACCCTGATTAGCAGAAGGTTTTGATATAGGTTAAGAATCGCAATAACAGTTCCAAGTACAGCCTGTTACAGTGATCACATATTGCTTACAGGCACATTGAAGGTAAAGTTAATTAAAGAAAGTCAAGTATACAACAGGAAACACTAAATATGATCTGTGTACATTGAAACAAAATGACAAGGAAATACAAGATATGTTAACATAGAAGTAAAGAAAATATGTGATATGTTGTCTAATCTAGAGATCCTATTTCAAAATGTGAATAATCAATGGGAAATGTTGCAGAATTCCAAAATTAAGGAAAGTTGGTGGTAAGAAATGGAAGACATTTTACAATTAATGGAAACAAGACGACACAACAAAAATAATCCTGCCAAATATGAAGAACGTCACATAAACATCAGCACATTAAGTAAGGAGGCAAAAAGAAGCATGGCTTGATAAAAATTGCATAGGAATTTAAAAAGAACACAACAGTAAAAATACCAATTTATTGTTAAAAAAACATTCAGGAGTTTACTAATAAAAGAACAAGTGCATCAACATGCTCCCTAAATACACAAGATGGAAAAATCATAATAGATAAAGATCAGATTTTACATGTATGGTAAGATTATCCGAAAAGCCTCTTTGATAATATCAGAGAAGAGCAGTATGATATTCGAAATAATAATGAGGGACCATCAATTTTGAAAATGGATGTTCACAATGTTCTTAACCATATGAAAACTGCAAGTCCCCCGGTTCAGACATCACAACAGAAATAACTAATGCTTTAGAAGAATATGGAATAAATTCAGTCAGTAGACTGCTGAACGAAATATATAATACTGGAGATATACCTCATGAATTATGTAATTGTGTATTTATTGCAATCTCAAAGAAATAAGGAGCCTTGGTATGTGATCAACTTCGAACAATTAGTATAATGATACTCATCACGGAGATTTTGCTAAGATTTATCATGCTAAGAGTTAAGAATACAATGAAACATGAAATAAGAAAAGAACATTTTGGGTTTGTAGAAGGCACGGGTACAGTCAATGCTGTGTATATGCTGAGAACAGTAATTGAAAGTTCTATGGAAGTAAACAAAGATCTACATCTTTGCTTTCTTGACTACACAAAGGCTTTCGATAAAGTTTTCAGTTATCAGTTATCAGTTGGGGTATCTTCATTGCACTCTGGACAGGTCCATAGGTCGATAAAGTAAGACATGTCAACATGTTAAAGATGCTTGCAGGTCTGTAAATTTATTAGAAAATCCTGAGACTTGTAAAAAAAAACAACATATATTTGAAACAACAAGCTGCCATAATAATTGACAATGAAGTAGGTCAATATCAGCCTGTTAAGAGATGTGTGAGACAGGGATGTGAAATGTCTCCAGATTTTTTTTTCTCTGCACAGTGAACTTATTTTCAGAAATATAGAAGATGTGAACGGAATCATCATTTTTTTTTTTTTTTTGGGGGGGGGGGGGCAAACAATAATAACATTAGATATGCAGATGATACAGTATTGATTGCAGACAATGAGCAGCATCTGCAACATTTAGTAGATGCGGTTGGTACACACAGTGAAATATAGGGTTATAATTGAATTGTAAGAAGACACATATTATGGTCGTGACTAGGACGAATGTAATACGCCAATGTATTTATACAAGTAACAGGAAATATTCTTAAACAAGTCAACCGGTACAATTATCTCGAAACAGTCATAAATCTGATGGAAGATGCCTTAAAAGCGCCATGGCGAAGGTAGCCTTTTGCAATCTGAGAAACATGCTGACCAATAAAATGATGTCAACTGCAACAACAAAAAGTGTCCTGAGTTGCTACATAAAACCTGCAGTTTGTGGGATGTGATGCGTGGAAAATCAGCAGACAAGCTGAAAAACATTTGATGGCTGTGGAAATGTGGTTTCTGAGGGAAATGTAACGAATACCATGGACAGAGAGAAAATCCAATGACCAAGTCCTAAAAGAAACAAATCAAAATCGTAAATTGATTACAGAAATTAGACGTAGACAGTAAAAATGGTCGGGCATGTAATGAAAAGAAATAAACTGCAAAACTTGGTCACACTGTGGGGGAAGAGAACAATGGGAAGACAGTGAAGTAAGTACATGGATGGCTTGGCCACGTGGCATGGTTGAGACAAGAACACTGAGTTGATCCACGACTCTGGTGATCGAGTGAGATGAATCGAGTGAATCATGACAGCCCACGTTTATCGGTATGGCACATGATGGAAAGATGTATAACACAATAAAAACTTCAGCTGATACAATTTTTATTTTGTTTTATCTGTAGTGCATACATTTATAATACATATGTTCAAGAAGTTCAGCTAATTTATAACTGCCGCACGTTCTAAAGTATATATTTATGAGGGCAAGATTTTGTGTTTTTTGTAGTAACGGTGCATCTTCACTGGAGATGAATATCCTTTGAAGACGTGTTCTATTCACTTCAAATAACATCACATCAATATCAATACGATTTCAGCAGAGCACGAAATGATTCACAATATTTTCACTTTAGCAAATCATACTATACATGTCCGTGTTGCGCTTATGCATCATTTGTTATATATCTAAGATGAGGTGGACTATTGTCGATTATTATCTGCCAGGAGATCACAGCCAGCTACGTTCACGTAGCCTTCGTGTTTTCCCGTCCGTATCTAATGTGGGTTAATTCTGGCTGGTAACAGAGTCATTGTCAACCAAACATTGGATCAAGATGTGAATGCTCGCTCGGACACGTCCAGTGCTCTGACGGCGTTAGGTGATCATTCCGTACAGAAACATTAAGTTAGACTTTAACTTTGACTGTTCTTCCAGAAGGTAATGTTGTTGTTTGTCCATCAAGAATGATGATGACCATTCATTTCATCCAGTGGGGTTGAAGGTGTGGAGCCGTGGGTTCTAAGATGGCTGATAAGGCCTATTTTGGCTCGAAATGTTCTTTGACAATGTGGGCAAAGAATGCTTGACGTCTCTGGAGGAGGATTTCCTGCAGTGGTTTTTCTGTCCTGCCTTTTCTTCACAGCTCTTGCAGTCCTGGTTGCCTCACATATGACTGCACCTTTGCGCAATGATGCACGCCACGAATTTCGGTCTCTGGCTGCAGCCTCCCAGGTGTCATGATGAATTCCAAAAGCATTCAGTTAAATTTTCAGAGTGTCTTTAAAACGTTTTCTCTGGCCACCTTGGGAGCGTTTACCACAACGCAGTTCGCTGTAAAAAATTCGTTTAGGGAGCCTGTGATCTGGCATGCGAGTCAAGTGGCCAGCCCAGCGAATCTGATTCTTCATCAGTAGAGTGTGGATACTGGGCATGGATGCTCTTTCTAGGACTTCAGTGTCTGGAATCTTGTCTTGCCATTTAATCTTCCTTAGGCAGACTGTGTGGAAGTGGTTTAATTTCCTAGCGTGTCTCTGATAAACAGTCCAGGTTTCACAAGCATATAGCAGTGTGGATAATACAACTGCTTTGTAGACTTTTAGCTTTGTTTGCAGGCTTATTCCAGTTCTGTCCCATACATTCTTGTACAGTCTGTCAAAGGCTGCACTGGCCTTGGAGATTCTTGCATTCACTTCGTCATCGATTGTGGCAGCTTGTGACACGGTGCTGCCAAGATAGGTGAATTTGTCCACACCACTTAGTCTATGATCATTCACTTTGATATTCGGCACAGTGTGATTATTCCCTGGATCTGACTGGTACATAACTACAGTCTTCTCCAAGTTGATATTGAGCCCAAAGTTGGCACAGGCATGTGAGAAAGCTGAAACATTATGTTGCATGTCCGCCTCTGAGTTGGCGTATAGAGCGCAATCATCAGCAAACAGGAGCTCTCTGACGGTGCCGCTGTTAATTTTGGTTTTAGCTTTCAGCCTTCTGAGAATGAATAACTTTCCATCCATACGGTAGTTGATGTCTATTCCAATGTCGTCATTCTCGAAGGCATTCATCAACATGGCTGAAAACATGAGGCTGAACAGTGTTGGTGCCAGGACACATCCTTGCTTCACTCCATTGGTGACAGGAAAGGGTTCAGACAGTTCACGATTTTTCTGTACTCTTGCCTGCATGCAGTCATGAAATAGCCGCACTATTTGGACAAACTTTCGTGGACAGCCATATTTTGCCATGATCTTCCACAGCCCTTCTCTGCTGACTGTATCAAAAGCCTTGGTAAGGTCAATGAAAGTGGAGAACATTTCGCGGTTCTGTTCCTGACATTTCTCTTGCAGCTGCCTTGCAGCCAAAATCATGTCAACAGTTCCACGTTCTTTTCTGAAGCCACATTGACTCTCAGGAAGAAGACCTTGATCGAGATGGGCCGTGAGGCGATTGAGAAGAATTCTGGCGAGTATCTTCCCTGCAATTGAAAGCAAGGAGATGCCTCGGTGGTTGTCACAGGATTGGCGGTTTCCTTTACGTTTGTAAAGGTGGACTATTGACGCGTCCTTAAAATCTTGTGGCATGGTCTCGTTCATCCATATGTTTGTGAAGACTTGGTGGAGCTGCTCTGTTAGGACCGGCCCACCTGCCTTGTATATCTCTGCTGGGATGGAGTCAGGACCCGGTGCCTTGCCGCTGGAGAGTTGCTGGATGGCTTTGTTTATTTCCACTATGGTTGGCAGGTCATCAAGAGTCTCATTGGTGGGAACTTGAGGAAGGCAGTTGATGGTTTCATCATCGAAGAAGGAAGTTGCATTTAAGATTTTGCTGAAATGCTCTGCCCACAGCGTTGGAGGATTTCTTTCTTATCGGTGACCAATGTTCCCCCATCTGCACTGAGGAGGGGAACTATGCCTGGTGATGAAGGACCATAGACTGCTTTCAGTGAGTCGTAGAAGTTTTTCATATCGTGTCTGTCAGCAAAGCCCTGAATTTCATCAGCTTTGCTGCTCAGCCAGGAGTCCCGCATGTGCCGAAGTTTCTGCTGCACTACTCTCTGAATGTTCTTGAAAGCATCTTTTTTTGATGTTGACTTTGGGTCATTCAAATGTGCCTTGAGGAGAAGATGTTTCTCGGCCAGCAATTGGTTGATGTCTTCGGAATTTTCATCAAACCAGTCTTTATGCTTTCGGGGGGCTGGGCCCAGGATTTCCATAGCAGTGTTGTAAATTGTGTCCTTTAGGGCTCTCCATTCTGTTTCTGTATCCTGTTTAGCTTCAGCATTGGGCTTGAGGCGGTCTTCCAGCATATTTTCAAACGACTGCTGCATTTTCTTGCTGTTTAGGCGGGTGAGATTTAGCTTTGTTTGCATTTTCGCCCCTTGAGGACGCCGTGGTGGCCTGATGTGGATGTTCATTTTCGAGACAATGAGACGATGGTCTGTCCAACATTCGGCACCACACATGGGTTTTGTCACTCGAACGTCTTGTCTGTCACTCCTCCTGACGATGACATAGTCAATGAGGTGCCAGTGTTTCGAGCGAGGGTGCATCCACGATGTCCTATTTCTCATGGGGAGACGGAAAATTGTGTTCGTAATCAGGAGATCATGTTCGGCACATGTCTGAAGGAGGCGGAGTCCATTGCTGTTACAATTTCCGACTCCATGCTTTCCAATAATGCCACTCCAAGAGGTGGTGTCCGTGCCTACTCTGGCATTGAAATCCCCAAGGAGTATAAGTTTGTCTCCTTTGGGAACAGATGTTAATACATTGTGCAGGTCCTCATAGAACTTGTTCTTGACATCATCTTCGTTGGTCATAGTTGGTGCGTAGACACTCACAATGGTTGCGTGCTTCCTTCCATTCAGCAGAGGCAACTTCATGGTCATGAGCCTGTCGTTTATAGCCTTTGGAAATTCAGCTAATTTGCCGACCAGGGCCGACTTAATGGCAAATCCCACACCGGATTGGCGACTTTACTCGCTTTTCCTTCCACTCCAGAAAAATGTGTAGCCGGCACCAATTTCACAGATTTGGCCTTCTTCTGCAAGTCGTGTCTCGCTCAAGGCTGCAATGTCGATGTTGTACCTGACCAGCTCTCTCCCAATCAGTGCTGTTCGTCTCTCTGGACCCGACGCGTCATCTCTGTCAAGTAGGGTGCGTACATTACAAGTTCCAATTGTTAAGGGAATATGGTTTACTCTTTTAGCTTTGCTTGTTTTATCTTTCTTTGTATGTCGACCGCAGTTAAGGGTACCCACCAACCGCGGCTAGCTGGTTAGGTAGTGATGAAGCAGACAATGTTTAGGGCACCTTTTCTAGCCCCTTCCTCATGCTATGGAGGTGAGCAGTGTGTTCCTATAGAGGGCTGCTCAGTCGCTCAGGGGGCTGCCGAATCCCACTGCTGCTCCGGTCAGTAGAAGACGACCATATGGCCTGAGCCGCCTGTGTGCAGGTCTGCGACTACGGCTGCCAGCGTACCCACGCCTGCCGCTTTGCCGCTCGCCCATCGCCACAGGGCTTGAAGGTGATATGTGACGTTGGATGAATAATGACTTGCGCGATGACTTGGATTAAAGTGAGGAAGAGTTGCGCAATTCGTCGACCTCACTCTCTCGCCTGAGTCCATCTGAGTCCAGTGGCAAGACAAGTCGAGACGATTGGAGACGAAAACAGGTGTAGTGGATGACCAGGGCGCTCTACGTGCCTTGCCGTGCTCATTACGTTCCACAACGCTTTGCAGGTAAACGCCGTCTTGCCCGTTGAATCAGGAATGATTTCTTCCGCGCAGTCTGCCGAATCCTGTCTTCACATGCTGGGTAGGCATACCCTAGTTTACCTCTTGGTTTGACACCAAATCGGATACCCATGCCTGGTTTAGCCAGCCTCGCACAGCTGTTGCCCGGGGGGTGGCCGCTGTCAGAAGGTAATGGCAGTCTAATGAACGTTAAGTTGCCTAGAAACTCACCCTGAGGCTGATCATAACGTCCTGCCAAGTATATGTATCATTTTAAATCATGTATTGTGTATCTAAGAATCGGGTAATATGAAGTT
The DNA here is from genome assembly GCA_963921405.1 of Cepaea hortensis. NCBI lineage: Eukaryota > Metazoa > Mollusca > Gastropoda > Stylommatophora > Helicidae > Cepaea > Cepaea hortensis. Next base: position 105,796,456 of record OY992881.1, on the reverse strand, counting down.
TAGTATTTTTAATGCGTGTCTTATACGGTTTAAAGTGTAATTTTAAAGCAAAATATTAACTGAGAATATGATGTATACTAATGGGGCTCGAAGAGATATATGTTATACCTTGACAGATCGCTGTGCAGCCCCAAAACAGGTAACAGCTTTATTTGTGTATCAATCAATCAATCAATCATGTGCCATGCCGGAAAGCGTGGGCGGTCATGACTCGCCATTTCACTCGATCACCAGTGTCGTGGATCAGCTCAGTGTTCCTGTCTCGTCCATGCCATGTGACCAAGCCATCCAGGTATTTTCCTTTCGGTCTTCCTCTTGGTCTGTTCCCCTCGATCTTGTCAGTTGTCACTAAGTTCTCCAACCCATTTCTTCTCATAACATGCCCAAAAAATTGTGACTGTCTACGTCTAATTTCTCTAATCAGTTTACGATGTTCATTTGTCTCCTGTAGTACTTGGTCATTGGTTTTTCTGTCTGTCCATGGTATTCTTTGCATTTTCCTCAGAAACCACATTTCTGCAGCCATCAGATGCTTTTCAGCTTGACTGCTCATTGTCCGAGTTTCACATCCATACAAAAGAACAGGCTCTATGTATCCCCTCAACACTCTTTTTCTCGTTTTAATTGACATCTTTGTATTGGTCAGAATGTTTTTCATCTTGCTAAAGGCTACTTTCGCCATGGCGATTCTTGTTCTAATCTCTTCAAGGCATCTCCCACCAGATGTTATAACTGTTCCAAGATAATTGTACCGATTCACTTGTTGAAGAATATTTCCATTTACTTGTATATTACATTGTGGCACTTCTTCCTTCCTACTGACGACCATAACCTGTGTCTTTTTACAATTTAATTCTAACCCCAGTTGCTCACTGTGTACAACAACCGCATCTACTAATTGTTGCAGGTCCTGCGCATTGTCTGCAATTAATACTGTATCATCTGCATATCTAATGTTATTGATGTTTCGTCCTCCAATGCTGATTCCATTTACATCCTCTACATTTCTGAAAATATTTTCACTGTACAGGGAAAAAAGATCTGGAGACATCACACATCCCTGCCTAACACCTCTCTTAATTGGCTTATACTGTCCCACTTCATTATCAATCCTTATTGCAGCTGGTTGTTTCCAATATATGTTTTTTTATAAGTCTAATGTCATTCCCATAAATTTGTAGATCTGCAAGCATATCCACCATGCTGACATGTCTAACGCTATCAAAAGCCTTTGTATAGTCAATAAAGCAAAGATGTATATCCTTGTTTACTTCTATAGCACGTTCAATAACTGTTCGCAGCATATACACAGCATTTACTGTACCCTTTCCTTCTACAAACCCGCATTGTTCTTCCCCTATTTTAGGTTGTATCTTCTTTCTCATTCTTTGCATGATAATTTTTAGCAAAATCTTTGTGATGTGACTCATTATACTAATTGTTCTATGTTGATCACATTCCAAGGTTCCTGATTTCTTTGGGATTGCAATAAATATAGAGTTACATAATTCAGGAGGTATATCTCCAGTACCATATAATGTGTTCAGCAGTCTGGTGACTTGATCTAGTCCAAATTCTTCTAAAGCTTTAATCATTTCTGTTGTGATGTTATCTGCACCGGGGGCCTTGCCAGCTTTCATATGCTTAAGAACATTTCGAACCTCATCTCCAAAATTGGCGGTCCTTCATTATTAAATCTAATATCATACTGTTAGTCTCTGTTATCATCATAAAGGTGTTTCACATAATCTGTCCATACCTGTAGAATCTGGTCTTTTTCTATTATGATTTTGCCATCTTCAGTTTTTAGACACCCTGTTGATGTACTTGTTCTTTTATTAGTAAGTTCCTGAATACTTTTGTGCACTAATTTGGTATTTTGAATGTTGTGTTGGCTTTCAATTTCTAAGCACTTTTCCTCAAGCCAGGCTTCTTTTGCCTCCTTACATAATGTTCTGACTTGTCTGTGAATTTCTTCATATTTGACAGAATTATTTTTGTTGAGTCTTCTTGTTTCCGTGAGGTGTAAAATGTCTTCAGTCATCCATTTCTTACGACCCACCTTCTTTAATTTTGGAATAGTTGTTTCTGCAGCCACATTCATTGCATTCTTCAACATTTCCCATTGATCATCCACATCCTGGAATAGGATCTCTAGATCAGACAAAATTTCAAATCTGTTCTGTACTTCTATGTTGAATTTGTTTTGTATTTCCTTGTCATTACTCAATGTACACAAATCATATTTAGTGTTTCCTGTTATATACTTGAATTTCTTCAACTTTATCCTCAATGTTCCTGTGAGTAAACTGTGGTCACTATAACAATCAGCACTGGGAACTGTTTTTGCTATTGTTAATGCGTTTCTACATCTTCTGCTAATCAGAATGTAGTAAATCTGGTTTCTAATCCTGCTATCAGGACTCCTCCATGTCCATAATCTTCTAGGGTGTTGTTTGAAACAGGTGTTTCGTAAAATCATTTCCTGTTCTTTTGCCCACTCTACGAGTCTGTATCCTCTTTCATTTCTGTCTCCTAAACCATAGTTTCCTACTGTGTATCTATCTCCTTGATTTACTACTTTTGTATTGAAATCCCCTATTATGATGTTTATTTACGAATTTTTACATATCTTTACGGCAGACTCTATGTCATTATAAAATTCTTCTACACTATCTTCACTGGATTCTCCTGTTGGGGCATATACTTGAATAATATTTATGCTAAAAGGTCTGCCACTTAATTTAACTAGTAGAACTCTGTCCGACACGGCCCAATATCCTTGAATAGATTTTGATGTTTTCCGGTCCAGAATAATTGCCACTCCCCTATGACGACCTTCACCTCCAGAATAAATAATCTTGACGTCTTCTTCTATCTTGATGCCTGCTCCTGTCCATCTCGTTTCGCACATACCTAACATATTATTTTTTTCCCTTTCAATTTCTTGTTTTATGTTCTCTAATTTTCCGTCGTTGTTTAACGTCCTAACGTTCCAAGTTGCTAATGTTAACGTATCTGTCCTTGTCTTGCGATGATCGGTCTTTAAGCGAATCTTGATATACTAGGCACTTTTAAAGAGGTAGTTTGCCGTTGCTTTCCTCTAAGGCAGTGACCTTAATGGTCGGAGACCACAGCCATTGACTCAAGACGAGTTCCTCTGCCTGCCGTCGTGTAACTCGAGGCCATGACCCACAAATGTCTGTCAGCTGCCCTCAAAATAACATCCACCACCTGCCTTCCGTGGCTTCTTTTGAAAACTTCCAATAAAAGGAACACAATATAACATCACATAATCCACAGGGAAACACTATTCACAGGGAATCCAAAGGAAATCACACGAAATCCAATGAAAAACACTAAATAGCGTCCCTCCGAAAAGTAACGCTTCATCTTGTCGCCATTTTACCGGAAGTCCGTATGACTTTTGTGTATGAATTTGTGTATGAGAAATGTGTGATAAGAAAGTTAAGCCTCTTACTCGACACCCCCCCCCCCCCCCCCCATTGAAACCGCTGTTCTTTTAGGGTCGGTCCCCTTCTTTATGTAAGTTAACAATGGTGGGATGGTATATGCTTATATACTGCATATGTATGTGTATTTAAACATGAACGTAGACAAAGGCTGATGGGTCGTTGCACTTAAAACGACATATGTATCACACACTTTGTTTATAAAACAAAAGAGTGGCATAATGTTACATGAAAACTTGCAACTTGTGGATATTGTGAAATGGTGTTTACTTACGAAAACTATTTAGAAAATGGCAACATGGGTTTATGGCACCGTGGATCATAATAGGTAGGGCTAGTTTGCGGCAAGCATCCAGACACTGCAGAGTGTGGTGTATAGAAAGAAGGTAACTCCCTTAACCCTAGAACTACCATGGGGTCCCAATGGCCCCCGGTTTCTTTACTTTTCTAAAATTTGGTTTAATATGTTTGCTAGTTTATGATATTGTTAGCAATATATTCCCCCAAAACATGCTAAATTAGTTTTAAAATCGCATACAAATCGTATGTACTGTCATACGTTTTTACACTTGTTACCGGTGGGGTCCGACTGGACCCAATGTATTTGCTATTGAAAGTAAGCATATTTTCAGTATTAATTTATATTAAACTTGGTTACGTCATAATGAGACATATTGCTGCGTGAGAACAGAATCAGGCAACTCTGACTGGTTCTCAGTGGAAACGAGAGTTAAACAGGGTTGTGTCTTGTCACCGATGCACTTTGGAATATCTATCGATTGGGTCATGCGCAAATGCACAAACAACACAAATAGGGGTATCCATTGGGTTGACAAAATTCTACAAGACCTGGACTTTGCCGACGACATAGTGCTTTTATGTTCAACACACCCAGAAGCCCAAGAGAAAATAAACCATCTCTACAATGTTTCAGGACAAGTTGGTCTCCAAATTAACACCGCAAAACAAAAACTATTGATCTTACCAACAGTTCAGACGACATAAAATTAAACAACCATGTTCTTGAAAAAGTCAACAGCTTCACATACCTAGGAAGCAAAATGACATCTACAGGGGACTCAACGCCAGAAATATTATCTAGAATTGCACAGGCATCTGGTGCCTTCAATAAACTGTCAAACATCTGGAAGTCAAAGACACTCAACAAACACACAAAACTTAAAATCTTCAACTCTTGTGTGATTCCAGTGCTAACGTATGGAATGATAGTTGGAAATCAACGGTAGCCTTAGATAATAAATTAGACAATTTTGAGAACAAATGTCTTAGAAGAGTTCTAAACCTCCACTGGACAGATTTCAGAACCAATACGCAAATAAGACAAGAGACTAAGCAAGATATTGTATCCAATTTTATAAGAAAATTCCGTTGGAAGTACATCGGCCATAACAAGACAAGACTCCCCAACCAAACCCTCTTTTGGTCACTAGTAGGGAAAAGAAAACGGGGAAGACCAAGAGAGACCCTGAGTAGAACCATCATCAGAGAAGGCTCATTTAACGGCCAAGTGAACATCCAGGATCTTCAACAGGTAGCAGCGAACCGCCAGACATGGAGAGCCATGACTTCTGCCCCATGCGCCGCCTTAGGCTCAAGAGGAAAGACTAACTAACTAACTAACGTCATAATACATTTATTTCAGAAAGTGGGCAAAATTTATTCATACAAGAAAAATTTGTACTTTTAATGATATTGCCAAAAATGTCATCCAAAATCAAGGCCCAAGTGGACATTCAAAATGAAATATTCACTAAATAATTTCAACGTTTCTATTATTTATGACAAAAAATGTGACAGATGACATACTGAAATGCACAAACCAAGAAGGAACCAGTGTCTCTCAGGACAAATGGAAAACTTTGGAGATAATTGAACTGCAGCATTTTGTTTCTTTTGAGTTTTGATTGTGGCTGGTGTGTATAAATCAAAACAGGAACCTATTGGTCAACGTTGGTTTAAATATCATGGACGTTTACAATTTTCAAAGGCAAAGCAACCAAATATATTTACTGCAATTTCCAGATGTCTACAAGTTGATAATATCCAACAGAGACGATAACATGAATGGCATAAAACATTTGAGCCAACAAAGCAATTATTCAATAATTGGGCGAAAAGTCTACTGGAATGCTGTTATCCGTCGTGCAATGTAACAATTGATGGGCAGTTAGTTACGTTTAGAGAAAAATGTCCTTTCCAGCAATATATTCACTAAAAACCTGGTAAATATGGCATTAATAATTGGTGATTTTGTGACAGTGATACTTCATACGTTTTCAATATGCAAGTTTACACCGGCAGATAACCTGAATCACACGATGGATGCAGTGGACACAGCTGATCAAATGTTGCGCTGTCATTCAGTCAAATGCAAGGAAAACTGATGGCCTATAGTCATATTCTATAACATGTTAGATGTTTCTTCCATGAATGCACTTGTTCTGTGGAAACACCTCATACCCGAATGGACCAATCACACGCCACTTACACGCCGACTGTTTTTGATTTCTTGTGCATAAGGACTCATCAAAATGGGACAAGTATGTCAAGCTGGGAACCTTCCACCTAAACTTGCAGAGAATACTTGTGGGTCTAGAACATGAGGTCGCTGTCACCTTTGCCCAGGGGAGATTGAAGGGGAGATTGACAGAACATGTAGAGGTGTGTGTGGTACTTGCAATAACTTTGTTTGTGGCCAACATAAGAACATTGACCGCTGAACCTTATATCATTCAGGATCATATCCTAGGTAAGAAAATATATTTAAGAATTCATTTATCTAAACAATTTTTAATGATTAATAAATAAAATTTAATAAAAACAACAACAGAAATTGCATTACAAACTGTCTATTATCAATTATATTAAGTGGTCTGATCAGTATGGACCCCATTGGTAACCAGTGTTACTAAAACTCCTGTTAGTTCTAGGGTTAAGAAATAAGACAAACAAACCAAAATCATCTAAATGAGCTGAAACAAGCTAGGAAGAATGTGCAATAGGCAGTGTGCAATCATCCTTTGATCAATTTAATCGTTTGTAATTTAAAATGTTAGTAAAACATCAGAGGCATGTTTGTAGGAATAAAGAACGCCCTAGGTCTGTATTTAAACGATGTGAGCCACTAAAAATCTTAGTTGAAGAAATCATCACTGATAAGAAACAGCAGATTGATGCAGGGGTAGAGCATTATTTGGAGCTTTACTCAAGCGAGACTAACATCTATCAAATTGTTCATCTTTCGTGATATATTTACCTTTCACTTCTAGGAAGTCTAAGTTATAGTTTCTTGGTAGTATCCTATATCAGTCCTCTCCTTATTAATGTGCCGGCTGCATGGCGACGGATTTGCAGACGCAGTTTGTAATCCCGCATACCCGAGTTCGAAACGCCCCTGCGCGCGATTTGGCTGCAGACTGCGTTGCGCTGTTTTTTTTTTAATGAAATGGTACGGGTGGCGGTTGTTCAGAAAGCAATACCAAACTACTGAACATAAACTTGCCAAGATATAACAACATCAAAAATTTATGGTGTTGAATGCAACGCCCTGTAAAGGATATGCAACTAACTAACCCTGTTAATGTATATAATTTAACCACAGTACATAGGGGATAAAGCCCAGAGAACGTATATCCTCTCCCCATATAGCCAGTGTTAGAACAATGAGGATATCAATGAATCAAGTTGTAGTAACGTTAGGGGCTAGCGAGGGAATGTCGCTTTTCCAGACCCTTTCGAAATTTCTTCCTGTTTCTTTCTTATCTTTTTAAAGCGTTTTGTAGGCTCAGTGCGGTCGCACCAACATCATCACGTTCTACATCACGCTTCTTTATCAAAGTTTAATCAACGCTTAATCACCGCGTGATCAACGCTTCAAGCCGTGTATCGTCATAATAAAGCGTCACTCAATGCCTCTCTTTGGTACACATTAACACTAGTCAGGTGAACTTACCACACTGAGAGAAGTGATGGTGTCTGAGGCGTGAGGCTTTGGTCAACAGTTTCTAAGACCAGAGGACGAAAAACAGCGCAGATCCTGAACTAGTCAGCATCCATTGGAAGGAGGACAGCTGCAGTCACTGGAAGCTCTATATCTCTGTCGTGTGACAACGCGGGCCCGGATTTCAGTGGTTGTCAAGACCTTTGGGTTCTTACTTCTGTCTACTATGACCTTATTGCCCCCGGGACGGTGCCCGGACGCTGACCTCCTATCAAACAATACAGACAAAACAGATCACCACCTGACGATAAGAGAACACTTTTCAGATAAGTAGAATAAGAGTCTTTAATAAGGATTCAGACTCTAAACCGACATTCTAGTACAAGACAAACAGACAGAACATTGCGTATGTTGCGAGTTGTCTGGAGGACACATTCATCATCCCACTCACAGATTGTCAGTCTCATGTTCGGCAAGTGATGTAGGCACAGATGATAGAATATCGTTCCCCTGATCTCTCCTTTGGTCGTTTGGAAAGTCTCTTGACTCGAGCATAGGACAATCAGGTCTTACTGCCACACAGTCGCTTCTGCTACCAGACCTCAATCAGGGCCCACTCTTTTTTGAACAGTTGACTGGAGGAAATTCTTTTCCTCCACGGCACATCAAGCACGTCAGTTGACACCAGGGAACACTAATAATAATGAGGGTTCCTGCAATTAAGAAGAAGATGCCCGGTGTACATATCCATTTCACCTGTTATTAATACATGCTCACCCCATATAGACTGACACCAGCTGTATGGTCAGTTTCCACTCTCAGACCACTTTCATGGGTCTGACTTCAGACATTACCCTTACTAGATCTGTGTAGAGCAGCCAGGTACTAGACCTCCATGTCCCTGATTAACCTCACTCATAGCAAGGGTAGCCCCTCTGAAAACACAGTATATTACCATTAGAGAGAGAGGATATAAGGTTCAAGACTTCAGGTTAACTATTTCCCCTATACTGGCCAAGGGTGTGGTGTTGGTCTACGTTCCAGCTGTGCTGGTAAATCTTTCCTGAAATATTGATTACAGACAGACAAAGAAAGAAGAGTGTCATCTTGGGTCTGTCGCTTTTTCTCCTCCTCTCCTCGGACATATGGAAAGTCTGGAATCTATATGCACTGAACCCATTAGTTTGGCTTCTCTTGGCAGCCCAAACAAGTATAAAGGTTATGTGCAGACATCCTGTTCCCATTATACAACAGGCAGTGTATCCATTAGACACGCATAATAATATTATTCCTCTTAGAACAAAAGATGTAATCCATTAATCAAACTAGAAGTTAGAAAGCAAACATTGTATATGTGTGCCTCGTGTTTATGTCATGTGTCAGGGCAACTTTACCCTAATAGGTATGAAGATATCGGTACCCCTCTTCCACAACCCAAGTTAGATACAGCTCGACCACGGTTGATATCCCTTCATAGCTTACAATTCCTCTATCCTCCTCAACCGTGAAATACCCGTCATGGCTCTGGTGCGCCACCTGATGATGATAATAATCTTGGTTGCTAGTGCCCCCCCCCCCCCCTTAGGGTAATTAAATAAAGCTCTATGCAAAAGGAAGACACAGCAGGCTCATCACTAAACTGGCTTGGCCGCTAGTTGACAGACCTCACAAGACACTCAAATAGATCAGTACAGCGGCAGAGAACAATTACCTTTTCTGTAGGAACAAATCATCCACAGAATGTGCTATCCTAGCAGCTAGAGAGCCCCAGACGTTGAGACACTTGACAGTAGACAGGACTTCATCTTGGCAGTAGAATAGGATTTACAGAATCATAAGGGTAGCTCCCTCCCCTTCAATAGATTGGACTATCTGTCTTCAGTATGAAGACCATAATCGCTTAACACAAGATATGACCGTTAGACCATTAGATATCAACGGTGAATGCCGTTGCCAGCACTCTCCGGAAGTGTCGTCATATCGAATGACGCGATATTCTGGATATACTATTACTAGAAGGGATTCTACGCAACAAGGGTATAGAGAGTATAACGCGATATCTTTCTCAGGACAATGAATTTCACCAATGCTGGACTACAAGCGTTGCGTGAACCCAAAGATGGTCGAAGCTTGTCCGGGATACCAAATAATAGACCCACATACACTATAATACTGTACACCAATGAAAACGGGGTACCTCAGAGTGTGGATTCGGTTGCCCCATCCTGATGTGCAATTCTGTCTTGTCACATAGACCATTACCAGACCAAAGTACGGTACCACCGAACTATGGTTCCGAATTGCACTCAGATGGGCAACCCTCTACTCCGTTCTATATGAAGATATCCCCTATGGGATCATTCTTCTGTTTTACCCCACTCCCTGTGAAAACATGGGAGGCGTTATTGGTCTTGAAGAATAGAAGTCTCTTACCACTACCTTAAGGATGTGTACTATCCCCACGGTCTCCCCTCTGCCTTAACAGAGCTGTTGGGTATTTCCTATTGCCGCAACTAGCTTTTAATAACCATTTCCCCTCCTATCCTTCGGAAAACTAAGCGTAGCATAAGGCTGGAAACATATTTGAGATTACACTATCTCGGTTGGGTTGACAACTCCTACCAAAATAGACGGAGAATTACTTCCCTCTAGAATCACTCCCTTCCTCTCTTTCTTGTGTGCCTCCCCTTCGGGAACTGACATACACTATTTCCTTTGCTTCCAGGTACCTTGAAAATCGGGCGTTTTTGTTAACACCGCTATTGCCTTGTCTAGTTCAGGGGTCACCAAAGTTTTTTTCACGGCGGGCCGGATAACTGAAAAAATGACGAGCACGGGCCGGATACTCATTCTGTACAATACTTGCGCCGAACTCCGTGGCGAAGGTCTTACGGACGCGGTTCGTAATCCCGTATACAAGGCAGGTTAATCATCCAACACAGTACCAGTGATCTTCCATCACAGCAGGGGTAATCATCCAACACAGTAACTGTGGTTTGATGCACAACACTAGCAATTATCAGACAACAAGATGGAGCAAAGGTCATTCATTCAGTAGCATGTCCTTTGCAGAACCTCGCCCCATATAACCCTTCCGGAAAACCTTTCGATCATAAGCAAGATGCCCCGCTTCAGATACATCCATCTGGAGATCATGCGCCACATCCTGCACCCATCTTCTCCTTGGCCTTTCTCTTTCTCTCTTCTAGGCATATACCCCTTGATTACTGTTCTCTCCAAACTTCTGTGACGTTTCAAGTTACCACAATATTTCAATTTTCTTTGTTTTATCGTCTTTACTAGCCAACCGTCTTCAATATTCAGCTCTTGAAGTATGGATGGATTTGTTCTTTTCATTACCCAAGAAATTATTAGAACTCCTCTATAACATTTATATTCAAAGGCATTCATGTATGGATGGATTTGTTCTTTTCTTTATCCAAGAAATTCTTAGAACTCTCCTCTATAACATTTATATTCAAAGGCATTTATGCGCTGTTCAACTTGTTTAGTAAGTGTCCAGGTCTCACAGGCGTACGTTGCAATGGGAAAGATTCATGCTCTTAAAAATCTAATTTTTGTAGTTATATCTGTCCCACTCCACAAACTAAAACCCCTATCACATTATATGCTACCCCATACTCTTTTAGAGCCGCGGCAGGCATCATTGGTATCATTTGGTAATAGGATATATCTCATAATAAAGTTTGCAAAATATATGAATAGGGCTGGCCTAAATAAACAACCTAGAGTAGCTAGGAGGTCACCGCACGTGTGAAGTTCCCCTATTATTCTAAAAATATTTACATTTAAATTGTATCACAGCGTCTCGTGTTTCATACGTTATATCAAGCAAGTTCAAGCACCGTCGGCGGGCCGGATGAAATAACCTTGCGGGCCGTAGTTTGGTGACTCCTGGTCTAGTTGATTCCTAGGCCTCAGCGTTTCCTTCTATAGTAAGGCCTCCTCGTAGAGGGCTCACTATTCTTGGGCACCTTGTTATGACACGTGTGCAAGATTGCATCTTGTCGTTGAATGTCTCTCTTCTCAGAGGTTAGGGTGTTGGAAATGTTACCGAGCTTCTGATCCGACCATCATTTAGATCTGGGTTGTCTTTCCCTGGCCACTATGGGCGTGATGGGTTTACCCAGGACCACAAACTTATTTCCCAAAATTAGGGGGGAAAGTGGATCGCTCAAGACAGCTGCCTTTATAGTTCCCCGGACATATTTACAATTAATATCTACTAAAGCTATCGGTACAGATATAGCAACTGAACTTTTTGTCGCCATTTGTATCTCCATCATCTCCCCTGTAAGAGACTCTGGACTCACTAGGTGTTCTGCTATGACGGCTTCCTCAAACAGCCCTGAGTCATATAAACACCCCAGAGGTTGTCCATTAACTTTGATAACCTCGACCACAGCTGGTCGGTTTTCTATAAGAGCTATCTCTTCCTTAGTTTTCCTCCCAGTCCTAGCTATGCAAGCTACATACTTGGGTTCTGTTGCCCTGTTCCTACAACCCACTGTGTTATGCATAGTTGTTCTGCAATGTTTGCAGTAAATTTTCGATCACCCGGTTTTGGCAGGTCGTTGTTCCGTGGACTTTTTCGAAGACTTATCCGGATTAGGTGTAAAGGAACCCTATTTTTGTTTCTTGTGATTTTTATCCTCCGGTGGTTCCGTAGTAACTTTTCCAGGTTTTGCTGGTGTTGGAGCTGGAGTAACAGGGTCCTTGTGTGCTGTCGCAGAATGACTAGAATGGATACTAAGCAACAAGGGTATAGAGAGTATAACGCGATATCTTTCTCAGGACAATGAATTTCACCAAAGCTGGACTACAAGCGTTGCGTGAACCCAAAGATGGTCGAAGCTTGTCCTGGATAACAAATAATAGACCCACGCACACTATAATACTGTACACCTATGAAAACGGGGTACCTCAGAGTGTGGGTTCTGTTGCCCCATCCTGAGGTGCAATTCTGTTTTGTCACAATCTCATGTCATGAAATAAGATCAGTTCCGAAGCATTATCCACCAAACCAACTTCGGCCTAATTTTTGCGCCTATGATTATAGTATACTAATTATACTGGAACCAGAACAAGTACTCTGCATATTGAGGACATAATTATTTTTTTAATTTCAGCTTTAGATGTAAACTCTCTTAGAGGAGGAGTATAATGCAATAAGAGCATCGATTTTCTTATAGATTTTATCGACGCTATTTAACTTTGACTTTTATTAAACTATAACTTAGCCTGAGTAGAAGAGTTAGTGTGCGAAAGTTGATTACATATATTTGTGTCTTTATTACCTTGATGTGTGTCAGAACTATGGGCGTTCTTTATTTCCGCTAGAGTATAGCCAGGATAACTACACCTGCTGTCTCGAATCTTTTTTTTTTTATTTACAGCTTCCATGCTTACCTTCCAGTCCTGCACCACTGTAAGGATAGTTGACTTTTCTTCGGGAACTGCTATTCATACTTTCCAAGCATTTCAACGAGCCAACATATATACTTTTCCTTCTGCTGGTAGAATATCTGGTAGGGTCGGTTTAAGTATCTTCTATCTTTCATGTGGAACTGTCTATCTACTTTCGAAGACCACGCTACAGCGACCTCCAAACAGAGAGACCTTTAATATTTCGGCAGTTTCTGCTTTTGATGTGTATGAAGGATTCGACCATTGCATTGGGACACGTTCTTCTACAAGTGGCATTAAGAGTGCATACAGCGCATTTGGGTTACTTAATAATTAATATTATTGAACTTAAGATCAATCCATTCCTTCGTAACATGGATTTCTGCAAACTTCTACAGCGAAAGGTTGCGTTTTTTTTTTCTTTTCTTTTGTGGCAGCTAAACAAACGGCAATATAATCTGATTTGCCACAGTCTCAACCTTATCTCTGCTGCTAATTAATGCCTAAACCGTGAGAATCAAAGGCTGGCAGATAATAGGTCGGAGAAGGACCATGACATTTCGGATGAAGTGTCATTGTATCGTCAGCGCGAAGGCAGAGAGCAGGTTAATGAAGATCATCAGACATACCTTGCCAACGTAACTGGGAAATAGGAGCAGTAACAAGGTTTTCGCTGAAAAACCGTATTGCCACCCATCCAACACCAAATGTAATTTTATGCTCGGGGGTTTTGGAAAGGACTCACACTATGAGTCCCTGTGAATCTTTAAAAAGTATTAAAAGTCGAGACAATCGACTTCAGTGCTCTGGGTTTTATTCCATATGGTTCAGTCTCTTCCCGTAGGACGGCCTGCTGAAAGCGACGCACAAAAGCATGGACTCCGTAGCTCTCGCGACGACCACCAGAAAGAAATCTCCCAGAAAAATGCACTCATGGACGGAAACACGTAGCCCGGAATCGAACCCACAACCTTCGACTTGACCACTTTGCCCTTGAGACTCCCGAGTCCCTGCGAATATAGTGTGGTAAGAATATGTTGTGTGTGTATGTCTGTGTGTGTGTGTGAGTGTGTGTGTCTGTGGGTGTGTGCGTTACGTACCTACGTACATACATACATACATACATACATACATACACACAGACAGACAGACAGACAGACAGACAGACAGACAGACAGACAGACAGACAGACAGACAGACAGACAGACAGACAGACAGACAGACAGACAGACAGACAGACAGACAGACAGACAGACAGACAGACAGACAGACAGACAGACAGACAGACAGACAGACAGACAGACAGACAGACAGACAGACAGACAGACAGACAGACAGACAGACAGACAGACAGACAGACAGACAGACAGACAGACAGACAGACAGACAGACAGACAGACAGACAGACAGACAGACAGACAGACAGACAGACAGACAGACAGACAGACAGACAGACAGACAGACAGACAGACAGACAGACAGACAGACAGACAGACAGACAGACAGACAGACAGACAGACAGACAGACAGACAGACAGACAGACAGACAGACAGACAGACAGACAGACAGACAGACAGACAGACAGACAGACAGACAGACAGACAGACAGACAGACAGACAGACAGACAGACAGACAGACAGACAGACAGACAGACAGACAGACAGACAGACAGACAGACAGACAGACAGACAGACAGACAGACAGACAGACAGACAGACAGACAGACAGACAGACAGACAGACAGACAGACAGACAGACAGACAGACAGACAGACAGACAGACAGACAGACAGACAGACAGACAGACAGACAGACAGACAGACAGACAGACAGCAAAATCTTTAAATACACAGTCAGTCCCCTTTTGGTAGACAGTATGTTCTCCATAGCTAATAACAATTGCCACGTCATTCATTAATTTTAGTGAGACATGTAGTAATCGTTTTTGCATTTCTCCTTTGCCTTTTTAATGCATATCATGTATATTGTTATTGTTCTCAGTTAGCCTCGAATATTGGTGGGATGAAATAATGTATGAAAGAGAGTGATAGAAGGTTAGAATGTTAGACGGGACTGCGTGCCCAGTTCTTAACCCTTTGAAAATAAAATCTTGACGCACAACTCTCTGAAAATGCTGATATTGACCTATTTCATTATGAATATTTATGGCATCTTGTTTTTTCCAATGTATGCGTTTACAAGACTATGGTCTTTCCCATCAATTTATAGATCTGCAAACATCTTTATCATGTTGACATGTCTTAATTTATCAAAAGCCCTTTTCTAGTCAATAAAGCACAGACGTAGTTCTGTGTTTACTTCTATATAGCGTTCAATTAATGGTCTCAGCATTTTCATTCATTCATTCAGTAGCAGAACCTCGCTCTCATAATAAACGTCCAGAAAACTTCTCGGTCATAAGCAAGATGTCACGCGTCCGATACACCTATCAGGAGATCATCCGCCACATCCTGCACCCATCTTCTCTTTGGCCTTCCTCTTCCTCTCTTCCATGGTATATGCCTATCCATCATGTTTCTCTCCAAACGGTCATGACGTTTTAAGTGATTAAAATATTTCATTGTTCATTGTTTTATCGTCTTTAGCAGCCTACCTACTTCAATATTCAGATCTTGTCGTATGGATTCATTTGTTATTTTCTGTATCCAAGATATTCTTAGAAATAGCCTATAATATTTATTTTCAAAGGCGTTTATGCGCTGTCAGGTTGTTTAGTATGTGTCCATGTCTAACAGGCTTATGTTGCAATGGGAAAGATGCATGCTCTTAAACATTAAATTGTTTTAGTTATATCTGTCCCCCTCCACAATTTCTTCAGTTGTTTTGTTTTTTGAATAGCAATAGATTGTGACAGTCGTCTTGTAATTGAATTCACGGTGTCACTATTGTTGGTAATTAACGGCCCACGATATTTGAAATGTTCCAACACCTCCAGTTTTACCTCATTAACATACACTTCTTTCTCCATAATAGTTTTATCTTTATGTATTATCGTTGTCATTGCTATTTTAAGATATAGGTTGTGATTTTCACTATTCTTTTGGGTTGATGTTATTAGTTGCTCTATACCATTCTGTGATGTGCATAGTAAAACTGTATCATCAGCATATCCAGTCTTTGGTATTTCATGAAAACCGGCATTTAGGGCAATGTGTTGCTCCCTGTTTAAATCATCATCTGACATTTCTCGTTATATTTTCAGCGTACATCTTTCTAGGTAACCAAAAAAAAACGGGACTTCGTGAAATCATATCTCGATCTTACTTAGTTTTGCTTTCCGGCGGTATGATTCTTTTAGTTTGTGTTTTACTTTAACAGGTGTGTCAGGTATGAAGTATGGTATAAGGGTTACATGAATTTATTATGAGTATATCGAAAAAAAAAAGTATCTTAAATGTTTCCCGCACCAACCCCATTATTGCCATAGTATTATTTTGTGTAGAAGTAGATATACTGGCTCTTCACATAGAAAACAACACTAGGCAAGTCTGACTGTTAAACAACTGAGACAAAATGACCTGTGGTATACTGACTCACAAGCTGTTACTAGCTGTCAAGATCCCATCAAATCAAAACACATTGTACAAATACCAGTACCATTCAACTTTCGGGAAAATGGAAAATCGACACCGCCCCGGATTGGAAAACGCACACTTCATGAATTGTATCGGATATGGGGGAAAACTTGAGCTCGAAAATGGCTGGGATAAAAACAACAGCAACCGGCCTCAGATCTCGCACTTGCCACAAAATCATCGTAACTACAAGAAAAGTGCCTGTGTATGTAGAATTTGGTAGGTCTATACTCGATATGAACATGTTAGAAAGTTTATTATAGTGAGAACAGCAGGACCGAAACTCATCAGCCAATAGATTTGGAAACAAGCCGATTCTAGTCCTTACATCTTGTTGTTTACATGTGGTGATTGGAGCATTTAATTGAAATGAGGTAAACAATGCTATATTTTATATTATTAAAAGTTAGTCTGTGAGTCTTTTCCCCAGAAGTAGAGTTGGTAAGTCGACTTTTTGAACCCATGCGGTGAGGTCTTAAAAAATTAATTTAGTAGGAGACTGAATTATAATATATTTAATTGTTATAGTTTATATATAAACTGTACATTAAGTATAACCATAGTGAGTTTTATATTTCTCTTAAAGTAAACAACTGATTTAATATATAAGCATTAGTCCAAGTTGTACATTTATTTCTTAAGCAACTCAATCTACAATGGTTTAGAATGGTGAGTTGTTAAGAAATTAATCTAGTAGAAACTAAATAATATTATACGCAGTTATCATAGTCATGCGATAAACTGTACATTAGGAGAAAACTACAGTGTTTTATTTTCTCCCAGCAAAACAACTTAGTTAATATAAACATTAGATACATGTTATACATTTTATTTCTTAAGCATGAAACTCAATCTACAATGAATTAGAGTGGTAACTTAAGACTTCAGGAAACTATTGTAAATGTGTAAACACTGGTAAGCCAAACTAGTGTAATGTGTGTTAGTCAGTAGATGATTTTTTATACATAAGCACATGAACAAACCAGTAGTTTCTTATAATTCTTGAACACATGGGAACCAAAAAGAGTTCTATAGGTATCATAATTTGTGTGATGTTAAAGCATACATGTGGTAAGGCAAATATATTTTCATGGTTGTCAAACATGTGGAATAATAATAGTGCGTAATCAACTGCCATACAAGAATGATTATGATTCATAATGAATTAATGCGGATGAGTGTATCACATAAATTGTATGTATTTGATGAAAGCATGTCGTGACTCGTGGATTGCTAAATCATTGGTGAATTTCATAAGTATGCCTAATGACCACATGCGTCTATGTCATTGAAAAGAGCATGCCTGTGGTGGTTCATGTTTTTCATTATTGTTAAACAGATGTGAATGTATCATTTGATAAAACCCATCAGAATCAATGACTATCATTTAGGAAATATTATAATTTCTGATGAAGAATGAGGTTCTAATGTAATGTAATTGTGGTTAAATCTGTGAATATTTATCATGTGTAAAGCACAGACATATACTAATTGTCATTCCTACAGATATGATGTATCTGATGAGTGATTGTGAAAGGAGATATTTCATTGTGATATCAATGATGTTAAAAATTTTAAGTTATCATTGGGAAATCACATAAGTATAATTACCCACTTTACATGCAAGTATGAATGACGTTTGAGGAATGATTCCTGAATGATCATCTATACATATGAGTGATGTCTGAGAATGAGTGAATGCTGAAAAAGGAGTATGAGCTAACAGTCAATCTCATGATAGCAGGCAGGTTTGATGTGTAATGCTATGTCTATCACCAGAGAACTTGTTCGGTTTAACGCATACCCTAAGTATTAATTTAGTACACTCCAACGCATGACAACCCTTCGTATAAAATATCATTCATGCAACAATCATCTGGTTTTGTGCGCTAAGCACGACATAAACCATATCATACATTACGCATACAAGCATCTGGTTTTGTAACTTAAGCAAAATCCCACTTTGTATTTCATGTCACTCCTGTTAACACATATGGTCTAGTGTAATGATAATAATGTACTACAATGATGATGATGATGATGATGATGATGATGATGATGATGATGATGATGATGATGATGATGATGATGATGATGATGATGATGATGATGATGATGATGATGATGATGGTGATGATGATGATGATGATGATGATGATGATGATGATGATGATGATGATGATGATGGTGATGATGATTGTGATGATGATGGTGATGATGATAATGATGATGATGATGATGATGATGATGATGATGATGATGATGATGATGATGATGATGATGATGATGATGATGATGATGATGATGATGACTGTAATGTAATAATAACAGTGTAATAATGATGATAATGATAATAATTATGATATAATGATGTAATGATTTTTAATGTCATATAATGATAATGATTGTAATGACAATGATATAAGGAAACCATGATGATGTACTTATGTTGTTTATAAGCAACTACTCATTACAATGGGAAATGATTTAAAACCCATTAATGTATGAGACCCGTTTTCTTGAATAAGAAACATATGTAGAGAACTAAACTAGGTATAGGAGAGGATTGTAAACATAGTTGTCAAATCCCAAAGCAATCAAGGTATTACTTAACCTGGAACCATGAGGACAGGCATAGGTGAAATGGAAACAGCACATCTGCTAGTCTAAACCTTGCACACCATGTAATAAAATATTGAATAGAGGACAACCATTATTGGTCGATAACTAATAAAGAGCACCAAGACTCCTTTCCCTCAACTATTATTTTTCTCTAGGAACACAATTCATTTTACTGATTTTACTTGTGTTCTTAGGCCGTCACATTCCATTTCTAATGTCATATTGATAATATCATTAGATGCATGTAACTGATGGCATTTCAGGTAGTGATCCTACTCATGTAGATCCAGACCTGACTTGGTGCAGATTGAATGCAGCACCTGTTGAGTGAGCACATTGTTCAGTGATGCACTTGATAGAGTAGCGCAGAAGCGTATCCACCTGCAAGTTCATTTGTCCCATAAGGAGAGGTAATCTTTATTTAAACATTTACCTGCCACAAATGGAAAGAAAACCAAGAACCAACTTATAATGTTCTACTCAGACCTGGAACACTAAGACTACAGAACATACATCAATTAACTCATAGCCAGAGGGATTCACAAAGCTGGAAGTTGAGAACTCTGATTGTAGACAGTTCTTTTTTTTTCAGATCATCCAGGCCAGTAAAATATTAGCAGTACATGCCACTGGAAAAAAATATAGCTGTTATTATATACGTTATAATTGGCACATCAATTGTGTATAATTACCATTATATGTATATGTTCTTATTTTATGACAGAAAATTGTAATTTTGAATGCAATTTACAAAATCCATGTTTGTGTTTATTAAATCATTAAAAAATGAGGTCATGTCATGTATTGATTGTATTTTTACTTGTCATAGTCAAATTGTTTTAAACTACCCTAGACAGAATTAATTAGTTGGTAGAGGAGAGGTAAGGAACCACTTAAAGGATATTTTGGGTATCAAAGGGAATAAAACTTTCAGTTATTTCCTAAAGGTATTTCTTGGTTCTCTAAAAATCTATTTCTGGTCTCAAACAATTGAGTCAGCACAGCTAAATTAATTAAACGGGCGGGATCACATTGGGGAAAAGGACTTCGCATCCTTTCTCTCTTTGGGGTTGAGCCATCAATCTCGACATATCCGACATGACCCCATAACGCTTGCGTCCCAGTGCCCTGCAAACTTTAATCGTGACAATCGGTGATCAAGATCCCGTGCACCACTAACGACGCACCCACTCGATGTGTGATTCTGCATTGTGACGTGTTTACATGAACCGCTAGTCGTCCCTAAGTCGCTAGTTAGCATGTAGCCTCTGTTGTCATGGGCATTAGTACCACCTCTCTCACTGTCAACACTAGACTGTCTAAAATTCAGAGATAAACTTGTACCACTTACAGTTTGTCCTCGGGATCGAACACGTTATTATGCATGAAGTCACAATACAGTGGATACCATTCCACTGTGGAGTGACCGAAAACGACAGAGCTGGTCGACTGGCTAAGGAAGGAGCAATAGAAAAACAGTCTGATGTGCCCATTACATACCAATAAAAGAAAAAAAAAATTATCATATCAGGCAGAAAGCCACGAAAACCTGCTCAAGACGACTACCACATTATGGACAGCCCAGTAAAAGTCATTATTCTGCGTTTCAGAACAGGACACAATAGATTACGCAACTACATGTATGCACAATTCAAGATGTGTGAATCAGCCATATGCACATGTGGATTGGCGTCGCAGACAGCAGAACACATATTCCAAGACTGCCCAAACTTCAACATATCTAAGCAAACCTTCTGGCCTAGAGGGACAACAGTGGACAACTATGAACTACTGCGTGAACATACAAAGACAGTTAAAATTATACAAGAGTCAAAATTGCAGTTATAGACATATTTCAAACGAACGAAAGAAGAAGAAGAAGTATTAACATGTAGAGCGATAAACAACGCATTAAAATGAGAATTGTCAAATGCTACGTATATTCAACGCTACTGTATTCCGCGGAAGCCTGGTCATTAAAAAAGCAACTATAAAGTTTCATAGAGGCCCTGCAGATGTGGATATACAGGCGAATATATGGTACTTCATGGAACCAAAAAATAATCAAATGCAGATGTTCTAGAAAAAAAAAACTGAATAACATTTGGTGGAACTGCTGTAAAGCTGTGAAAATGTAAACAATATAAAATGACACAAAGTAGTGCAGCTTTACATAACATAATTACTACACATACAGGACGTTGCGACGACTAGCCTTCATCAGAGAACACATACACACGCAAAACACAACACATAGCCACGGAGAAGACCCTCCGGTAACTAAATTGAAGCGTGACGACGGGATGAGAAGAACACAAAGATGGAAATTTGAAAACATGTTCCTACTTACCTGTGAATCCGAAGGTGTATATTATATAGAAGAAAAAAAAAACTGGCAATGAAGAGGGAGTTGGTGAAAGAAGTAAAGAGGAGGCATGTGGAATATTTCTGCCACGTTAACAGATATGATACTCTTATAAAAACTATACTGAAGGGCAAGATTGAGGGCAAGCGAGAAAGAGGTAGACAACAATACAAGTGGGAAGATAACATCAAGAGATGGACGAACATCAGCCTGACAGAATGTACAGTCAGGGCGAGAGACAGACAGTGTTGGAGATCCATTCCAGCCAACCTTCATTGTGGAGACGATAACTGGTTGATTGATTAATTGATCTCCAGTATCAAAACGTGTGTTCAATAGATTGGTGATTTGTTCTATTCCATATTCTTCTACGGCATTGATCATTTCTGTTGTTATGTTGTCTGGATTCGGAGTCATGCCAATTTTTTTAGTTTTTGTTTTTGTTTAATTTTTTTTCTTTTATGGTTAAGAGCATACTGAAGTTGCATCTTCAAATTGATGGTCTTTTATTATTATTCCGAATATCATACTGATTTTTTCTTATATCATTTTCAGATAAACTTCAGATAATCGTTGAAATCATAAAACAATGTGGACATGAAAATCCTGAGGAGAAAATTGATACAAAATGGGAATGTGCAAAATCTATCACATAGATTGCAAATACTAACTTATCAGTGAAGTAAAATAAGAAAAGGCAATTATTGATAACCGATGAAATCTTGAACAAAATGACTCAAAGAAAGAAAGTAAAGAACACTCTAGATTATATATTAATAGACAAAGAAATACGTCACATGTGGAAAGCTGCCAAAGAAGAGTGGTTGCAAAAAGAATGCTAAAGAAATATAGGATCTATAAATGAAACACAACTCGAAAGAATTACATGCAAATATAAAAAAAAAGATTTATAAAGTAGAAAAATAATACAACAGGAAATGGCTGTATCAGAGGAAAACATGGAGAAATTATAACTGATAATCCATCCATCGATCATGTGCCATGCCGATAGGCGTGGACAGTCATGATTCGCCATGTCACCTGAGTCTCCGTGTTCTTGTCTCGACCATGCAACGTGACGAAGCCATCCAGGTATTTAGTTTTCTGTCTTGTCATTGGTATCTTCCCCTCGAAGTTGCCAGTTGTCACCAAGTTCTCCAATTTATTTCTTGTCATAACATGACCAAACAATGATGACTGTCTACGTATAATTGCTCTAATAAGTTCACGGTTTTAATTTGTTTCATGTAGAACTTAGCCATTGGTTTTTAATATATGTCCATAGTATTCTTTACATTTTCCTCAGAATCCACATGTATACAGCCATCATATGTTTTACAGCTTCTCTGCTCATTTTCCACGCTTGCATGTTCTGTGTACCACATCAACACTCTTTTTTCTCGTTGCAAATGAAATATTTTTATTGGTCACTATGTTTTCCATCTTGTATAAAGCTACTTCGCCATGACGATTGTTGTTCTAATCTCTTCAAGGCATATCCCAGTATATGATACAACTGTTCCGAGATAAGTGTACCTATTCACATATTTAAGAATATTCTGATTTACTTAAATATATATTTTATGTTTCATATCCTGTTTACAGGACATCCCAGTCAACACGAGCATTTCTGCCGCTGTGATCTCTTGGCAAGTTGGCATTCGGTAGTTTGCCATTGCATTCTGAACGACCGGCACCGATGCCAACGCAAACCCAAATCAACGCGGTCTGCTTCCAAATCGAGAGCGATTGTCTCTCGACCACGGATTTACGGACCCTGTCAGTAACCGCTTCGAAACGGAGAGCGGCATTTGTATATTGCATTGTGGTATTTCGTACTTCCTAGTGACGACCATAATATGTGTCTTCTGTCATACAAACTGTCATTGACTGCCAATCCAATATAATGCCTTGCGGTGTTCGGCGGTGATTGGGGGGGGGGGGGGCTTTGAGCCTGAGGAATTAAGGCCGCCTTGCTAGTGCAGCCACCGCTAACTGTGCAGGTTAGGATTTTTTTTCCCCCGACAGAAAATAAAAATCCCACACGTTACCGAGTATTCGAATCCGGGTCTCCCGAAGGAGAATCCGGCGTTTTAGTCACTCGACCAGCTCTTCTTACGATCTAAGTATAACCCTAGTTGTTTACTGTGTGCAACAACCGCATTTACTAAATGTTACAGATCCTGCTCATTGTCTGCAATCAGTACTGTATCCTCTGCATATCTAATGTTATTGATGTTTCTTCCTCCAATGATGATTCCTTTCATATTAATAATACCGATACAATAAAAAGATGGTCATAATACACATAAGATTTATTCTTGGACAGCAGGGTCGATAAGCCAAAAGATGGACCAAACATATTAAAGGCTGATGTAGAGAAGGCTATTAAAAAGATGAAAAAAGGAAAGGCTGCAGGTCCCGACAAGAAAACAATAGAGATGATAAAATCCAAATCCAGCTTTGGCATTGATACTATTACATAATTATGTAATAATATACATACTACGAAT
The DNA here is from genome assembly GCA_963921405.1 of Cepaea hortensis. NCBI lineage: Eukaryota > Metazoa > Mollusca > Gastropoda > Stylommatophora > Helicidae > Cepaea > Cepaea hortensis. The sequence goes on along the minus strand of OY992881.1, from coordinate 105,772,498 downwards.
TAAACTGCCAAGGATGTGAAACCATTCATTTTTATCACACCATCCAAGAAGCCAGGATATGTTAATTGTGAGGTTTAAAGAACTATTAGCTTAATGAGCTGTATAACAAGGAGATCATACCAGAAAGAATTCAAAAGACAATATATGAGAATATAGGTCATAAACAATGTGGTTTCCTCAAAACATCGGTACCAGTGACGCAATAATCCGTTTGAAGATGCTAACTGAAAAAAAAATGTATAGAGGTTCAGAACACATATATATATGTATGTTTTATAGGCTACAAGAAAGCTTTTGATAGAGTACAACATGATCGATTAATTACATGCCTTCAAGATAGAGGAGTACACGGAAATGACACCAGGCTTATTAGTAACTTGCACTGGGAACAAATAGCGTCAACAAGATACGGAAATAATTATTCGACGCCCATATAGATAAAAAGAAGAGTACGGCAGGGATGCGTGTTGTACCCAAACCTCTTCAACCTATACAGAGGAATAATTTTTAAACAGTTCGAACTTAATGGATTTAACACCAAATGAGGAATAATAAACAAGCTTAGGTATGCTACCAATACAGTGTTACTAGCAGCAAGCGAGCAAGAGTTGCACAACCTAGTGGAACAAGTAAACATGCATACAGCAGTATGCGGCTAGGATATTACAATCCAAATAGCGAAACGTATGATAATTAACAGTGGAAAGGAAAGGTCAACAATGAAGATCACAGTAAACGGGGAGATACTAGAGCAAGGAACAAGTTTCTTCTGTCGTGGACATGTAATAACAGATAATGGCAGAAGTGAAATAGAAATCAAAAAGAGAATAGGAATGGCCAACAATCCTTTCATCAAATCAGTTGTAACATCTAGAGCAGGGGTGTCTAACACGAGGCTCGCGGGCCGAATGCGGCCCGCCGGGAGTCATGTTGCGGCCCGTGGAGTTGGAAGTGACGATGTGGTCGAGGCTGTAGCACGCTTGCTTGTTTACTTTAATTAGCAACAGAAAAATTAGGTTCGTGGCCCGGCAGGAAATATTATGTCTGAAATTTGGCCCACCTGCTGAAAAGATTGGCCACCCCTGAACAGGGTTGAAGGCAAGCAAGTAAGAGGTAGGCAACAATACAAATGGGATGATATCATCAAGATATGGACGATCATCAGTCTGATAGAATGTACAGTCATAACGAGAGACAGGCAGTAATGAAGATCCATTGCTGCCAACATTTATTATGGATACGGGTCCTGATTGACTGAATGATGATGAATTTGTGAAACGAAAGGGTACGCACAGTGAAATATACACATTACGCACACTGATACAAAGATCGTTAGGGACGCAACAGATATATTCTCGCGCTTCGTATATTATACACATAGTCCATGTTATTTCACGTTATGCCACGTCGGACCCAGAGTTAGGAAACTTTCCTTTAATAATAAATGGCAGCAAACAGAACAATGCGGTGGCTACAATTCTCTCTCTCTCTCTCTCTCTCTCTCTCTCTATATATATATATATATATATATATATATATATATATATATATATATATATATATATATCTCCCGATGGTGTTTCCACATTGTCGTGGTGGCGGAGCTTGAGTTTCACAATGACACTGAGAGCTATGCCGGCGGTAGCATAGCTACCAGCAGGGCCTCCCAAGCCGGACAGGTCAAAGGGTAGAGACCAGACAAAGCGAAACACCCTGGTCCTCCAGGTTGGTGGTTGAAGCGTGGGGTTAACATCCCCACCTTTGTAAAAACCATATTGTTACGAAACAGATACATGAGCCTCGAATTCGGACTGACTTATTTGGACATCGACCTTGGAACGTTAAAGTACTTTTGGTCGTTAAAGGAGATTTGGAACATGGAATGTACGGACACTATATCGAGCTGGAGCGGCCGAAGAATTAACCCGGGCGCTGGTTGAGTATAAATGGATATAACAGCAATTCAAGAAATAAGGTGGCCAGGAGAGGGTACTTTAGAGCAAAATAGAATGATAATAATATATGGAGGAAACACCCAAAATAAACATGAATTAGGAACAGGATGTATCATCAAAAAAGAGTTATGGGGGAACGTTCTAAACTTTAAAGCTGTTAATGACAGGATTAGTAAATTATGAATAAAAGGTAAATGGAAAAATATAACGATTATTAATGTACATGCACCTACTGACGAGAAAGAAGATGATATTAAAGAAGACTTTTATAATGATCAGGAAGATGTCATAGAAGAAACCCCCAAACAGGACACCCTGATTGTGCTGGGAGACTTCAACGCAAAAATAGGTAGAGAGCAAACTCATTAAAAAAGTGGCCGGTATGGAAAGCCTACATACAACTTCAAATGAGAGAGTCATTAACCTAGCAGAAGCCAAAGGACTGCAGATCAGCAGTACCAGACTGCAAAGAAAGGATATACATAAAAAAAAAAAAAAAAATTGTTGCGTATCCCTTACGGGACGTTGCTGTCAACACCAGCATTTTCAGCTGCTGTTGATGTACTAGGCAAATGTTACGTTCAGTAGTTTGCCATTGCTTTCTGAACGACCTGTCTCTATACCTTTTTCGAAAACACCAGCATCGCCGTGTTTCGAACCCGGGTATACGGGCTCACAAACCGCGTTCGCAAGCTCTTCAGCCACAGAGACCGATATACATAAGCAAACTTGGAAATCATGTGACAAGAGAACCTATAATCAAATAGATCACATTCTAATTAACAACAAACATGCATCAAACATACAACAAGTTAGAAGCTATAGACGAGCTGAGTGCCACAGCGACCACTTCCTCGTTGGGGCAACATTTAAAATAAAACTTAAGAGAGCTTTCTATGCTAAACTACAAAGGTTACACCCAACATATAACAGAGAAAAACCACAAGATATTACAGTCAAAGAGAAATTTAAAGATGAAATAAAATGTAAACTTGAAACTCTGCAAAACCCTTTGGAGGAAAGCGTTGACGAAACTTGGTTGAACATCAAGAATACAATTCAATCTACCGCAGAAGAATGTCTCGGTGTGTTAACCACATATAGAAGGAACAGATGGTTCAATCCAAAATGTGAAGAAGCAGTCATTACGAAAATGAATGCCAGACATCTATGGCTAAATGACATCAACATCATCCAAAAGGAAGAGCAATATAGAAATGAATGTAAAGAGGCTACAAAAATAGTTCGACAGCACAAGCGAGAATATATGAGTAATATAATCAAAGATATGGAAACTAATCACCAGAAAAACGAATTCAGAAAGTTTTTTAAAGAACTGAAGTCAATGAAACAAGGGCACCAACACAACACATGTGGCTTAAAAGACAAAAATGGTAGTATGATAAATACCAATGAGGAAATGTGCAACGCATGGAAAGAATAATTTGTTGAATTACTAAATTGTGAAGCTCCAAGTAACACTTACCCACATGAAGAGGTTCTAAAGTGTGAACCACAAATTGAAGAACCTGCATTTGAAGAAATCATATATCTAATCACACGACTTAAAAATAATAAGGCAACTGGGTCTGATGGAATTGCTGCTGAATTTATAAAGGCGGGTGGTCATGCATTACATCTAAAGCTATACGAACTAATAATAAAACTCTAGAGGACTGAAGAATTACCCCATGACTGGAAAGAGTCAGTATTGATACCTATCTTTAAGAAAGGAGACAAGTTCCAGTGTGAAAATTATAGAGGAATATCACTACTGTCCATAAGCTATAAGATACTATCCGCAGTAGTACTAAATAGACTAACACCATATTCAGAATACATATTAGGTGACTAGGCCTACCAGGCGGGTTTTAGACAAAACAGATCAACAATAGATCAGATATTTATCTTACGACAAATAGCCGAGAAAAATTTGGAATATAAAAGAGATCTCCGTAACATTTTTGTGGATTTTAAAAAGGCTTATGATAGTGTCCGTATGAATAGTCTATGGATTGCTATGCGGGAATTTGGAATACCAAGGAAGTTAATCAACATGACCAGACAATGCATGGAAGATACTTATAATATAGTAACATATAAAGGCAGGAAATTAGACCCTTTCCAAATAACATCTGGCTTGAAACAGGGTGATGCACTATCGCAGCTACTCTTCACTCTGGCTCTAGAGAAAGTTGTAAGGAGGATAAAGGAGGAATGTGATATTGGGGGAACATCCAAGCTGCTTAGTTATGTAGATGATATAGATATTATAGGGGAAAATGAACAAAAGACATTGGAAATACTGACTCACTTAAAGGAAAAAGCTCAACAGATTGGGGCTGGTTATCAACCAAGATAAGACAGAATATATGGTCATTTCAAGAGAAGGAATGGCTTAACACTCTGGCCACATACAAATAGATAATATGACCATTAAAAGAACGGAAACATACAAATACCTGGGTACAATCTTCAACAGCTCCAACATCATAAGGGTAGAAATACAAACTAGAATCAATTCTGGAAATAAGATATACTATGCACTACAACATCTACTACAATCAAAGGCGCTATCTCATAACATCAAGATCACAATATACAAGACTCAAGACGACTACCACGTTATGGACAGATCAGAACAGGTCATTCTTCTGCGCCTCAGAACAGGACACAATAGATTACGCAACCACTTGTATACAAAATTCAAGATTGGTGACTCAGCCATGTGCACATGTGGTTTGGCGTCGCAGACAGCAGAGCACATACTCCAGGATTGCCCGAACTACAACATATCCAGGCGAACCTTCTGGCCTAGTGAGACAACAGTGGAAGATAAACTCTATGGACCGCTGAATGAACTAAAAAAGACTGTTAGATTCATACAAGAGACGACATTGCAGTTGTAGACATGTTTCAAGCGAACGAAAGAAGAAGAAGAACAATATACAAAACCATGATCAGACCAGTTGTGCTGTATGACTCTGAAACCTGGAGTACAACGAAAGGAGACGAAGCCTTGCTACAAACCTTTGAGAACAAAGTTTTAAGACGCATCTTTGGACCCATTAGGGATACACAAAGTGGAGAGTGGAAAAGAAGAAGTAACAAAGACATTTAAGATCTGTTTAAGTCCCTGCTAATCACTGGTATCATGAAGGCTAATAGACTACAATGGCTGGGGCATATAGAAAGAATGGAAGATAATAGGGAAACAAAACTCGCTTACACTCAGGAAATAAATGACCGTAGACCCCGAGGTAGGCCAAGAAGACGGTGGAGAGATAATACATATACAGACCTACAAGCACTTGGAATCAACGACTGGCAAGAGAAGGTCAATCAGAGAGACGAATGGAGACGGATTGTATCTGTAGCAAAGAACCTCAATGGCTCGGAACGCTGAAAAAGATGAAGATATATATATATATATATATTTATTCTCTCTCTCTCTCTCTCTCTCTCTATATATATATATATATATATATATATATATATATATATATATATATATATATATATATATATAGAGAGAGAGAGAGAGAGAGAGAGAGAGAGAGAGAGAATTGTAGCCACCGCATTGTTCTGTTTGCTGCCATTTATTAAGTGTGTCTTACTCTGTGACCTACGTGCTATAACGTGAAATAACATGTTATATGTGAAGAAAGATATTGACATATGGTTATAATTATATGTTATTTATACGTCGCATCGCATGTTATTGCTACTTCTTGTGAAACAAACCTGGTACCCCGATTGTTAGATCAATCGTTGTAATTTTTAGTAAAACACTAGATTTCTGGTACACTTTTATTCATATGTCGATTTTAATCAACAGTGTGGGACATTTTAATAACGATTGTAATCTCTTCTTTGACACGTTTAGATTACAATTATTTATTGTGTTCCCAGTTTTAGCTGGCAAAGTCATGAACTCTACTCGAGGCATCTAAATTAAACGTATTCCTACAAACGACAACATTACTTTATCCAGACAGATAATATGTTCAGCGACAACCATTACTTTGAAGAGTTTTGCTTATATAAAGAACGCATATATAGGGTACTGAAATTAACGTTCAACTGCATGCTTGCTCTACACACATACAGGTGTCCTCTTTGAAACACCAGCATGTTTCAGGAAAGAAACATGTCTAAGCCTGGCATGTATCCAGTAACGTTTAAGGTAGACGACACTATAGTGCTCGTCTACACATATGTGACATTTTCATGTCTAGGTCTCCTACTAACCATATTTGGCATCGTCTCGAACATCATCAACATTGCTTGCTTTGCCAGACAGGGTTTTAAAGACACGGTGAACATCAATCTGTTAGGTATAACATTTCCAACTGTATTGTTCATTTTCGAGTATAAAGATACAAGATGTTACACTGGTGTGGTTTCTTTAGATGCGGTTGTGAAACATATTGATGGATAAGACGACCAGTAGCCAAGTACTGCATGCTGGACGTTCACAAACGCATATAATTAGCCATATCTGAAACACTCAATTGTTATGTTCTTTGGTATTGGTGCCATTTCTCCAACGAGTTGGTTTGCCTTATTGCATCTATTTCCGATCTCGTCTTCTGATTTGACATTTGATGATATTATAATTTTTGAGTAATTGAAGCTCTTTACTTGTTTCAGGGGGTGATCTTATAGATTAATCTTTTTTTTGTTGTTGTCTTGTTTGGTTATAATCATTACCTCTGTTTTACAGATGGTAAATATCCACAATATCATTGTGATGCCGATTAGTCTATAAATATGCGGCTAGCACTATCGAATCAATACGCCGGAAGTTGAGTAACCTGGAACATGTACATACATGTTTAGTTTAAAAGGAAGTGTTGCCATTTTAGCTATCGAAAAAAAAAATATGCATACATGCCCTCTTTTTAGCACAATGCGTCGCATGGTGTATATAGATGTATATGGACCTTAAAATATGCATTGTTTGTCAGTCGTGTTCTAAATCTTCATTTGTAAGCAAAGTATGAAATATGCATGCAATTCATTCTCGTAAAATGTTTAAAGCACTCAATCTGTTGTAAAGGTAAAGTGATATAAAGTAAAGTAACATAAATCAAAGAAGCCTACCTATTCCAAGCCTTCAAAACTGCTGGGTATTTGTTGCTAAGTAAATAAATGTTGTACACCAAGTTTACTGGACCTATCATGAGGTCGGTGCCACGTCCGACACTTCAGCTACACATATCGTATCAGGGTCTCCCTGGCCTAGGGATTAACGTCTTTATCCGTAATCCTGTGTATCCTCGTGAGTACGTAACCTACGCGATAATCGGTAGCGGTTCTCGCTGCGTTGGTAACATACGGGGTATGTGAGTCAGTCGCACAGAAAGCATTGGCAAACTACTGGTCGTAATCTTGCCTTGTGCATCAACAGCAGCTGAAAAATGCTGGAATATAAATTGCAGCAGTAGATCATTCTAACTAACATTGAGTAAGAGGAGTCTGATCACAATTGTTGTTTGCATATCCTATTTGCAGGACATCGCTGTCAACACCAGCATTTTACTGCTGCTGTTGATGTCTTGGCAAGATTTTACGTTGAGCAGTTTCCCATTGCTCTCTGAACGACCGGCTCCTATACCAAGACGTTAAAACCACAGCGCGACACGGTCAGATGACAAATCGGTCGCCGCGGTGTTTCGAACGCGTGGTAAGCGGCTCACGAATCGCGTGTCGCAAGCCTTTAGACCACGAAGACCGGCATCTGATGACAATTACATGTCTAAATACCCACTGAGAAAACGTTACCAGAAATTGTCTAATCCTAGCCAGTCTGTTTGTGCTGCTATGATTCATGACCTGGTCACATCTCAATATGCATGGCCGTATATATCTCAATATGAATGGCCGTATATATATATCTCAATATGCATGGCAGTATATATCTCAATACGCATGGCCGTATATATCTCAGTATGCATAGCCGTATATATCTCAATACGCATGGCCGTATATATCTCAATATGCATGGCCGTATATATCTCAATATGCATGGCCGTATATATCTTAATATGAATGACCGTATATATCTCAATCCGCATGGCCGTATATATCTCAATATGCATGGCCGTATATATCTCAATATGCATGGCCGTATATATCTCAATACGCATGGCCGTATATATCTCAGTATGCATGGCCGTATATATCTCAATACACATGGCCGTATATATCTCAGTATGCATGGCCGTATATATCTCAATACGCATGGCCGTATATATCTTAATTTCATGGCCGTATATATCTCAATATGCATGGCCGTATATATCTCAATACGCATGGCCGTATATATCTCAATACGCATGGCCGTACATATCTCAATATGCATGGCCGTATATATGAATTTTCAGTAATAGACTTGCACACCAAACTGGTTTCGTAGCTTGAGATAAGTCGGTGCGCTCTGCAATGCAGTTTACGTGAGGATGATACGAGGGCCCAAGGTCGTAAGGAAGGTGACTTCACCAGCATCCGACTGATAGATACAAGACCTTGTCGGTCTTAAGTGTTATGTCTTTTGCTCACAGGACCCATCAACCATCGAGCAGTAGTAGTCTGACTTAGCATTAATTTATACCAAAAGAAGATAAAGCTAATATATCAACCAAACGTTATATCTGTAAAGTGTGGTAAGAGACACTTTTTTTTTTCTTTTTTTTTTTTTAAGCATATCCTTTTTACAGGACTTAGCTGTCAACACTAGCATCTTTCAGCTGGATGTTGATCTCTTGGCAAGATTACGCTCAGTAGTTTGCCATTGCTTTCTGAGCAGCCGGCTCACATACCCCGTAAGTTATCGATGCGATTCGAACCACTGCTGATTTGAACCGTCATCACGTTACCTTACGAGAGTAGACGAGATTACGGAAAAAAGTCATAACTTCTAAGCCACGAAGCCGGCAAGAGACACCTACTCTTACATATTAGCATTCCCCATATTCATATCTAGTGATATTAAAGTGTTCCAGTTAAGTGCCTATACTATATTTGAATTTGCCAAACTGCTATGAGTTGGAGTTAAGTCAAGAACCGACATCACTGCACTCAGGGCATTCCCATAAGCGCCCAGTCAGCATCTTCAACAACCAGCTCAGAATCCCAACACTTATGGTACCCATTATAATATGATCACATGTCCGCTTTGATTTGCCTCTTAGTGGCGATTGAACACCAGATCTTCCGACCACCCCTTGTTGCCGCGGTCTCTCTAGACCTTGATAATATATATGTTATTATGCATTGTTTACGCTCACCTAGAGGGCCTTCACCAAATCTGCCTTATCATGCATCACAGCACCCATCAATGATGCAGCACCAGCCAGTGTGTCTGCTTGTTCATTTACAACCACTCTAGAGAGTCGTGGAGAAACTATCCAGCGAATGCTCAGCACGCGCGATACCTGAATTGTCACAATCACGTCATTTGAATTTGTACTTTAGCCAGTGGAAAGCTGCAATAACCGCCTCCACCTCCATTCTCAGACTTGATATTGTGGTGTCATATACCAAGCTCCCCTTTACCAAACATTAACCATTGGGTGTTGCTATGGATCCCCAGGATCACCATCGGTATAGACAATCACATATGCAGGACAAGAAGAGTAGACCTGTTTTAATTGCTGACTTTCTACATCGCCCCAGTGTGATTGAAACTCCACACAGGCTTAATTTATATTCGGCACTCTGACCCACTCCTTGCCTCTGCCAATCTTCTCAAGTTAGCACACACTTCCCTGGTAGTATCTTCTGCCTGATCTATCAATAATCTTCCTGTTAACAGCCTGCGGCCCTTGACTGCATTCAGAGAATCATGCAGGTGGTGTTCCTTGTCAGTAGCCACCTTGAGGTATGGCTTGCCTGCAACACTTTGAATCTGTGTACAATGGTTTATGAGGAAACAGCGAATAAACACAAAACATATCTGAGAGCTCGCTAAAGGAAAAGCCACACAAAGATAAACTAGACTTGTGTATACGCTATTCCTTCTAACATGTGAATTGCTTAATTGTGAATTTGATATTTAAATGCTGAAGATTTCTTGATTATATTTTTCTTCCGCTGTTAAAAGACTGGTCGAATCGTTCGCTTGTGTGTACTTTTCCTTGTGTCAGGCTGTCCCGTCATATTGTAATTATTCATTATAAGTTAATTTAATGCTAGGCTGAGGTGTCTTTAATCTATCTTCTATAACCTAACATTGAGAAGTAGATCCCGTCTCTACTTCTTCAGCACCTAGATGAAAGTTCAGCGGTGATTGGTTATATAAGGCAACATGGAAAGCATCCTTGACCTTAATGGCCATCAACAGGTTTGCATTGCTTTTTATATTGTACGATTCCTTGAAAGAAAAATCCCAATTGACAACAAAACTGCGTATAGTGCAATTTATGCTGACCAATACAAAGTTGTCAATTCCAAATAAAAAAGAAATGATGCTACATTGCTATATTCCTGCTCCGTGGCGACGTGTTTACGCGAGCAAACTGTAATCCCGGATACCGCGTTCGAAACACAGCTGCGGGCGATTTGGCAGCAGACAGCATTGCATTTTTTTCTGAAAACGGTATGTGTGTCATTCATTCAGAAAGCAATGGCAAACTACTGAACGTAAACTGGCCAAGAAATCCGGAACAGCCAAAAAAGTTGGGGTTGGCTTTGACGTCTTCTAAAGGATATGCAATAACCTTTTTAAACATTGATATATAGGCGTCCTACGGTTGTATAAATGTGAAGCATAGCCAGTCAAATGGAAATGTGGGAAACATGTAATGGCAAATGCCAATGTTGTTGCTGAAGAAAATGCAACGAATATAATCGGCGGATGCAAAGAAGAATCTTCGATAAATTCGATGTAAATAATAATGATTTATTGGGTATGCCATGAAGAGAAATACACGTCGGAATTTAGTGACAGCTAAAAAAAACAAGTAACTGAGAATCTGTCAGGAAAAGATAACGAGATGATAATACAGCATTTATTTTTTTTTTTTCCATCAGGTTTATCAATCTCAGATTTGTGCAGCCTCATAGCTATGGCATGGGTATGCATCTTTCTAACCCCAGCTGTTATGGCGTCAGATTGTCCCATTGCCACTATGGATGTTATTTACCTGGCTGCAGCGATGCCACGACTTGCGTTTAACAGAGTGAGCTTTTGTATCACAGCCATGATTACTCTTGAACGGTGCATAAGTATAGTAGCCCCATTAAGGGTAAGCCAACATGCCAAGATTTGTATTTCTACGTGTTGTCCTTCTTCTGTCACCTACGGAGTTATGTGAACGTCTTCTTAATGAGAACAAAAGAACAACGAAAACAAGAAGTAGAATCGATCAGCTTTACTAGAACAAATATAACAAAATAGACATTCCTGCCTAAATACTTCGTTAGCACACAGACAACAAGTATACACTGAGACAGTTTTCGTGGGAGATTAAACATTAATACACCCCCCCCCCCCCAACACACACACACACACACACACACACACACACACACACACACACATATGTATGTATATACCCTGCGGTATTATATGTTTTCATTTACCTGCCATCCCTCAGAACTGTGCGACTTACTTATAGACTCGCCCTCGCAGGCTTGTCTATGGGACATGTTTTTCTGTCCCATTCCATCCCATACCATGGTAATTTATACCTGTCCCATCCCATCCCATCCAATGGGACCCTTCCCATGGGAATCCCATGAAAATAAGATTCCTATGGTCAAGCCTGGAAAACAGAGGACTGATAAAACGATGGGTACCAAAGCAACCGAATGACGTTCACAATGCTCAAAGAACGGTCTCAGCTTTCACGTTCTTTCAGAGCTTCTGGGAAGAGTGGAATGCATTTCTCGGCACAATAGTGACTGGGCCAAGACATTCACTACAGAGACAAAGGAACAATCAACACAATTGATGCATACTCATTCTCCAAACAAGCCCAAACAGGTCAAGCAAAAATTTTCGCAAAGTAGAATGACGGTTGCAGTTTTCTGGGATCGGATGGGCATTCGGATGGACACAATAATGACATAAGTTTATTGCGAACACTGAAGAGGAGTCGTCGGCAGATCCAAAACAAAAGGCCCAGATTGCTCACCAATTGCGTCATTATCCTGCACGACAACGCGCGGCACCACACAACTGCTCGCACAAGGGCTTTACTTGAACAGTTTAAGTTGGACATTCCACCCCCCCCCCCCCCCCACCCCAATACAGCCAGGAGTTGGTACCAAGCGATTATCATCTTTTCGGCAAGATAAATGTATGGCTGGTTGCCCAGTCCTTCGACACCGCCGAGGAGCTCATGGATGGAGTCAACAACTGGTAAAGTATCCTGGTTACGCTGTTCCTTGACGAAGGGTTACAAAGGCTCGTGCCACAGTGTGACAAGTATTTGAATTTAGTTGGTGACTATGTGGAAAATTTATGCAGAGATGTATGCAACGTATGTATGCATTTAGATAATATTGTCAATTTGTTTAAATTTTTACAAGCCAATCGGCGGTTGCTTTTGGAGTACCCCTACGTTAAGCGCTGGCATGTGGCGACATGTGGGCCGCAGCTTGTTACCAACAAATGTGGAAACAATCGTTTAGCAGCACTTGACAAAACTATGTAACTGTTATAGGTATATGTATATGTTAACTATAGATTTCATGATGCCGATTTATATATGTATATCTGTGTTGTCAGAAGCACGCCTGCAGCCTTTACTTCTCAAAACATTCCTTGGTTCTCATTTTAGCCTGGGTTATCCAGGAAACTTTGGTCAATGTTAATAAAATAAAATAATAACAATAAATAATAAAGTCAAAACACAGGACTACCGAACCAGCAGGCAAGTGGTGTTCATGTTACATTTATCACAAACTAAGCATAGTAAGGTATTTTGGCAGATAACAATGCTCACACCTTGCCCCGTTATTTGTTCACAGGTAAAAACCATTCTGACCCCACAAAGAACTGCAGTCGCCCTCGTGTTCATCTTCCTTATCTTCACCTTCAGCATCACCCCTGTGTATGTCGTAAACAGATTAACCTTATCATTTTCACCACAAAGAAACATGTCCATCTTTACACTTGTTTTCACTGATGATAAAGAAGAAGTTGATAAAATTGACTTTCTAATCAATAACTTCGTAATCCCTCTGTTCGCTTTTGTAATTGTGGCCATCGGCACAGTTATTTTGGCAGTCCAGTTGAGCAACAACATAGAATGGAGAAAGACATCCGTCTATGACTCACAAGGTGACAAAATATCTTGCCGTAATCAGACAATTGCAAGGATGGTAGTGACAATTTCAACTTTATTTATTTGTTGCTTTATTCCTTCAACCATCCTGTTGCTGGCAATTGCTTTTGAACCAGCTCTGTCAATAAAAGGCAGATATTTTCATATTACTTTATTTTTCACCGGGATCAATACTATATTCGAAGTAATCAATTCGTCTATGAACATATTTATCTACTATCATATGAGTAGCAAATACAGAATCACATTTCAAAGGATGTTCAGCAGAAAAACAATACATGGTCACTAAATACAGAACATAAACAAAAACACTACGCACTTGATAATCCCGCATACAGCGTTTTAAACACAGCTGCGTGCTATTTGGCACTAGACCCCCTTGCGTTTTTGAAAATGACATGAGTACCGGTCGTTCAGAAAGCAATGGCAAACTACTGAACGCAATCGTGCCAATAAATCACAAAAAGTCAACAACAAAAAATGACGGGGTTGACCTCGACATCCTGTAAAGGATATGCAACTAACTTACCATAAATAAGTTGGTATAGTCACAATATGTTGGACAGAAAGTATTTTTCTCTGTTAAGTGGTGTAGAATAAGATAGACAGTGTGTTAATAGAGACGGCAGTAATACTTAGTGACATAGCCGTAGTGAATGAAATGAAAAACAGGTTGATATTAGTCAATGCTTGTCTCGCTTTAGGCAGATGTGCTTTCAAAGGTTGTGTGTGTTAAGTGTTGTTTACATGTTTTATTATTACAATTGAAATATGTGACTTGGCAAAAGAACTGGGCTCCTCAACCAGAGAAGACAACATAAAAGTTAACGTGGATCATCAAAGTTAGTTCGTTAGTTAGTTAGTTAGTTAGTTAGTTAGTTAGTTAGTTAGTTAGTCGAGGTTCCATCTTCACGGCAACGGGTCGTCCAAGTATGCTCCGTTCCTGTGCCGGTGAATGTAGCACAAAATGCTCCCCACTGCCCAATGTGAAAAGTGGAACAGACAGGACTCTCGGCAATCCAACAGCCCGCACAGGTACACTGTATAATACTGCCGCCAGGATGCCAGCACAAAAGTCATCCGCGAAAATTGCACTTCATCGTCGATGGAATCGGCAGTCACCAGAAAGACATCATTGACCAGGGTCTTCTCATATGGTTCGGTCTCTTTCTGCATTAGAGATTAAACTGAACGTCATAGGTTTATGGGCTGTGTAGGAAGGAAACTGTTGGCACACACAGTCGAGGGTTTGTCAGTCAGAAGGAGAATGCTGTAATGATAGTATGGATGTGGACATGATGGACTAGAAGCTGAGGAGTGAATACACTTGCGTTTACTGTTTATCTATGGCACGGTTAATCTAGGTGTTAATTGGTTGTTATCTTACAAGACTGTAATACTTGTAATTTGTCAACTTGTTAGCCGGTTGTTAACTTTCTGGAGTATACTATTGTGTCAACGTGTTAGTCAATTGTTACATTTCTGACGCTTACTACCCTTTCTAAAAGTTTGTTACAGGTGTTGCCTTTCATGCGTATAACAATTTCTCTACGTGTTAGTAACTGGAAAGTTATCTAGTTAATAGGGTAAGTTAATACGTAAATCACAAATGGCTGAAGAAAAATAACTAGATATGACAACAGCATGAATTGAAACCAGTTTATTTGTATACATAAATTGTCCCTTTATCTCTCAACATGATTTACAGCAACAGTGATGCACTTATCCCATCGTTGCATCAGTCCTTCCAAACCAACTGCATAGAACTGCGTGCTTTGTGTTCATTTGCCGGCCATCCCACAGAACTGTGTGACTTACTTATTGACTCCCACTCGAAACATTTTCTACCCAGCTATGCACCGCTTTACGGGACAAATATTTGTCAGCATAAGCACTAACAACACACCTTGGCGGGAGACATTTTGGGAATGACACAAAAGTTGAATGTGACGTCAAAACGTGGTTTAGAAAACAGAGCATGCAGTTCTATGCCGCTGGTTTGGGAGGACTGATAAAACGATGGAATAAGTGCATCAATGTTGGTCGAAATTATGTTGAGAAATAAAGGGACAATGTATTATAAAAATAAACTTGTTTCAAGTTGTTATTATATTTATTTATTTTTCTATAGCTATTGTGACTTACTTATTAACTTACCCTCGTACATACAAGAAATGGAACGCAAAAATACATTAAACAATTGGATGGAAGGTCACGACAAGCATATAGTTTAAAGGAAAGACAAAAGCATAAATATAAATCAAGCAATCAAGCAGGGGACTTTCGGCTCTCACCTGGTGAAACGTCACTTGAAGAATTGCAATCATACACATATGCAGGTAGCAATACAGACAAGGAGGGGAGCATAATGAACTTCAAATTTGTGGGGGTAAAAAGAAATTAAAGTTATTAACAACTAAGAATATGCAATTCTAATGT
Organism: Cepaea hortensis; assembly: GCA_963921405.1. Classification (NCBI taxonomy): domain Eukaryota; kingdom Metazoa; phylum Mollusca; class Gastropoda; order Stylommatophora; family Helicidae; genus Cepaea; species Cepaea hortensis. The sequence goes on along the minus strand of OY992881.1, from coordinate 105,756,807 downwards.
TAAAATACATTCTACTATGAATCTGAAACACGGAGAACGACTAACACAATTAAAACTAACGTACAAACATTCATTACTTGGTGTCTGCTCAGAATAGGACTATACACTACGATGGAATCAACAGTATACAGCCCATGGAGATATCAATCAATCAGGTACCGTCTCCCAATGAAGGTTGACTTCAATGGACCAACAACGATGTCTGTCTCTCGCCCTGACTGTACATTCTGTAAGGCTGATCTTCATCCATCTCTTGATGTTATTTTACCACTTGAATCATTGTCTACCTCTTGCTCGCTTGCCCTCAACCTTTCCGTCCAGTATGGTTTTTATAACAGTTTTGTGTCTTTTAACGTGGCCGAAATATTTCAGTTGCCTCTATTTTATTTATCTCATCAAGTTGTTTTTCTAAAACCTATGTATTTGATTGTTTCTGTTTCCATGAAATACAACATATTCTTGTGTATGTCCACATCTCCAGGGTATCTATTCAACTTTCTAGTTGCTTGTTCAATGTCACTGAGATAAAAAGATACATAATGGTAAATCAAGAGGTGAAGAAATTACGCTGGCGCGGGAAACGATGTGCGAAAATCTGAAAATATTAGAACTAGAACTTACTTTGTCTGAAATCCACTCAGCAAAATAAATAACGATAGAACACACACACACACACACACACACACACACACACACACACACACATACACACACACACACACACACACACACACACGCACACGCACACACACAGAGACAGAGAGAGACAGGGAAGGGAGATAGAGCCATACATTGATATTGTGGGATCGACATGGATGCAGAAGCAAGGGATAGCTAAGTATCGGAAGATATGGGGATACTTTGTTGATGGCTTATACTCTAGTGGGGAATAAAGTGGGAAATAAGAATACGAAGACAATGGACATACAGAAAAAATGAAATAACACACTCCATCAAGAAACGTGCATATAAAGTAATGGCACATTGATTAGATAAATTATTCGTAAGCAGTCTAGATTTGGTGGGGACGTTTTGTGATAAATAAGCTAGGAAACAATGACAACTGGTACACTTGATGGCAAAAGAGGAACGGGAGCACAAACCGATACATACATGTGTGACACCGCCACATAAGCTAAATGGGCAAATACGGCGGCCTGACCAGTGAGATGACGAACCATAAACGCCGACACTTATCTGCATGCCACAAGTGATGATGGTGTTCTGTGACTGCATACATTAGAGGGTGACCATTTAACGATTTAAATTGATTTGTGTCCAGCGTGTGTAGCATATAGATCATAATATTTAGGAATATATCTACTTGGTGATGTTCATCAACGGCGCAATTAAACTATAGACAACATATTTTAGTACGGTTAATAGCTAATATTTGGTCTGAAACGGATTGAAACGACTTACTAGTTTCATGTCCATCCGATTTCGGATGTTAACGTTTTCAATCTGCTGTCGAGCCCTGTTGGTTATTCTCTCCGTCCACTGACTTCGCATTCTTATTTCTCCCTTTATTCCCCAAGGGGAATAAATAAGAATAAAAAGATGTACAAAGAAGAAAAATAATATAACAAGAAACAGTTGTATCAGAAGAAAAATGGAGAAATTATAATTAATAACACTGACATAATAAAAAAGATGGACAGAGTACACATAAGATTTATTCTGGGACAAAAGGGTCTATAGACTAACATTGTATAATACTCAAGATGGCCAAAAAATAATAACGGCTGAAGTAGAAAAGGCTATTAAAAAGATGAAAGAAGGAAAGGTTGCAGGTCCTGACAAGATAACAACAGAGATGATAACATTCTTATCCAGCTTTTTCATTAAAACTATGACATAATTGTGTAATGATATACATACATATATATATATAATACTGGGTACATCCCCAAGAACTTGAAAACATACATTTTCATCACACTACCGAAGAAGCCAAGAGCTGTTGGGTGTGAGGATTACAGAACTATTAGCTTAATGAGCCACATAACTGTCACCGACCGTTAGGGTATTTCTATTGAAATAGACAGAAATCCCTATCCAAGAGTTTGCCGACAGTCTCTAGAAAGTATGGCTCGTTATCAGAATGTCTAAAGGGATGGTCCCGATAGGAGAGACTGGGATTCACTTGGTAGACAAAGGCAGAAGGTGAAGAACACTCGTGTATGTAGGAAGACCTAACACGAATGTCTAGTTTATCTGTCGGTGATCCTTCGTCATTTGATGAAGCCCCCTGTTTTAAATACTTTCACGCACTCACGCGCACGCCTTGCGTTCAAATGATCACGAAGGGAGTACGTGGGTACAAGTATAAAACAATAATACTCTTTAATAGTAAAAGAGATAATGAAAATTGTCGTTCAAGTGGTGAACTATGACAGTTACAATTATGTTACAGGTACAAAAATAAAATAGTTTTCTGATGCTTAGACAGATAGCATATCATCCTTCACACCATCCAGACAGTGACACACTCAGAACACATGTAGACACAGAGTCACCTGAGATAATCTGATCTCTGTTAGGAATAGTGCTGGCTTTCGGTTGTATTATGTCTTGGAGTCGACCCTGGCATTCGACAGGTGTACGATGCTCCTCCGGATTCCAGGTTCCGTCTCCACTAGTTGGTGGCTGTAAGTTTCGGTAACCGGACCAGTTAGGTGTCAGCAGTATCAGCAGCGAGGCTCCCCCAGTCTTATTGCAGCACTTAAGATAGGTTTTGGTATAATCTACCAAGGATGCAATTGGATATGGCAGCTCACTTCATATAAGGTCTGCTTAGCACAGCAGCTATGGTCGTTGTGAACCGGACGGAAGTTGTTAGTCACAATTTCCGGTGCAGCCGTACTAATAGCATATCGCCGCATTCCCGTTGCTAGGGAGTGACGGACCTATATCCCCAGTCATTAGACTTGATATTAATAAGGGTTGAAGACAGGGAATTTCCCTTGTGACATCATTTGAATAGATGACGTGAAAATACACGCTGTCCCCAATGCACTGTGTAGTTTTAGTGCAGAAAATGTCTGTGTAGTCATTCTGACGTCATTATTAGTAATTTAGCTGCGTACTGAATCCAGAATGTAAATTATGAATTCCCCTAACGTAGTAGTGGTGGTGTTTGCATAGTGATCTAGACTCATCCCGTCACATATGCCGTCCCTAGAGAAAAGTACGGCTCAGCGAACTTTTAGGGTGGATGAGCCTAGATCGACTATGGCTTATTTTCCTCCTGAGTCCGTCTGTTCATTGTCTTCATCCTCAGCAGTAGGGTGTCTGCTCAGGAAATCTGCTCCCACATTTTCTTTTCCGGGGATGTACTCCACATTGAATGTGTATGGTTGTAGGAGCAGTGACCATCTCATCAACCGAGTGTTTAACTTCTTGGAGGCAGCTAAGAACATCAGAGGTTGGTGGTCACTCTGAACCATGAATTTTGTTCCATATAAGTATGGTTGGAATTTCTGTACCGCCCATACTAGAGATAAACATTCCTTTTCGATGGTGGAATAGTTCCGTTCAGCCTGGTTTAACTTTCGACTGGCGTATGCTACTGGGAAAAGGATGGTCGGGTTTTCTCGTCCTCCCTGCAACAGTGTTGCCCCAATGCCAACATTACTGGCATCCGTTCGCAAGGTAAATGTTTTGGTAAGATCTGGGAGTTGCAAGATGGGTCTTGCTGAAAGTCTGTCTTTAAGGATGGTGTACGCAGTCTCACAATCTGCAGTCCAGTTAACTTTCTCTGGGGCTCCCTTCTTTGTGGCATCTGTGAGAGGGGCTGCTACCATGTTGAAATTCTGGATATATTTTTGGTAGAACCCACACAGAGACACAAAGGATCTCACATCTTTCTTGGTCTTGGGTCTTGGTGCGGCTTGTAGTTTTTCTACATTTTTCGGGTCAGGCGAGGTGTAACCCTGGACTATGGTATGTGCCAGAAATTCAAGTTTTTGAAATGCTAGCTGGCACTTGGTGGGCCGAGCAGTCAATCCTACTTCAGCTAATCTGGTTAACAGAACTTCCAATGAGGATAAATGTTCCTCAAAGGTATTGGAGGCAATGAGAATGTCGTCCATGAAGTTGGTAATGGATGGGTCTCTTAGAGGGTCCAAAAGCATTCTCATCATCCTGGTGAAAACGCTGGGTGCATTACTAAGGCCAAATGGGAGCACGTTGAATTGGTAGTGTCCCGTTGAGGTGCTGAATGCCAGGTAGGGTCGAACTTCTTGCTTCACGGGAATCTGGTAGTATCCTTTGCTCAAGTCTATCTTAGAGAAATACTTGGCTTTACTCAGCTTGGCGAAGAGTTGCCCATGGTCTGGTAGCGGTTCTGCTTGGAACTCGGTTATACCATTCAGTTGGCGATAGTCGATGCAGAGCCGATGCTCCCCACTAGGTTTTCTAAGCAGCACCACATTTGCACTGTACGGTGACTCAGAAGGTGAGATTATTCCTTCTTGAAGTAGCTGGTTGATCTCAATTCTGAGTGCCTCTTCCTTTGCATAGGGAATGGGATACTGTTTCTGCCTAATAGGATCAGGGCTGGTCAGCTTCATATCAAATTCTATCAAGCTAGTGCGACCTGGTTTGTCGGTGAGGAGTGTTGCGTGAGATTGTAATACTTCCCCCAATATTCCCTTTTGGGAAGTGGTCAGGTTAGGATTTATTTCCACATCCTGGTAGGTCTCCTGAAGTTGTAGGGGGTATTCCACTGCTATGTTCTCCCCATTCTCTACTTCAGTTGCAACTGCCATTGCCAACAAATGCCTTGGGGGGTCATTTGCTCTTGCATAATATTTGCGGAGCAAATTGATATGATACATTTTCTGCTTACCCTTCATGGCGATCCTGTAATTGGTACGGGACAGTTTCTCTACCACGGGGAACGGCCCCTGCCACCCAATCTCCAACTTATTGTTTCCGCTAGGGAGTAGTAGTAAGACTTTGTCCCCTACCTCTAGTGAACGATCCTTGGCCTTTTTATTGTAATACTGGGCATGTTTCGCTCGGGCTCTTCTAAGATTACTCGTCGCTAACTTCCATCCCATCTTTAACTTGTGTTTCAATTCTTCCACATACGTGGACGCATTTACTACTGTCTCGTCTGTTCTCTCCTCAGTCCATGTTCTCATGAGAGCTTCTAGAGGACCTTTGATGGGCCTACCAAAGAGGAGGGTTGCCGGTGGAAGGCCAGTGGAGCCATGAGGAACTTCCCGGTAAGCAAATAGTGCTGCCGGTAGGTAATCATCCCAGACTTCTGGTTTTTCCTGTGCCAACTTCCTCAGGATAGACATCAAGGTCCCGTTGAACCTTTCCACCAGGCCGTTTGACTGTGGGTGGTATGGACTGGAATGTATGTGGCGAGTCTGGAAAATATGGAAGACTTCTTCCATCAATCTCCCTCTAAACTGAGAGCCGTTATCAGTGAGGATTTAGTTAGGGAATCCTAGCCGAGTGAAAATCGTGACCAGGGCCTCTGCCACTCTTTTAGAATCAATGGCTGGCAGGGCGATCGCTTCTCCCCACATGGAGCAGGTATCCACCAGAGTTAATATGTATTTGTTTCTCCTTTTAGTTCTAGGGAGAGGTCCAACAATGTCGACAGCCACTCGCTCGAAGGGGGTATTCATGATGGGCATTTCTCCTAACTTAACTGGGGCAGTCGTGTGTCTGGGTGCAACTCGCTGACACTCAGGACAAGATTTCACATATCTTTTGATGTCCCCATTCATTCCCGGCCAAAAATAATGACATGAAATGCGTTGATTAGTTGCACCACCACCCATATGCCCACTAAACGACAGTGTGTGGCCCATGTGTGGAACTTGTGGCCTATATGCTGCTGGTACTACAAGTTGACCATGTTCCTGTTCATTTTTACCGGCCCTACGATACAACAAATTTCCCTTCTTATAAAAGTCCCCTCTCTGCGGGGGGTTTCTAGCATTTGGAAGTTTCTTAAAACAGTGTGCTAGAGTCGGGTCCTGGTTCTGTGCGGCTCTAATCTCCCCTGGGAGTGGGTTCATGGGTAGATCAGGCTCAGAGGTTGCTGTAACTTGAGCCCTGGTCTGCACAGCAGCCACTATCATGGGTGTGACTGGTTCCCCCAAGTAGACATATCTACATCCTAGTATCATGTCATAGATGGAGTCAGCCATCACTGCTGCCGAGATCGTACCCTTAACGAATTTAGAGTCAACTAATATTCTAGCGATCGGCAAGGTCAGGGTAGGTGAGCTTTTTGTCACGCCCTTTATCTCAATTGTGTCTTCGGTGATTTGATCAGGGTCTACCAGGTGAGATGCTACGATGGCATCATATTGTAGACCCGTATCGTAAAGACACTCGACCCACTGTCCATTGACAGTGATCTGCTCTGTCACTGGAGGTCTTCTCAGTTCTTGATGAGGTGGCCTCTTAGCGATTTCCTTGTCTGTGGACAAGTATGCCGCAATCTTGGGATTAGGTTGGCGCCTACATTCTGACGTACTGTGGGAGTTATTCCTACAGTTCTTGCAGTAGGGTTGTCTAAAACCAGTTGCGGTGGGGTTGTTTGGTTGTGGCTGGGGTTGCCTCTTATCTGCTGGTTGGTTATTGTATCGGGGTTGTCCCATGTTGGTTGGAGGTTGGTTCTTTTGAGGTTGGGGAGGTTGGTTCTTTTGAGGTTGGGGAGGTTGTGTTGAGACAGAGTCCCCATGGGCAGTCAGATATCTTTCAGCCAAGACTATCATTTCCTCTAGGTTTTGCGCCCCTTGTTCAACGATGAAAGTTTCCATCGGCTTCGACATACAGTTCCTCAGCTGCTCACATAAAACCATCTCCCGCAAGCCCGCATAGGAGTGTTCATACTCTCCCAATGTCTCCCATTTACAGAGATAACTCTGCAGACGAGCGGACAATTGTGAGAATGACTCACCCCTCAGACGTCTTGCGGTTCGGAATTTCCGCTGATAAGCAGCTGAGGTTAACTCATATCTCTTCAATAAAGCCGATTTCAAACTTTCATAAGAATGTTCATGGCCTGGAGGTAGTCCCTGAAAGACTACATACGCTTGTCCCCTCAGTGCCTGAGAAAGCTTCAAGTTCCAGTGTTCCCTAGCCAACCCAAATGACTCCGCTAATTTCTCGAATTTCTGAAGGTAACTATCCAATTGTTCCTGATTTTCCTCGAACGGCATCAAAGGAAAACTCATAGGACCCACATGAGAAGTCGAATGTAGCTGGGTTTCAATGCTGGGTGCCGGAGAGCTGGCGTTAGAACAGGTTGCTGATAGAGCTTGGTTTTCTAGCTCTTTCATCCTAAACTCATGCTGTCGGATTTTTTCGTTTTCCTGTAACTGCCTAAGTTCTTTCTCAGCCTCAATTTTCTTAAGCTCTGTCTCTGCTTCCAGTTTCTTAAGCTCGAGTTCATGCCTACGTATTTTATCTTCCCTGTCTTCTTTCCTTAACTCCCTCTCCATATCATGGACATATTTGGCTGCTTCGGGCTCCGATAACCCCATAGCTACCGCTGCTGCGTGCAAATCTGCTGATGAACTCATGACTGAGTTTTGACTGAGAGGGTGAGTGATCAGTGGACTACAATGTCTATATCAATATTATACTACTTCCCAATTCAAGTTATACTAATACAATTGCAATAATTTACAAATCTTATTAGTACATACACAAAAATGGTTAGTACAAACAATGATACAAAACACACTTTCACTCTCTCAATCGAATGGAAACAACTAATTACAGAGTTTCCTAAACTACTCTACCCTTTACTGAGATGAGAAAAAAAAAATTTTTTTTTACCAAGTAACACAATTTATTAGAAATATTTCTAATTAGGTGGGTAGATCCCGGAACGAGACCACAGTTGTCACCGACCGTTAGGGTATTTCTATTGAAATAGACAGAAATCCCTATCCAAGAGTTTGCCGACAGTCTCTAGAAAGTATGGCTCGTTATCAGAATGTCTAAAGGGATGGTCCCGATAGGAGAGACTGGGATTCACTTGGTAGACAAAGGCAGAAGGTGAAGAACACTCGTGTATGTAGGAAGACCTAACACGAATGTCTAGTTTATCTGTCGGTGATCCTTCGTCATTTGATGAAGCCCCCTGTTTTAAATACTTTCACGCACTCACGCGCACGCCTTGCGTTCAAATGATCACGAAGGGAGTACGTGGGTACAAGTATAAAACAATAATACTCTTTAATAGTAAAAGAGATAATGAAAATTGTCGTTCAAGTGGTGAACTATGACAGTTACAATTATGTTACAGGTACAAAAATAAAATAGTTTTCTGATGCTTAGACAGATAGCATATCATCCTTCACACCATCCAGACAGTGACACACTCAGAACACATGTAGACACAGAGTCACCTGAGATAATCTGATCTCTGTTAGGAATAGTGCTGGCTTTCGGTTGTATTATGTCTTGGAGTCGACCCTGGCATTCGACAAGTGTACGATGCTCCTCCGGATTCCAGGTTCCGTCTCCACTAGTTGGTGGCTGTAAGTTTCGGTAACCGGACCAGTTAGGTGTCAGCAGTATCAGCAGCGAGGCTCCCCCAGTCTTATTGCAGCACTTAAGATAGGTTTTGGTATAATCTACCAAGGATGCAATTGGATATGGCAGCTCACTTCATATAAGGTCTGCTTAGCACAGCAGCTATGGTCGTTGTGAACCGGACGGAAGTTGTTAGTCACAATTTCCGGTGCAGCCGTACTAATAGCATATCGCCGCATTCCCGTTGCTAGGGAGTGACGGACCTATATCCCCAGTCATTAGACTTGATATTAATAAGGGTTGAAGACAGGGGATTTCCCTTGTGACATCATTTGAATAGATGACGTGAAAATACACGCTGTCCCCAATGCACTGTGTAGTTTTAGTGCAGAAAATGTCTGTGTAGTCATTCTGACGTCATTATTAGTAATTTAGCTGCGTACTGAATCCAGAATGTAAATTATGAATTCCCCTAACGTAGTAGTGGTGGTGTTTGCATAGTGATCTAGACTCATCCCGTCACAATAACTAAGATACTACTCATGGTCATACAAGAAAGAATTCAACATAAAATAGATGAGGTAGTAGCTGAAGAACAATTTGGGTTCCGCAAAAACATCGGCACCAGAGAAGCAATTATCTGTAAGAGGATGCTAATTGAAAAAAATATATAGAAGTTCAAAAAAGTATATATGCTTGTTTTGTAGACTACAAGAAAGCTTTTGATAGAGTGCACCATGAACGACTAATTACGATCCTTCAAGATATAGGAGTAGACGGAAAGGACATAAGACTTATTAGTAACTTGTACTGGGAGCAAGTGGCGTCTATTAGATGCGGTAATAACTATTCGTCGCCTATAGAGATAAAAAGAGAAGTACAGCAGAGATGTGTACTGTTCCCAAGCCTCTTCAACCTATACACAGAAAGAATTTTTAACCAAGTTGTAATACCTGGACTCAACATCAATGGAAGAATCATAAACAATCTTAGACATGCCGACGATACCGTGTTACTAGCAGAAAGTGAGCAAGAGTTGCAAGACCTAGTGGAAGAAGCAAACAGGCACAGCGCATAATGTGGCTTGGATATTAACATCCAAAAAACAAAAACTAGGATAGGATAGGAAAGGTCATCAATGAACATCACAGTAAACGGGCAGATACAAGAACACGTAACAAGTTTCTCTTATCTTGGACATATATTAACAGATGATGGCAGAAGTGAAATGGAAATCAAAAAGAGAATATGAATTGCCAAAAATGCTTTCAACGGCATGAAATCAGTATTAACATCTAGAGAGAATAATAACGCATTAAAAATGAGAATTGTCAAATGCTACGTATATTCACCACTACTGTACGGCTCGGAATCCTGGACATTGAACAAGCAACTAGAAAGTCTCATAGAAGCCCCGGAGATGTGGATATACAGACGAATAGGACGTATTTCATGGAAACAAAAACAATCAAATGCAGAGGTCCTAGAAAAACTGGGAATGAAGAGAGAGAGAGAGAGAGAGAGAGAGAGAGAGAGAGAGAGAGAGAGAGAGAGAGAGAGAGAGAGAGAGAGAGTTGATGAAAGAAATAAAGATGAGACAAGTGAAATATTTTGGCCACGTTAAAAGACATGATACTCTTATAAACACCATACTGGAAGGCAAGGTTGAGGGCACGCGAGCAAGTGGTAGACAACGATACAAGTGGGAGGATATCATCAAGAGATGGACGAACTTCAGCCTGACAGCATGTACAGTCAATGCAAGAGACAGACAGTGTTGGAGATCCATTGCAGCCAACCTTCATTGCGGAGACGGCGCCTGATTTATTGATTGATAGTAGACGTTGCAATTCTTCCTCAGAGTGGATCGTAATTGTAGCATCATCTGCAACAAGTAACTCTCTGATCAGTACCCTCCTAATTATAGTCTTGGCCTTCAACCTGTGAGCATTGTAGCTGACGCCGTCTGAGCGTGAGTCAATGTATATACCGGCATCCTGATCACGAAAGGCATATTTCAGTAGAAGTGAAAAGTATATTTCAAACAGGGTGGGGGATACTACACAACCTTGCTTAACTCCACTCTTGATTCCAAACTCTTCTGAAGTTGCACCATCAAACTTGATTATACCCTTATTGCCAGTGTGGAACGATTCCACAATGGACAGAAGCGTTGGCTAGCAGCCGATATTATTTTAGTGCATTGAACAGACCCTCACGTCTGACTAAATCAAGTGGTTTTGTTGATCGATGGATCGATGTAGGCAATGAATAGTGGTTGATTCTGTTTACGACATTGTTATTTGTCGCAATGAGAATAACATATCAATGGTTGACCGGTTCTGTCGAAAGGCACACTATGATTTGGGGTAGACTTGATCTCCCTGGAAATGAAGTCTGCGCAGAACAAATCTGGCAGCTATTTTAACATCGATACACAGAATTGAGATAATCCTTTAAATGTTACAGTCATTCTGATTCCAACTTCTTCTTGTACACCAGGGGTAGCCAACGCGAGGCTAGGTCAAAGGAACATAAATGGTAACTTTATTGTATATATCACAAAAGAACCTTACATCAGGAGTCGTTTGTATCCATCCATCATGTGCCATGCCGGTAAGCTCCGTGTTTCTGTCCCGACCATGCCACAAGGCCAAGCCATCCAGGCACTTGCTTCTAGGTCTTCCCCTTGGTCTGTTCCCCTCGATCTTACCAGTTGTCACTAAGTTCTCCAAATCATTTCTTCTCATAACATGCCCTAAACATTGTGACTATCTACGTCTAATGTCTTTAATCAATTTACGATCTTCATTTTTTTCTTGAAGAACTTGTTCATTTGTCTTTCTGGCTGTGCATTTTCCTCAGAAACCACATTTCTACAGCCATCAGATGTTTTCCATATAAAAGTACAGGTTATATATAACATCTCTCGTTTCTTTTTCTCGTTTCAATTGACATCTTTTTATTGGTCAGTATGTTTTTCATCTTGCTAAAGGCTACTTTTGTCATGGCGATTCTTGTTCTAATTTCTTCAAGGCATCTCCCATCAGATGTTATTACTCTTCCGAGATAATTGTACCTATTCACTTTTTGAAGAATATTCCCATTTACTTGTATATTACATTGTGGTATTTCGTTCTTCCTAGAGACGACCATAATCTGTGTCTTTTTACAATTTAATTCTAACCCTAGTTGTTCACTGTGTGTAACAACCGCATCTACTAAATTTTGCAAGTCCTGTTCACTGTCTGCAATCAAGACTGTATCATCTGCATATCTAATGTTATTGATGCATCGTCCTCCAATATTGATTCCTTCCATATCTTCAATATTTCTTAAAATACTTTCACTGTACAGGGAACACAGATCTGGAGACATTACACATCCCTGTCTCACACCTCTCTTAATAGACTGATATCGGCTTACTTCATTATCAACTCTTATGGCAGCTTGTTGTTTCCAATATATGTTTTTTTTTACAAGTCTAAGGTCTTTTCCATCAAATTGAAGATCTTCAAGCATCCTTATCATGTTGACATGTCTCACTTTATCGAAAGCCTTTCTGTAGTCAATAAAGCAAAGGTGTAGATCTTTGTTTGCTTCTATAGAACGTTCGAATACGATTTTCAGAATATACACAACATTTACTGTACCCTTGCCTTCTACAACCCCACATTGTTCTTCTCCTATTTCAGGTTGTATTTTCCTCCTAACTCTTTGCATGATAATTCTTAGCAAAATCTTCGTGATGTGACTCATTATACTAATTGTTCGATGCTGATCATATTCCAAGGCTCCTGATGTCTTCGGGATTGCAATAAATACAGAATGACATAACTCATGAGGTATATTTCCAGTATCATATATTGTATTAAGCAGACTGGTAACTGCCATATATATATATATATATATATCTATATATATATATATATATATATATATATATATATATATATATATATATATATATATATATATATATAAGATGTCAATTGAAACGAGAAAAAGAGTGTTGAGGGGATACATAGAGCCTGTTCTTTTGTATGGATCTGAAACTTGGACAATGAACAGTCAAGCTGAAAAGCATCTGATGGCTGCAGAAATGTGGTTTCTGAGGAGAATGCAAAGAATACCATGGACAGATAGAAAAACCAATGACCAAGTACTACAGGAGACAAATGAAAATCGTAGATTGATTAGAGAAATTAGACGTAGACAGTCACAATATTTTGGACATGTTATGAGAAGAAATGGATTGGAGAACTTAGTGACAACTGGCAACATTAAATGGAACAGACCAAGAGGAAGACCGAGAGGAAAATACCTGGATGGCTTGGCCACATGGCATGGACGAGACAGGAACACTGAGTTGATCCACGACACTGGTGATCGAGTGAAATGGCGAGCCATGACCGCCCACGCTTTCCGGCATGGCACATGATTGATTGATTGATATATATATATACCCGGTTAGCAGGGTAGGGGTATCCCCTATCAAAGGAGAGGCAAGACGCCTCCTTTCCTACGTTAGTCTACGGGACACCCTTGGGCAAGGTGGAGTACCCGTTTAGCCCCCTATCAGGGTTACGTGAAGCCATGGAAGGAGGTGGTCGATGGAGTGTGAGAGCAGCCGACAGATTGTTGTTGGTTATGGTCTTGCACTCTGCGGCGATAGGCAGATGATCTCATCAGTAGAGACAATGGCTATGGCCACTGACTAGTACAGTCACTGCCCAGAAGGAAAGCAACGGCAAACTACCTTCTGCAAAACTTGCCAAGAAACCATAACAACCATGAAAGAAAACATAATAAGAAAGAGATCTGGTGGCGAGACCCCCAGGCCAGGCAGATCAGATAACACTGGGGAAGAGTGTGACACAGGGACCAGTACTAGTAATCGTGATGACGGAGTTAATCCTGACTGTGTTACCAAGGAAATCCCCTGTGTCAGACTAAGAAACAGAGTGAGAATGGCAACGTGGAATGTGAGAAGTTTGTATGAGGGAAAGCTTAGAGTAGTGTGTGATGAGATTGAGAGGTTAAACATTCACATTTTAGGAATTAGTGAACATCGCTGGAGCGGCAAGGGACATTTTACAATTGAAAATGGAATTATTTTCATTTATTCTGGTAGAGATGTCGGAGGCCAGATTGGAGTGGCATTTTGTCTAGATAAAACAACTGCAAAAGCTTTAATGGGATATAATCCAGTTAGTGATAGAATCCTCACTATTAGACTTAAAGGCCGTCTAAAAAACACAACTCTCATACATATATATGCACCTACTTCAACAGCAGAGGAGGACGAAATTGAAGATTTTTACAACACACTACAAGACACATTAAATAAGATTGGTCATAATGATATAGCAATAATAATGGGAGATTTTAATGCTAAAGTAGGTGCAGGAAGAGCTGAAAATGAGAGACACGTTTTAGGAAAATTTGGATTAGGAAATAGAAATGATGCAGGTGACAAATTAATTGAATTTTGCACAGAAAATGAGTTAACGATAGCCAACACACTTTTTAAACAACATCCAAGAAGACTCTTCACATGGAAGTCTCCAGACAGTTTTACCAAAAATCAGATAGATTATATTTTAATACAAAGAAGATGGAGATCAAGCATAACATCTGCAAAAACCCTACGAAGTGCAGTCTGTGATACAGATTATCAGTTATTAGAAGCAGATCTGAAATTAAAACTCAAAAAGCTTACCCGAGGACCAAGGCCACTTCGTTTTGATCTCACACAAATACCGGACGCATACAACATAGAAGTTAGGAATCGCTTTGGGGTCTTGATGTCTGTACAAGAAGAAATGACACCTGATGAACTGGCAGTACAAGCTAGAGATATCTTGATAACTGCAGCCAAAGATTTCATTCCGACCAAGAAAAAAGCAACTTAAGCCATGGATTACATCAGACACGTTAGAATTAATAAAACAACGAAGGGAGCTGAAACAGAAAGGAGATGAATCTGATAGCAGGATGAAGTATAAATCTTTAACTCGAGAAATAAGAAAGAACACAAGAAAGGGCAAAAATCAATATATACAAGTGTCACGGAAAAAACTGCAGTTTAGTGATTCCTTGATAACTTACATATTAAAATGCACTGAAGGAGGAGGGTTAACAATCGTGTACTTCATTCTGAGATGAGGACGAATAAAAGATCATTGACCGACAAATATGAAAATAGGACACAAGTGTTGCAGAGTTCATTGCTGCTCGTATCGGCCGACGGGAAATCGTACGGACACGGAGAATGCTTTGAAGTATCAGCGTCAGGGGAACAGCGTGACAACGGAGAGAAACGAACAACTAACCACTACGTGATTTCACCGCTTTTTGAGGGGAAGGATACGGCAAATGTGATTGTAGATCAAACAATCAGCGTAGGATTGGACACTTGTTATAAATAAGCCGAACAGGGAATTTTTGGTTAGTGCGTGTTCCAAACTGGGCTGAATGATCTATGCCTCCTGAGTGGGGAAAGAAATACACGTCCCTAAGGGTTTAAAGAAGATGGGATATTAGTGTGTTATTCGCTAGTGTATTTCGATTCCAGGAGGATAAGTGCATATATAAGGTATTAATATATTAGAGTATAGTTTTAGCATAGGACAATAGATGTGTGAGCATAGCGTTTATCATTGTTTTCTATTAGTGAATAGTTAGACTTTGGTGAATTCATATGTCTTATGTGGGTGTTTACTTCGGAAGCCTTGCCATTATGGCTGGAGAAGGACACTGGCATAAGTAGTATTAAGTGGCAGACACTTATCACTGCATCTGTTATACTTTTCACAGGTTCAACTCCTATCGGGATATAGCAGAGAAGATAGACACATACTTCTTGTGTGCTGGAAAAGCTTGGTTGAAAAACAATTCAAGTCATTTCATTTGTGGGGAGAGCAAATACCCCAATAAACGAAGTAATAAAGTAGACAGGATCTAAGAAGAAATAAACTATACTTTTAAAAGAACTTTGAAAAAGAAGATCCAGATAACTAACGTAATAAGGAAAAAAGGAATAGAAGTTTGAAGAAAACAAAGCAAAATAACAATACCTACGTCTTGTAGGCATAGACAATAGACAGTAAAAACATTGCTACTCATAGAGACAATATGCTGAACTGTGGTGATGTGGTGTTTTTCAATGTCGGATAAATACTGTAATGAAACAGACTCGGGCGAAGTCATAAACTGACTGGATTATTATTACTGTACAGTGATACAGCGGTGAACAGTTTTGTTTCATTCAATAACGGATTTACCTTCAGACTCAAGAATACGGAGCATCCAGGGTGAGAGCTTTCCTGTTTGATGTGCTGTCCTGTATTTTTGCAAAATGAGTGGGCGAGATGTGACACCGCTACTAGACATTCAGAGTTCATTCTGGCACTAACAATAGAATACACTATCAACTACGCTTACACAATCCATACATACACCAGACATAGTTTTTATTAATAAATCTTTTATTTATCGTTGAAAGGAACTGTTGTCGGAGTATGTGTTGAGGGAATAACCGAGAGAGTGAAAGAAATAGATATATGGAAGGGAAGACAGAAAGGAGGAGTGTAGACAGAAGTCAGTCAATAAAGCCAACAGATAATAAGTTTGAAGATGTGCTTGTTGATTCCACCTTCCTCCCGGGAAAACAAGCGACAACAAGATTGCTGTACCAGAGTAGAGCAATATCATAAGGCTGGAAGAGATTATGAAATGTTCAAGGAAATGAAGTTATTGACAAGAAATGTTCAACCTCAATTGAATGTTATCTGTGACAAGATGGGAAATACCTTAACAGAATCTAGACAAATTCTAGAAAGATGGCAGGAGTACTGCAGTGGAATGTATGATATGAGTGACAGTGAGGATATGAATGAGATACATGAGCCAATGACAGCAGAGACAGAACCTGAACCCTCATTAGATGAAATTGCTTGGGCTATAAGGAACCTGAAGAATGGTAAATCACCTGCATGTGATGAGATACCAGCTGAACTAATTAAAGCAGGAGGAGAAGAAAGCATACACATATATCATGCATTATGTACAACGATTTGGAAATATGGTATATGGCCAAAAGATTGGAAGAGAACTATCTTCATTCCAATACCAAAAAAGGGCAATCTGAAATTATGCACCAACTATAGAACTGTTGCCCTGATAAGTCATGCAAGTAAAATTCTACTAAAAGTCATAATGCGAAGACTTAGTAAGAAAATGGAAGAAGAGATTAACGTAGTTCAAGCTGGATTTAGACAAGGAAGATGAACAAGAGATCACATATTCAACATGCGTTTAATAATAGAGAAGTGCAGAGAATTTAATGTAAACCTATTCCCATGTTTTGTGGAGTATTCAAAGGCATTTGACTGTGTACAGCATCAGAAACGTTGGGAAATCATGAGGAATATGGGCTTTCCTTCACATGTAGTACATCTCATAAAAATGTTATATCTAGACGAACAAGCAGCAGTTAGAATAGATGGCGAGACATCAGATTGGTTTGACATCAAGCAAGGAGTCCGTCAGGGCTGCGTGCTGTCACCCTATTTGTTTAACCTGTATGCCGAAAATATAATGAGAAATGTAAGAGATGATATAAACAGGGAGCCATATGATGCCCTAAATATCGGCGGTCATGACATATCAGAGATTCGATATGCTGATGATACAGTATTACTATCCACAACACAGAATGGCATAGAAAATCTAATAGCCTCAACACAATTGAATAGTGAAAATCACAACTTATATCTTAACATAGCAAAAACTAAGATAATGCATACAGATAAAACTACTATGGAGAAAGAAATATACATTAATGGGAGAAAATTGGAGGTGGTGGAAAATTTTTAATATCTTGGGTCATTGATTACCAATAATGGTGACACAATGAAAGAAATTAAACGGCGACTATCCATTGCTCTTCAAAGACTAAAACAGATGAATAAATTATGGTGTATGACAGACAGAACTACAAAAATTTTATTTTTAAGAGCATGCATCTTTCCCATTGCAACATACGCCTGTGAGACATGGACACTTACTAAACAAGCTGAGCAGCGCATACATGCCTTTGAATATAAATGTTATAGACGAGTTCTAAGAATATCTTGGGTAAAGAAAAGAACAAATGCATCCATACTTCAAGAGTTGAATATTGAGGAGGGATGGCTATTAAAGACGATAAAACAAAGACAATTGAAGTATTTTGGTCACTTGAAACGTCACGACAGTTTTGAGAGAACAATAATGGAAGGGTATATGCCTGGGAAGAGAGGAAGAGGAAGGTCAAAGAGAAGATGGGTGCAGGATGTGGCGGATGATCTCCAGATGGGTGTATCAGACGCTTGACATCGTGCTTGTGATCGAGACGTTTTCCGGAAGGTTGTTATGGGAGTGAGATTCTGCAAAGGACATGCTACTGAATGAATGAATGAATATATATATATATATATATATATATATATATATATATATATATATATATATATATATATATATATATATATATATATATATATATGACATATTCTTCTAAAGTATTAATCATTTCTGTTGTGTCTGAACCGGGGGTCTTGCCAGATTTCATATGGTTAAGAGCATTCTGAACCTCTATCTTCAAAATTGCTGGTTCTTCATTATTATTTTGAACATCATACTGTTCGTCTCTGTTATCGTCATAAAGGTTTTTCACGGAATCTGACCATACATGTAAGATTTGATCTTTTTCTATTATGACTCTTCCAGTAGTATCATACAATAAATCTCTGTCCCAAACCACTACCTTCAATACTGGAGTACCGCAAGGATCTATTCTTGGCCCTCTATCATTCGCCATATATATTAATGATCTACCTTTGCATCTTTCGTCGTCCTGCGATCTATTTGCAGACGACTGTACTGTGTATACAAACGCTGAAAACAGCAATTTGCTGGAGTCGTCTTTGCAACAAGAATTAAATAATGTAGTTAGGTGGAGCTATGCGAACCGTATGCAAATTAACATCACTAAGACAAAATCTATGTTATTAACAACCAGACAAAGACTTCAGACTCTAAATTCACACAGATCACTTCAACTTCACGTCGATAACATGCCAGTAGGAAGTGTAATTGAGCACAAATCATTAGGCTTCATCATTGATAGAAACCTAACCTTTAACCTCACTTTCAAGCGCTCAATAAAGAAACAGCGAAAAAAGTCTACCAATTCGCCAAAATTAAAAATTTCCTTGATGAGGACGCAAGGACAATATTCTATACGTCTCACATACAGACACATTTTGACTACTGCTCTACAATCTGGGACGGTTGTTCCAATTCAAGCACCAAGCGACTTTACTCACTCCAGAAATGGGCCATGCGTCTAATTTATAGCAAACATTTAACTGACAATCCTAGCCTGCATAAACGCTTTCAGTTACTAACACTCTGCAAACGTCTGATTTTCAATAAGGCCAAACTAATTCATAAAATCCTACATCGGAATGCCCCAAATTACCTTTGGCCATTGTTTGAATATAATGCTAGACACAGTAAACGATTAAATATATTACACATTCGGAAGCCTAGGATAGACTTATACAAAACAAGCTTAACGTACTCTGCAGCTCAGTTGTGGAACAATCTTCCATATGAAATAAAAGACATCACCAATCCCTATACATATAATCGCAAATAATTTGAACACTATCTCAGTACGGATTACCTTCCCCCTTAATAATAGAAGTAATAATAATAATAATAAAACCCTAGTATAACAGCCAGTCCCCTTTTGGTAGGCCAGTATATTCCACATAGCTAATAACAAGTGCCACACCAGTTATTACTATTACTGAGTCGTGTAGTATTGATTTTTCATTTTCCAAATGCCTTTATAATTCATACCTTTTATATTGTTGCTTTTTCAGTTAGCCTTGAATGATGTGTGAATGGTATAATGTATGAAAGAGAGTGATAAAAGGGCATAATGTTAGACGGACCTGCGTGTCAAATTCTTAACCCTTTCAAAATAAAGTTTTGTTGTTGTTGTTGTTGTTGTTGTCTTTAGGCAGCCTGCTGATGTACGTGTTCTTTGATTAGTAAGCTCCTGAATTCTTTTCTGCATTAGCTTCGCATTTTTACTGTTGTGTTGTTTTTCAATTTCTCTGCAATTTTTCTCAAGACATGTTTCTTTTGCCTCATTAGATAAGATTCTGACTTTTCTTCATATTTGGCAGGATTATTTTTGTTCTGTCTTCTAGTTTCCATTAGTTGTAAAGTGTTTTCAGTCATCCATGTCTTACCGCCCACTTTCTTTACTTTTGGAATAGTTTTTTCTGCTGCATAACTGATTGAATTCTTCAGAATTTCCCATTGATCATCTACATCTTGAAATAGGTTCTCTAGAACAGACAATAAATAAAATTTGTTCTTTACTTCTATGTTAACATTATCTTGTATTTCTTTGTCAGTTTTCAAATTGCACAAGTCATATTTAGGGTTTCCTGCTGTATACTTGACTTTCTTTAACTTTACCCTCAATGTGCCTGTAATTAATCTGTGATCACTGTAACAGTTTGCATTTGGAACTGTTTTTACGACTGTTAACGCATTTCGAAACCTTTTGCTAATCAGGATGTAATCTATCTGGTTTTTAATCCTGCTGTCTATACTCCTCCATGTCCATAATCTTCTAGGATTTTGTTTAAACCAGGTGTTTCCTACAACCGTTTCTTGTTCTTTTGCCCATTCTACAAGTTTGTATCATATACTTTTAAATTATAGATAAGAGAAATGTGCAATATCTCGCATTTTTGGAAAAATTCATTGGTTTTGAGCTATTTTAAATATCCCGTATTTTCAGGAAAATTCATAAACTGTCAAAATTGTCATTTACTGCCAATATAGTACCTTGCGGTGTATGGCAGAGGGGTCTTTGAGCCTGAGGAATAAAGGCCGCCTGGCTAGTGCAGTCGCCGCGAACTGTGCAGGTTAGGATTTTCTTTTTGCCCCCGACAGCAAAACATCCGACACCTTACCGAGGGATCGAACCCGGGCCTCCCGAATGAGAGTCCGGCGTTCTAGCCTCTCGGCCAGCCGCTCCTCTATTTTTTTCCCGTGGAAAATTCATAGATTTTAGCTATTTGAAATATCCCGCTATTTGAAACACAAGGTCACTTAGGTGTTTGTCCGAAGATGTGTTGATAAAATTTAATTGAAACTTCAATTTCTGATATATATGTTCTGTGGTCTTCGGGAAGCTCGCACCGCTATCTTGCCCATACTGATAACTACTTGCAGTGCAGCTTGACATAGTTCCGTGTTATTCTGTAGTTTCGTTCTATTATCGCCATTGCGTCTTGAGAAATTTGCGATCGACGTTAAAATACATATTTATCGTATTTATAATAAGAGTTCAAACTACTTTAACTAAGTACCCTGTCTACCATATCGATTCTATAGGAAAGTCAACTTTGAAACGTTTTATTCATGTAATTTAAATTAATTAATTATTATTAATTTGTATTACCCGCGGTGGGTTTTTTTTTTTCCAGTAAAAAACGAAGATCTACGATGGCTTCAACTAGTAAAGACGTTGGACCAAAGAAGAGATGAATCACAGAATAATTAAGAAGTTTTCAAGACAGATGGACTATAAACTATTTTTTTCGTGGAAATTAAAACAAAGCCCATATGCTTGATATGCAACGAATCTGTTTCTGTTTTGAAAGAGTATAACATCAAACAGCACTACGAAACTACACATGCAAATAAGTTTGATAAGTACAGAGGGCAATTTCACAAGACCAAGTAAATGACTAAAACATTTCTGCACAACAATAGATATTTACTAGAGCGGATTCAGAGTCAATATGCTACGTACAAGCTAGTTATGCAGTAGCCATGATACTAGCAAAAATATCGAAGCCATATTCAGTTGGTGAAGTGGTTAAGGATGTTTTGGAGAGCGTCGTTGAAATTCTGTTACCAGAAAAGAAGAAGGATTTATAAAAAATAAGACTTTCTCGTCAGATTATTACTAAACGTGGGACGACATTGTAAAACGTATTGAAGATAATTGGAAACGTAGAGCATCTGAGTTTATATTTTATGCTCTAGCATTGGATGAAAGCACATATATGGCAGATACTGCCAAAATGGACATTTTTATCAGGAGTGTTGATGATCATTTTAAACAGACAGAACAATTAACGGCAGTGTATCCATTTAAGGACACTACTACGTCACGAGATTTGTTAGAGGCAGTTAAAACGGCATTGAATCGCTTTACGTTACATTTTAACAACTTATCGGGCTTAACAACGGATGGTGTTCCAGCAATGGTTGGGAAACACGAAGGTTTAGTAAAATTGATTGAAAATGAGGCCTCCAAAGTCGGTAATACTTCATGCTAAATTTTCATTGCATTATTCATCATGAGATTTTATGTTCGAAGTTCCACAAAATGGACCATGTCATGAAAGTGGCCGTCAAAATAGTGATCTTCATTAAGTCGAACGAGTTGAATCACTGTCAGTTTCAATAATTTCTAAAGTCTCTGGACTCAGATTATAATGACGTTACATTTTATACAGAAGTAAGATGGCTGACCCGTGCCAAAATGTTGAAAAGAGTGTTTGATTTGCAGCAAGTAATACAATCATTCTTTGTAAGCAATTCAAAAAGTATCCCAGAGTTTAAAGACAAAGAGTGAGTTTGCGACTTTGCATTTCAGGTCGATAAAACTAGCCACCTAAATGACGTTAATGCTCGTCTGCAAGGGACAGATCAATTAATTAATAAGATGTCTGATAATATTTATGTATTTTAAATGAAACTTGGTCTTTCGGAACAACAGTTGAGGACAAAACATTTACACACATTCCTACATTGTCTTTGCAACCAGACGTCACACAATAGGTGGTGGATACATACGCTTCTTTGATATCCGACTTAAACCTCGAATTTGAAAACCGATTTCAGGATTTTTAAAAACATCGTGTGCTTTTTTGTGTGTGCATTTGCAACACCATTTAATGAGACGTGAATTTATTACTAGGAAGATTACAAATGGAACATTTTAAGATAAGTTTTGTGATACACTTTTAAAGGAGAAATTCCATCAAGTTGGTTTGGAAGAGTTCTATAAAACGTATTTGGACAATGGTAAATATTCTGCGTTTTACAAACATGCTCTGTCGATAGTTTCGCTATTTGGAAACACTTATGCGTGTGAACAGCTTTTTAGTCGCATGAAGCACTTCAAATCAGAAGTGAGAACACGAATTAATGATGTTCATTTGGAAAACTGATTGCTTGTTGCGAAAACATCAGTCGAGATCAATTTTGATGCACTTAGCTCTGCAATACAAAGTCAGATGTCTCACTTTTAAATATTTTAAAATTGTCTAATAAATATGTTTGATTCTCAGTTATGTTTTATTTTCTTTAATAAATAGATAAATAAATAAATAAAAAAATAAATATACCTATTTCTTTTTCTCTTTTTTTTTGGAAGGGGGAGGGTGGGGAGGTGGGGGTTACATTAAACCAGGCAAGCGTTTGACCACGATCTCGCATACTAGGAAGAGACTATGTGGTCGAAGATGTGGCACGCTTGCTTGTTTACTTTAATTTCTCCCTCCCCCACTGTCACAGACTCACAGTAGTCATATTATCTGGTAAACTAACATTAGTTAATATAGATTAGCCAAGGGCTACAACTCCCGCCCAAAGGGAAAGAAGTAAGACCCTCGAAGGCCAGAGTATTCCAGAACCTTCTCGAAGGACTGGTCAGTGAGTCCACTGTCCCGTGGACACTGATGTGGCCCGCCTATTGCGGGGTCCACGAGGAACTCGAACAGAGTTACCACCCGTGTCGGATTGCGACACGTGTGGATCGGGAGAGAGAGACGGGACATCGAAGAGGCAACAGGGCCTGCCTTAGAGGGACTCAATAGTTTAGACTTTATAGTTTAGACCCATGTGGGGTTTATAGACTTATGCTAGATAGTATGCTTAGAATGTTTGATGATATTAAACTGTGTGATGATGTTAAACCTCTGTGATATGCGATTCAGTGCGGCCTTGTTAAACCCACTGCGCCAACGCACTGTATATTGAAATACAATAAATGTTAGATATTATAGCTAACTGAGTTATTGTTGCCTGTATGAGCCCGAGCTCAGATACCTAGACATACAACACGCTGACAGGCTTTTTGGGGGCTCGTCCGGGATCAAAAAAGCCTGTCAGCGTGTTGTATGTCTAGGTATCTGAGCTCGAGATCATACAGGCAACAGTAACTCAGTTAGCTATAATATCTAACATTTATTGTATTTCAATATACAGTGCGTTGGCGCAGTGGGTTTAACAAGGCCGCACTGAATTGCATATCACAGAGGTTTAACATCATCACACAGTTTAATATCATCAAACATTCTAAGCATACTATCTAGCATAAGTCTATAAACCCCACATGGGTCTAAACTATAAAGTCTAAGCTATTGAGTCCCTCTAAGGCAGGCCCTGTTGCCTCTTCGATGTCCCGTCTCTCTCTCCCGATCCACACGTGTCGCAATCCGACACGGGTGGTAACTCTGTTCGAGTTCCTCGTGGACCCCGCAATAGGCGGGCCACATCAGTGTCCACGGGAGAGTGGACTCACTGACCAGTCCTTCGAGAAGGTTCTGGAATACTCTGGCCTTCGAGGGTCTTACTTCTTTCCCTTTGGGCGGGAGTTGTAGCCCTTGGCTAATCTATATTAACTAATGTTAGTTTACCAGATAATATGACTACTGTGAGGCTGTGACACCCACCCACCCCCACCCCCCCCCCCACCCCCCAAAAAAAATAATTTAGGAGCGTGACCCCGCAGGAAATATTATTTCTGAAATTTGGCCCGCCTACTGAAAAGGTTGGCCACTCCTGTTGTACACTATTATAATGTTTGTATCTTTGACATCTTGTTTGACTTGTCTTTCTTGCCAGCATAGCTCTATGAGCTTGTGGTTCTTTAGGGTGAGTGTGTCTTGGCCACTCTATTGTAATTAGATCCTTACCTGCAGCCTTGCCAGAAGCATGTTCATTTATAGCACTCTTAACTTCTGTTGTGGTGGGAAGTGTGTCAATGTGGTCAAGAGTTGGCAGGGCCTCTATGGCGTTGAAGGCATCATCCGCTAGTTTGGTCTCGCTTGATTCCTCCAGTCAAGGGTTTCAGTGGTACACTTCTTTGAATTGTTGGGACACAAGCCTATTTTATTCCTTCATACATGCCTCCGATGTTTCCCTTATCACTTGCATTTTGAATCTACTTGCATAATTTGACCCAAGAGTCGTGGTCATGGGCAATCGGTGGTCATGAAATACCAGAGATTCGGTACGCTGATGATACAGTATTGCTATCCACAACACAGACTGGTATGGAAATCGTAATAGCCTCAACCCAATTGAATAGTGAAAATCACAACTTATATCTTAACATAGCAAAAGCATACAGACAAAACCACTATTCTTCTTCTTCTTCAGCGCTCCGAGCCATTGAGGTTCTTTGCTGCAGATACAACCCGTCTCCATTCGTTTCTCTGGTTGACCTTCTCTTGTCAGTCGTTGATTCCAAGTGCTTGTAGGTCTGTATATATATTATCTTTCCACTGTCTTCTTGGTCTACCTCGGGGTCTACGGTCAGTTATTTCCTGAGTGTAAGCGAGTTTTGTTTCCCTATTATCTTCCATTCTTTCTATATGTCCCGCCATTGTTGTCTATTAGCCTTCATGATACCAATGATTATAGGGGACTTAAACAGATCATAAATGTCTTTTTTACTTCTTCTTTTCCACTCTCCACTTTGTGTATCCCTAATGGGTCCAAAGATGCGTCTTAAAACTTTGTTCTCAAAGGTTTGTAGCAAGGCTTCGTCTCCTTTCGTTGTACTCCAGGTTTCCGAGCCATATAGCACAACTGGTCTGAACAGTGTTTTGTATATTGTGATCTTGGTGTTGCGAGATAGCACCTTTGATTTTAGTAGATGTTGTAGTGCATAGTATATCTTATTTCCAGAATTGATTCTAGTTTGTATTTCTTCCCTTATGAGGATGCAGCAGTTGAAGATTGCACCCAGGTAATTGTATGTTTCTGTTCTTTTAATGGTCATATTATCTATATGTATGTGGCCATAGTTTTTAGCCATTCCTTCTCTTAAAATTACCATATATTCTCTCTTATCTTGGTTGATAACCAGCCCCATATGTTGGGCTTTTCCCTTTAAGTGAGTCAATATTTCCAATGTCTTTTGTTCATGTTCCCCTATAATATCTATATCATCTACATAACCAAGCAGCTTGAATGTTCCTCCAATATCAAATTCCTCCTTTACCCTCCTTACAACTTTCTCTATAGCCAGATTGAAGAGTAGCGGCGATTGTGCATCACCCTGTTTCAAGCCAGATGTTATTTGGAAAGGGTCTGATTTCCTGCCTTTATATGTTACTATATTATAAGTATCTTCCATGCATAGTCTGATCATGTTGATTAACTTCCTTGGTATTAAAAATTCCCGCATAGCATTCCATAGACTATTCCTATGGACACTATTATAAGCCTTTTTAAAATCCACAAAAATGTTAGGATATCTCTTTTATATTCCCAATCTTTCTCGGCTATTTGTCGTAAGATAAATATCTGATCTATTGTTGATCTGTTTTGTCTAAAACCCGCCTGGTAGTCACCTAATATGTATTCTGAATATGGTTTTAGTCTATTTAGTAATACTGCGGATAGTATCTTATAGCTTATGGACAGTAGTGATATTCCTCTATAATTTTCACACTGGAACTTGTCTCCTTTCTTAAAGAAAGGTATCAATAATGACTACTTCCAGTCATGGGGTAATTCTTCAGTCCTCCCGATTTTTATTATTTTTTCGTATAACTTTAGATGAAATGCATGGCCACCAGTCTTTATAAATTCAGCAGCAATTTCTTCAGCCTCAGTTGCCTTATTGTTTTTAAGTCGTGTGATTACATATAGGATTTCTTCAAATGCATGTTCTTCAATTTGTGGTAGATTCTAAATCTGTTTTGATCTTGTCAATTGTTTCTCTGCTGTTAAGTGTTGGGGATATTCTTTCTCTGTTACTGTGTTTGCTATAAGCCGGTTTGTCAATATGTGGGAGTAGGGTATGTGGTTTCTATGTTAAGTTAATTGTTTGGGTTCTTTTGTTTGCATGCTGTTTGCCTGCATGGTCGCTGTCTTGCGATTTCAATTTAATAATGGTGACAACTTCTGTAGGTTTGTCAACAGTATTGGTGACCATTTTATTTGTTACTCTGACCTGATAAAGATAGTGTCATGTATGTGCGAAGTGTATGAGTAGAATGTCTGTCGTATAATCTAATGTGTATGCAGAATCAGACCGAACAACCAAGGAGCACAGCCTGCTTCATCATCGTACTGGCCATACCACAACACCATATCAGGGACAGAAAACCTCACCCAGATGATGTGTCTCTCAGGCCAAGTGTCGACTTCCTCAGATTGCTTGTGGACAATCAGGATGTTTGGTCCTCAATATTGGAAACAGTCCAATATTGAACATCAAGCCAACACACACAGTGTACTACTCTGTGCGTAAAAGTTCGGTGATCAGAGAATCCTACAAAATTATTGTTACTGTCACTTTGGAAAATCTAAATGTTAGTATTTCACTTTTTGTATGAATTCCCCAATGTTAACACACAATGTTACTGTTCCAGGTATTTATATATACTAGTGTTCCTGGTACAGGTGTTATTTTCAGTGTTCTAAATTTAATGTGATGTAAACTATCACGTAATAAACACCTTTATATAATAATAGTTTCCTGCTCAGCAGAGGCCAGGTTCTTGCAGACCATCTGGGTTATGGGACCAGTGCAAAAGCCTCTCAGTAAATTCTGCCTTCAATACTGGAGCCATGACTTTCTATGACTTTGTTGCTAGCTTCTTGGTAGAATAACGTGGTACAATCGAGTGGAACCTATTGAAGAAAAAACACACCTGGTGAGAGCAACCCGATTCCGACCTATATTAGGTGAGTGTAGGCCACTGGCCACATTCAGAAAAAATAACAGAGAACCAAACTCTGTCATAAGGCCGAGGAGCTCATCACTTCGGTCTGAGTCATGATAATACAATGAAAGTCTAAAGGAAAAGGGTAGAAACCCAGCAGATGCCCTACTGGAAGATCCTACCATTTCACATTCCCTTCATCCCCCCCCCCCAACCATCCTCAATCTCCCTAATTATCATCCCACTACATTGTCCTTAACTCACTAAGTTAAATGATATCTCACACCAGCTAGTTTAAGCTACGCGATAGGCTACTGTTGCCGACGCTCTTATAATACTTTCTATCATCGCAAAGTACTGCATTCTATTCCTAAGAATAATCTAAGCCAGATATGTTTAATAGAATACCATATAATTATTCCTGTTTTAGATGGAGAATATGAAATCACACACTGGATAGATGTCCGCGGATATACATCAACAATAGACACTATAGTCTCTCTCTATAAACAACTAGGAATATTGCACACATCCGTAGCGCTTCACAACTTTTGGTCGCCTACCCCAAATTTGTTTACATCAACTGGTTTAATACTGGGTCTGAGTGAAGTCACAAAACTGTCTAGACACTAGACCGTCTAGAATCTATTGTTTCTCTCTCCTGTTTAGACTGGGCGGAAACAACCGGCCGTCTTTTCCGCTTTCATCTGGGAACCTGTCCCGGCACTTCAAAAAGTCTTGCCGACTGTAATCTAGAGAATTCTTGTCCCCACAACAAAAGATGTGGCCGCCTTACATCCAGACAGAGTGTCTCCAACTTCAAAGGGTGGCTGCCGCCTTGCAGACGTACGGCGCTATAGTCCCTCTTCAATCAACAACATATTAAAGAAATGCCGACTGTTTGTAGACGTTTGGCGCGACTTTCTATCATCGATCGACCGCCAAGATTTATTGTGACAGGAATGTTACTAGCTAATATGTCGTCCGGAACGGATTGATGCGACTTACTAGTTTCATTTCCAACCGAATTCGGATGTTAGGGTTTGCAATCTGCTGACGAACTCTGTTGGTTTTTCTGCCCGTATGTTTTTTTAGCTGTTATCTCCCACTGCATCATTTGCCATCAATAAACTCTCCCCATGTCGTCCTATTTTTACCTTTTCCAAGCTTCTGCATCCATGTCGATCCCACATTATCCAATGCATGGCTTTATCTCCCGTGTCCATGTGTCTTTAAGTCTTTCGCTGTCTTTTGTCCAGTGGTAGTCAGAAATATTATACGTATCCCAGAAGCTTAGGCCTGAGTCATTTACCCGGGGCAATTGGGTTGTGAGCGTGCCCCATCCTTGTATCCTACGATGGATGTATTCCATTGTGTAAAATAAACTTGAGCAAGCTTTCTCTTCTTTCTAATAGTATTATTTTTGCAAGTGATCCTAGTTACTACCATGTAATCATTATATATATATATATATATATATATATATATATATATATATATATATATATATATATATATATATGTGTGTGTGTGTGTGTGTGTGTGTGTGTGTGTGGAGAGAGAGAGAGAGATAGATAGATAGATAGAGAGAGAGAGAGAGAGAGAGAGAGAGGCTGTAAAAACAAATGCAACCAACACCATAAGTTAATCTCTCATCTCATCTCATCGTGTTCCTCTTGTACCTTGCGGTGTCGAGGTGAAGTACAAACAGCAGGAGAGTGCCCGCTTATGGGCTTGATGTTTCGATATTCCCATGGACTCTGTTATTACCTTCGTCCATCGTTTACATGGTCGGCCTCTTCCTCTGTTTCCCTTTGGTCTGTACATCATTGCTTGTTGTGATATACTGTTAGTTGGTAAACTACTTGCATAGCGAAACCATCTGACTTGCTGTCATCTAATAAAATTTAGCGCAGCTATAACCCCCACTTTAGTCCTGATTTGTTCATGTCTGATCCTATCTCTTCTTGATACATTGAGTATTCTTCTCAGGAATCTTATTTCTGTTCTTGTGATTTTTCTTTTCACCTTTTCTGTCATTGTCCAGGTTTGGCATTGGTAACATAGAGTTGGTAGGAAGATTGTGTTGTAAAGTGCTTTCTTAGTATTTATTGATACATGTTTGTGTTCTTTAGTATTGATGCCATGTGTTCAATGAGTTGGTTTGCTTTATTGCATCTATTTTCGATCTCGTCTTCTAATTTACCATTTGATGATATTATACTTCCTAGGTACTTGAAACTCTTTACTTGTTTCAAGGGATGTTCGTTTAGGTGAATCGTTGTTGCTTTTTCTTCTTTAGTTATAGTCAATACATCTGTTTTACTTGTGCTAATTTTCATGTTATGTTCCCTACACATTTCGTTTAGACTACTCATATGGTCTTGTAATTCAGCTTCTGATTTTGCTATTAGTGCTTGGTCGTCCGCAAAAAGGAGTTCTCGAATGGTTAGATTTGCAGATGGTTCTTCTTCTGTGTTCTTGTCATACAGTGTTCTTGCGGTCTCAGTTTGGCTGGATTCTTTACATATGTTGTCTATATATGTTATAAACAAGAGACGTACTCCGGATCGTATGGTGAAGGGTGCTGAGTGTCCTCCAGTTGCTCTCACTAAGCATTCACTGTTGTTGTATAAGCTTCTACATGTGTTCATTAGATGTGTACTCACTGCATATTGTTTAAAGATTTCCCACATCTTGTTTCTATCTACTCTATCAAATGGCTTTTCTTGGTCGACAAAGGCTAAGTAGAGTGTTTCATTGAATTCGATTGATTTTTCTATAAGTTGTCTAAGAGCAAAAATGTAATATGTGCATCCTTTGTTTTTCTTAAATCCAAGTTGTGTTTCCATTAGCTGGGGTTCTATAGTAGTTCTGAATCTTTTTTCAAGAATTTTGCAAAATATCTTCCCATTATGACTCAACAGTGAAATGCATCTGTATTGTGTGCAGTCTCTTTTGCTGCCTTTGTTTTTTTGTTTTTAAAATGGAATAATTATGGCGTTTCCCCAATCTCGTGATGTCTGTTGTTCTACACAAACGTGGTTGAATAGTCTATGTAGCCATGCTGTTCCTACTTCTCTTGCTGCTTTAATTAGTTCGTTTGATATTTCATCTTGTCCTGATGATTTGTTCAATGGGGTTTATCTGATGGATTCTATAATTTCTTCTTTCAGTATGTCTGGTTCTTGTTCTTCGGTGGCATCTGTGTTGGTTTCTTGAATTCCTGTGACATCTGATGGGATGTTGAGAAGTTGTTCGAAGTACTGTTTCCATCTTATTAGGATTTGTTTTTGTTCACTTATTGGTTCACCATTTTCGTTGTTAATTATTTCAATTGGGTCAACGGGATCTCCTCTGGTTCTCATTGCACTTATCTTTTTATAGAAGTTTTGTAGTTGCCTCCTTGTAGTTTTTTTTATAGTTTCTCGATACTCCCCCCCCCCTCCCACCAGTCTTTTTGTGTGTTTCCCTCTGTACTATTCTATTAACATGTCTTCTCGCTATTCTATGTTCTATGTAATCGCATTCCTGTTTGCTCTTCGACCACTTTTTATATTATTCTTTTTTGTCTTTTACAGCTTTCTTTACTTCTGCGTTCCATCAACTTGTTATTTTCTTTATCCGTGTTTTGCTTTTTTCGTGGTTCCACGTGTTATCTTTGTAGTATATAAAATGCTTGATTTGAACATCTCCCATTCTTCTTCCACTGTCTTTCTTTCTATAGA
This sequence comes from Cepaea hortensis, assembly GCA_963921405.1. NCBI lineage: Eukaryota > Metazoa > Mollusca > Gastropoda > Stylommatophora > Helicidae > Cepaea > Cepaea hortensis. Next base: position 105,725,504 of record OY992881.1, on the reverse strand, counting down.
TAATTTTATAAAGATGTCAGTTAGCTCTTTTTCATAATTTTCCCTCACTGCCTCGTCTTTGAGGTTTTTTAAGTGTACTGATTCGCATATTAACATAAGTTAATATTTGCATAAAACGGACACACTACCTACATACGCCAACAAACGCACACATCACACCGACCCTTATGTATACACTCACACAAGCTGACCTCCGCTTTACTGCCATTGTCTAATGCTTTCCATCTGGCGTATGGCGCCTTTGTGTTATGCATGGTGATTCATTTGAAAATACCCAACTAACAAACGTAATGCCGATACATCTGTAAATTACATGTTGTCTTTAACAAGCGATACAAGAATGAATTCCTAGCCTTCTGTTGAGTGACTCACCTGGCATGTCATACAGTCAATAACGTATGGTATCGATATAATTATAACCCATGTTATGTCCTGCGTGATGAGGCATGGCAGTTGACTAGTACACGTGGCTCCCTGGTCAGTTGTCGTGTGTTCAAATCCCTTCCAATGTGAAGATGTGTTTTCTTTTACCTTGGCTATCAGTTTGACACGTCTTAAATTAATAATGATTAAACTGTCTGCGTACTAAAGCCGACCGGCGTGACAATAACACCAAATACATTAGACACTCAGTGCATATAGTATGAAACGTGGCAACATATATCCAGTAAGCAATGTAACGTTTAAAAGGGGTCGATGATGCTGTACTTTTACTTATTCGTATGTGATAATGTAAAAGAACATTTGTGTTTTCATTGTATTCGCCTGTCTATGCAAAGATCAGTAACACCTATCGTGTATTTTGTAAGAGGAGACTAAGATTGGCTGCTCTTATGGTAGGGTACCCCGTCTAGTAGAAGAATCAACAAGGACCAAGTCACATTAAAAAACAACAGCCGACGAATAATGAAGAAAGCGCATCTAGAAGTGCTATAACGGAATGCGGAAAAACCACAAGTAGTTTGGATCGCTGAACAACACCATTTCACCCGTAATAATCACCTGAAATGTTAATAATATGTATGGATTACGAAAGACGGCACATATGATAACAGAAATACAATATTATGAGGTTAGCACAGAAGTGGGCAAACTGTTTTTGCGTAGGGCCGCATATAATGTCCATTTCGTTTACAACAACTTTATCACAATCAGTAATTATTAATTATTTATAGGTTATTAAGCAGTATAAATAACTAAGTATTGCAATTTTATTTTACTTATACACTTTTACATTATATTTGACAATATGGACAAAAACGTTTACTAATTTGTTAACAATATTTTACAACTTGTTATTATAACAAATATTCTGTATTATCTATCAATGGCTTTAATTTAGACACAAACCGACTATATTGTCACTATAATTGTTGACTTCTAATGAGATGTATGTAATTGCTTGCACATTTTGACAATATTCTTGAAATCTGGAGAAAGTTTACTTGTTGAAATTCCTATGACAGCATGCAAGTTGCAGTCCGACAATAAAGATATATTCATAGATTTGTTGATCTTCAAGCAAGAGAATGTTTGGGCGCAAATGTATGTTTATCCAAACAATGATAACAGTTTAGCTGCAAAGTTTTTCAAGTTGAAAATGATTTTTGTGATAAAGATCCATGGAAATCCAGCAAACCATCTGACTTGAATTTCTCTTTCAGGTCATGATCTGCTTGTAAGTCAAGCAGCTCCAACTGTATGTCCTCTATGGCTGTATCAGCTTCTGCACTAAAAGATTAACTGAGAATATTGAACTGTGGCTCTAATTTCTTGAAATCTTGGAATCTCCATCCAAATTCTTCAATCAATGCATCTAATTGGGCTTTGTACTTTTCAGTCATTTCACCAGAAATGGTTTCTTGTTTCAGCAAAGAGAAGTGACAAAATCTTTTTTTCACTTGCTTGTCTGGAGAACAGTGAGAGTTTTGCCTGAAATGATTTTACAAGTACATACAATTCATGTGCAAGCACACCATTGCCCTGAAGTTTGACATTCAGTTCATTTAGGTTTTCCATAATTTCAATGGCAAACATAAAGTCTAACTTCCACTATTTATTGACAATATTAGTATTAAAGTCACATTCAATGTCCTTCATCTCTAGGAACATCACCATTTCTTCTCTGAGTTCCCACACTCGCCTCAATACCTTGCCGAGACTCAGCCATCGAACACTGGTGTAGTACAGGACATCAGAATGTTCATTTTTTTCAAATCGTCAAGTAATGCCTTGAACTGTCTGTGATTAAGTCCTTTTGATCTGATGAGGCTGATGACACTGACAACTGGGTCAACAACATTCTTGATATTCAAAACAGTTTTACACAGACTTTCTTGATTAATCACACAATGAAGTGGTAATAATGTGTGGTCTTGATATTCTGCTTTAATCTTATCACTTATCAATTTTACCAGACCTACATTTTTTCCAGTCAAAGCACGAGCTCCGTCAGTTGTAACACTTGCCATCTTGTTCCAAACTAACCCAGTTCTTTCAGTACAGTTAGTAACAGCATTGCATATATCATCGCCTGTGGTTGTGTCTTTGAGTGACTGAACACTCAGTAACACTTCAGTGAGTTTGAAAAATGTGTTTATTTCACGTATAAATATCAATAATTAGGCAGTATCATGTACATCGGTACTCTCATCCAATGCAAGAGAGTACCACAAAAATTGTTTACTTGCATCTTGAAGTGTATGCATCAAATTGTCACTTATCGTGTCAAAAGTCTGACCACAGTTCTCCTTGATAAAGTAATGTTTTCAAATATGTTTTTGTTTGTTCTGGACACATAATGTTTGCTGCATCTAGCAAACATTCCTTGATGTACTCGCCATCAGAAAATGTATTGTTCTATTTTACAATTATGTGTGACAGCACACGACATCTTCAGTTGCAGCATCTTGAATTGAAGACTGTTTAATGAAAACAGATTGCTGTTTCTCCAAATTTTTCAACAACTCCAGGCATTTCCTTTCCCTCACTTCGGTTGTTAAATTGTATCCGAAATCGGAATGATTGGTTTGATAATGTCTTTTTAAATTGTATTCCTTGAAGACAGCCACTAACTCACGACACAACAAGCAAACTGATTTGCTACCCACTTTTATAAATCAGTACTTAGTTGTCCATTCATCATTAAAAACACGGCATTTATCTACAATCTTACGTTAGTTATTGTCACTCATTGTTTTAATAAAATTCGAACAGTTTGAATTGTTCAAAACTTTAAAACGGAAATGAAACAAAACCTACTTCCGGCTGTATGTGAAAATAAAATATTCGAAAAACAAGTAGTAAACTCAGACTAAATTTCAGAAATACATCAAGACTACTCCAACAAATAAATTAATTTGAACATTGTAAATGTGGAAATAATTTATAACAGAAAAAAATCTTTTAAATTTAATATTTTCTTGCAAAGTAAATCATTTTATTCACCGGAGAAATATCGGTTTTTTTTTATAATATTATCCTTATTAAACTTGTACATGTCTATAAATATTTCTTTATACGAAAAGCGATAAATTCGCATTTTAGCATTACATGGTTCAAAATGTTGCTGTCTGTAGTCGGAGCGGTGTTGGGATTAACGCCCAACCTTGCATAAATAACCCAATGACTCGTGCATTCATCACATATGCAGCAAAAGTCCAACTCCTGGCCTTCTCGTGGCGGAACTGTTTTAACTAACAGAAGAAGGGGTGGCGGCGAGTCACTGGCGCCGAGAAATAACCATAACGCTCTAGATGTGTATTCACGTACATGCATGCGCAGATATGTGTGTGCATGTCTACACACCTGAACTCGAGAAAGACCACAATCTGCTCTAGCAAAGAAAAGGTGCTGAAGACTGAGGCAACCAGCCAGAAGGCGCACCACCGAAATCAGGATGTCACGCAATCACGCGCAATGAAATATGTCGACTACTGCTAAATGTTATGGTGCTCGCCCTACTTTGGACCCCCAGGCAGGCACAGTGTCGGGACCTTTGCCTCAAAAGGGCCCAACCACAGCTACTCGAGGTCCTTCTCAAATGTCCGTTGGAACCAGGAGACCTGAAAATATAGCGCCTGGCCATACCAAACAAAGACTAAAACTAATGCACTGGAATTTGGAGGGAGTCAGCAAAAACAAAAAACAAAAGAACTAGAAAACATCTTGGACCAAGAAAAGGTAAGCGTATGTTGCTTGCAAGAAACTCACCTCAACGAAAACGAAATGATGTCTGGGAAATTGCCAATACTAAAGACACTACTTTCTGAAATTAGCAGTCAGCATAAGGTCACCATACAGTGGATACCATCCCACTGTGGAGTACCCGGAAACGCCAGAACTGATCGATTGGCTAAGGAAGGAGCCAAAGAAGAACAGACTGATGTGCCCGTTATATACCACCAACAGAAAAGAATGATCAAATCAGTTAGAAAGCCACCACAACCTGTTCAAGATGACTACCACGTTATGGACAGACCAGAACAAGTCATTATTCTGGGCCTCAGAACAGGACACAATAGATTACGCAACCACATGTATACAAGATTCCAAATTGGTGAATCAGCCATGTGCACATGTGGATTGGCGTCGCAGACAGAAGAACACATACTCAAAGACTGCCCAAATTACAACATGTCTAGGCAAATCTTCTGGCCTAGAGAGACGACAGTGGAAGATAAACTCTATAAACTGCTGAGTGAACTAAAAGGACAGTTAAATTCATACATGAGGCAACATTGCAGTTATGGACATATTTAAGGCGAACGAACGAAGAAGAAGAGGCATTACATTACGAATGTCAAGGACTGTTTACAAAAATAGATAATTAGACAGAACTTTTATCAAAAATGTTAAAACAATCATAACAGTACATGCAATTCTGTAAAATTCAACAAAATAACTTAAAAAAGAAGTAAAAATTTTTATTTTTAAATGCTCTCGCGGGCCGCATAAATCAGTTGCCGGGCTGCATGCGGCCTGCGGGCCGTAGTTTGCCCACCCCTGGGTTAGCATATTGTCATTACACGAAAGAAAGTGCAACGGGGAAGGCAAAACCAACTTTTTCAATAAGCGTGAAACTGTTCGGTATCAAGTCGTTTAGGAGGAAATGCCCCTTCTTTCCGCACCCCACATACCCACCCCTTCAATTGAAGGATAAAACATAATTATCTTTAAACATACAGAGAAAACATTAATAGAGTGGGAAGCAGTGGGTTCTAAAAAAAACACAAGGAACATTTAAAACCTCAAAAGAGAAAATAAACATAAACTTGACGATGGGTTATGCACGAAAAACTAACCTCGGTCAATCAGCTAAGGAGGAATTGTAGTGTGCGTCCATCAATATGATGATGACCATTCACTTCATCCAGTGAGACTTGACAGTCTTGAGCCGTGAGTTCTAAGATGGCTGGCAAGGCCTATTTCGGCTCGAAATTTTCTTTGACAATATGGGCAAAGAATGCCTGACGTTCCAGTAGGAGGATCTCATGCGGTGGTGTGTTTTGTTTGTTTTTATCCAGTCTCCTCCTCCCCTCCCCATCCCCCCCCCCCCCCCCCACAGCTCTTGCAGTCCTCTTTGCTTCACAGGTGACTACATCTTTGTGAAATGGTGTACGCCAAAATTTCGGCCATTGGTAGAAGTCTCTCATTTGTCGAGATGAATTCCAAAAGCTTTGAGTGATATCGTCAGAGTGTATTTAAAGCGGTTGATCTCAACCGATAGGGAATTCCCTCCAGGGGAGAATTTTAGGGTTTCCAGGGGAGGAATTAAGATTATTTGAAGATCGTATTAATACAAGAACCAGTTACTTTTTATTTTTTTTTCCCTCTAAATTTTACGGTTCTGTACTTCTCACCCTAATGAAATTCGTTTTATAACGTAAGTAGACCCGCAAATCACGTTTTATGTAGATGTCTAGACTTGTTCTAGTATGTGTTATTAAATTTAGTTTCCATTTGTATGTATACTGTGTAAGGGTTGGAGGGGGGGGGGGGATTTATAGCGATGAAGTTCAAAAGGGGGGGGGGGATGGTGTCCTGAACATATGGTAAAGGGAGGCATGGGCCATAAAAGGTTGAGAACCACTGATTTAAAGAGTTTCCTCTGGTCGCGTTGGGAGGGTTTACCACCCCGCATCTCACCGAAAAAATTAATTCGTTTAGGTTGCTTTTGATCTGGCATGCGAGTCCGGTGACCAGCCCAGAGAATCTGATTCTTCCTTAGTAGAGTGAGAATACTTGGCATGGACGCTCTTTTTAAGACTTCCGTGTCTGGAATCTTATCTTGCCATTTGATCTTCAGTAGCTTCCAAAGGCAGACTGTGCGGGCGTAGTTTAGTGTCCTAGCCTCTCGCTGGTAAATAGTCCACTCTCATATGGCAGTGTTGCTGAAACGACTTGTGTATAGACTGTCAGCTTTGTTTGCAGGCGTATTCCATCTCTGTCCCGTACATGTTTGTACAGTCTGCTACAGGCCGCGCTGGCCTTGAATAAGGAAACGAGAAATTGTACATGCAATCTGATAGGATACATTTTTTTTTCTTCGCATATCCTTTACATGACATCGCTGTCAACATCAGCATCTCGCAGCTGAGTGTTGATTTCTTGGCAAGATTACACTCAGTAGTTTGCCATTTATTTATAAGCGACCGGCTCACATACCCCGCAAGTTACCAACCCGGTGAAAGCCGCTACCGATTCCCCCGCAGGTTACGTTTCTCACATGGACAAACGGGAAACAGGAGAAAGACGTTAACCCCTAGACCAGGGACGACGACGATAGGATAGTAGACTATATGAAAAGAGTTTAAAGGTGACCTACTTGTCAAAATAGACTTGGATAATATTGATATGAAGAGATTATGAGGAGAAAACTGAATGGATAATGAATTCAAGAAGGGAAACCTAATCAATTCAATGGCTCTTAGCAATAAATAACTAGAAGAGATGATAATAACAGTAAATATAAATAATAACAAAACAGAACTATAAAAGCAAGAGAGCAGAAAAATATACGATGAAACTAGTAAAGAAGTTTAGTAGCGAATACGGTTGCATAAATGACAACTTATAGATGATCTAGTAAGAGAAAAAGAAGAAATATCATCCACAGTGAAAGTCATAATCATTATCATATGCCATGTCGATAAGCGAGGGTGGTCGTGTTTCGGCATCTTGCGCGTTTACTAGAGTAGTGCATCATCTCCTTGTTCTTGTCTCGACTAAAGTAAATGGAGGAAGAGTAGAAAGAAGAGAAGAATGTGTCTTATAAACAGCCCTTCATGTTACGCTGTACTTTTTGCCCTTAAAGTCATTTAGTAATGCTATCTTAGGATCTAGGGCAGGACAAAAGATAAAGTACAGCCTTATGGAACAACGAAATTAAAGATAGCATATTCAAAAAGAAGGTAGCGTTCAAAAAGTGGATCACAACTAAATCTTAACAAGAATATGTTACTTATAGAATAGCACGACGTAATGCCAAACGAACAATTAGAGCATCTAAAGATGAATCCCGGAGAATATATGGTGAACAGATAGCGACCCTTAGCAAAGACTTCCCAAGAGAGTTTTATAAACGTGTCAACACAATGAGAAACAGACATGCATGCTACAACCCAACCACCATCATAAACAGCAAAAGAGGGATACCGATATTTAATGCACAACAAAGACTAGCAAGGTGGGCAGAATACTTTCAAGAACTACATAACCCCACAAATAACATAGAAAACCTCACTTTTGTGCCTAAAAGCCAGGGACAAAAAGAACCAAATTTTATCCCTTCAGAAGTCAAAGCAGTTATACAGAAAAGTCCTAAAAACAAATCACCACGTCCAGATGGAATAACCACAGAAGCTATTCAGGCCTGTGGGGAAACAGGAGTTAAAGACAAGACTTTTTAATATAGCATGGGAAGAAAGAAAATCAGATGACTGGCAACAGGCAATAATAGTACCAATTTGGAAAAAGAAAGGCAATATGAGAGAGTGCGAAACATACAGAGGTATATCACTCCTAAGCAATTTAGGGAAAATGTTTGCAAAACTATTGGAACAAAGAGCTAGACCCATAGTTGAACAACAGTTAAGCAAAGTACAATTCGGTTTTCGGAAAGGTAAAAGTTGCACTGATGCACTTTTTACACTTAGACAAATATGTGAAAAAACTATCGAATATAGTGACCAGCAGAATATTGTGTTTGTAAATCAGGAAAAGGCTTTCGATAGAGTAGATAGATACAAATTATGGACCATCCTTAAAGACTATGGGATACAAGGGCAACTGCTAGAAAACATCATAGCCATGTACCACTCGAGCTGAAGTGCAGTAAGAACACAAGAAGGTATATCAGATATGTTCACAGTCAATACAGGAGTGAGACAGTGATGTGTGCTCTCTCCCCTGCTATTTAATATGTACATGGACATTTCCATTTCCGTTTCCATCGACGATGAACTGTATTTTTCATGGAGGTCTTTTGTGTTGGCATTCTGTAGGCGGCATTATGCACAGCATATCTGTGCGGGCTGTTGGTTTGCCGATAATCCTGTCTATTCCATTGTTCACATTGGGCAGTGAGGAGCATTTTGTGTGGTATTCACTGGCACAGGAACGGAGCAATATGGTGACGACTTGTTGCCGTGATGTTGGAACCACGACTAACTAACTAACTAACATAATTTGAAGCTTTTGAATCTGTATTCAAACGAGAGTGCGGGAGATTCCTTAAACGACATAGACGCTCTGCCAACTCTTTACCACCTGGACACACGCACCACCATTACAGAAGTTAAGTGTACCATTATTGAACTTACTTCTGGCAAGTCGCCGGATAAGTATGGAATTCCAATACAGGTTATCAGGTGTGAGCGATAAATATTCACAAATGGTAGTCTTACTCCTTTCTCGTGTGTATCACGTCCATAATAAATTATGGTGTGTTTGTCGGTTATCATTTTATCAAATTCTTTCTATGCCATCTCAGTTATGCCTAGAATATGCATTTTTATGCTTTCAATTTCTCTTATAACATTGCTCAACTTTTTCAACTCATTTAATGCCTTAGCAGTCCATGTCCCCATGTTACATTTACTTCGCATTTTAAATAGAATCCGTATTTTAAATGTAATTCGTTATGATTGTGCCATCAGTAGCCGAATGACTGTCTGGTGTCACCTGTTGCCCATGGCTGCCCGTACCGTACGAGGATATCCGAAGACAGCCATTAACGTCGATAGCTGCCTCTGATATGTGACTGTTCATGAAATCTTGGGAAGATAATGTGATGGTGTCTCCTTGCCTTCCACATTCACATATGCATCTTTTATCTCTGCCTTTGACAGTTATTTCCGGCTTTCACGATAAGTGAGTGCCCTGCTTTGCTCAGCTGCATAGTTGTCCACATATCCCCGTGGATATTCGGTCCCCAGGACTGCGTTGTCCACACCAGGGAATGTGACTGATTAGACCAATTCGCGATATAAATTTTCGTACACGATGGATGCATGTGAACGCATGGTTCTTTCCACCATCACCCACAACTTACATCTCTCACGCTCAATATGTGAACTATCTACAATAATTTTATCTTTTGCTTTTATTCCATTTCTTATCTTTGCCCTCCATGCAACACGTACAGTGGCGAAATGCTCCAAATGTGCAATATCAATGTCTGTAACAATCATGTCCCGCTTGTCCTTGTATCATAGTAATGACCGACCCCGAGATCACTTACCCATCTGCAATTCACCAAAAAAGATGTAATTTGGTATTCTACCATCATCCATCCTCCTAAAGTGTCCTATCCATCTAAATCTACGAAGACTAAGGTTGGAACAAACCGTCACACAAACCGATCTTTCCAATACTTCAGTGTTTGTGAGTTTGTCTTGCCACTTAATACCAAATGTTCTTCGCAGACACCGCAAATGAAGCTGTTTAAACGCATCTCTTGGTGTCAGCAAGTTGACCAGCTTCACTGCCATAAAGAAGAATACTAAGGACAGGGGCTTGATAGACAAGGACTTTTGTTTTGGCAGTAAGCTTCCTGTTCTCCGAGACTCTTTGTTTTAACCTGTTCATTGTAGCTACTGCCTTTCTAATAATATGTTGATTTCCTGATCTAGGGGTAATGTACTTGTTAACCTCTCATCATAGATATATAAAATGTTCTACTATCTCTGTTTCTGTGTTGTTAGTTCTTGGTACTTAGTTAAGCCTGGGTGAACCTGGAAACCTAGGTCAATGTTAAATATTATTTAACAATATATCGGAACTGCACTGCTGCGAATCGAACAGAAGACCATCGAGTCAGTAGGCAAGTGACTGGCTTATACTCTACAGAGACGCTCCTGTTACATTTAGCACATACTAAACATACTATTTTGTGTTGGCAGTTAACAATGGTTACACCTTGCCAAGTTATTTTTTCACGGGTATAAACTATTCTGACACCACACAGAACTGCAGTCGCCCTCGTGTTCATCTTCCTCGTCTTCACATTCAGCATCACCCTTATGTATGTCGTAAACAGTTTAACCTTATAATCTTCACCACAAAGAAACATGTCCAATGTTACACTTGTTTTCATTTATGATAAAGAGCACGTTGAGAAAATTACGTTTCTAATCAATAACTTCCTAATCCTTGTCTTCACTTGCTTAATTGTGGCCATAAGCGCAGGCACTTTTGTAGCCCAATTGCGTAACAAAGAAAATTTGAGAAAGTCTTTGAATCCCAAGATTATAACAGTTCTAGCTGAAATCAGAAAATTGCAAATGATGGTAGTGATATTTCAACTGTGTGTATTGTTTGCTTTATTGTTGCAGCAATTATGTTGCTTGCTCTTGCTTTAGAACCAGCTATGTAACGGGATCTATTTTCACATGACTTTGTGTTTCACCGGAGGCAGTACTATTTTCGAAGTGACAATGGATATATATATACCTACTATCATATGATATATATCACTGTTTATTAAATGCTATAAACATACGTCAAATATCTCAATGAGAAATCATATGTTATGCTAGAATATCACTATTGAAACGCTCTCACATTTAAATGCACAATTGTTGTTTGCTGAATATTTGATCCGTGTGTCTTATAAGCAACATTAATACTGAGTATATAATTATATCCTAAATATGAAAACACATCACGGGTGTGGATGTATTGCCCAACGCAAGTAATAATAACAATAACAATAATAATAATAATAATAATAATAATAATAATAATAATAATAATAATAAAGTGAAGACAAGAAGTACATACCATGACAGAACATTTGCTTTCAAATGATACACGCTGGTATGCAGTAGATCTATAAATGAAGGTTAACAAGATAGCTCCCATGGAAACCGAATTTGAAGCACGACATGTCTGATAAGATTCACCTAGACCACATTAGTTATGTTAGATTGGTCTGTTCGGGGAAGTGTACTTACGTGGGGCGATATCGTAAATCTCAAATTGTTGTGGATTTCTCAACCATATAACTGTAAGGTACATTTGAAACTTTTCAGAAAGTCAGGTTTTGCCTGCCTGGTGAAAATAACTTGAAACTTTAGATAATCCGTTGTCATGGCTTCAAATGGTGAGTGAGAGATGTAAACGTATGGTGAGCGAGAGGTTTTATTTTCGGTGTAATGGTGACGGACTGTAACGAACCTTAGAAAAAAAACAAACACATTCGGTAATCTATTCAAATCAGGTTTCACAGTCTATGTTGGTACTAACAGGGCATCACCTAATTTATATTGAAAAATCATTGAGGAATGTTTATAAAATTGACACTGTAAAATTCTCCAGTTGTTTAATGACAGTAACATTCATTAACGCCATGGAGTTACTATTACACATCACATCACACATTGGCACCTTGCCGTCTTGACAGACGATAGTTTGTGCTTCAAAAAGGCATAAATATTACCCATGGCGGTAGCGAATGTGACTGATAAGGCCAATTAGGGCTGTAAATGTTTGTCCACAGTGGGTGCATGTGAACACGTGGTCATTTCCACAATCATGCACCATCGTATGTCTCACACGCTCGGTGTGTGACTTATCTGCAATAAGTTCTCCTTTGTCTTTAGTCCATTTCTGATTTTTGCCCTCCATACAGCACTTTCAGCGGCGACTTGCTACCAATGTGCATTATCAATGCCTGTTTCAATCATGTCCCGCTTACACACATCTTTGTATCGTAGTAGAGGCCGACCCTGAGATATCTTACCCATCTGTAATTCACCAAAAAAGATGTCCGTTTGTATTCTACCATCATCGATCATCCTAAGATGTCCTATCCATCTAAGTCTACGAAGACTGAGCATGGAATAAACCGTCACACAACCTGATCTTTCCAATACTTCAGTATTTGTGATTTTGTCTTGCCACTTAATTAATACCAAGAATTCTTCGCAGACACAGCATATGAAAGCTGTTTAAACGTTTCTCTTGGCGTAAGTTTTATAGGCTTTACTGCCATAAAGAATAGACATACGGACACAGGCTTGATAGACAAGGACTTTTGTTTTGGCAGTAAGCTTCCTGTTCTCCCAGACTCTTTTTCTTAACCTGTTCATTGTTGTTGCTGCTTTACCAATCCGGATGTTGATTTCCTGATCTAGGGATAATTTGCTATTTACCACTGATCCTAGATATGTAAAATGGTCTATCATCGCTAGTTCGGCGTCGTCAATAAAGATTGATAGTACCTTATGTGCACCTTGTGACATAATCTGTGTCTTCTTTTTGCTAATTGTTAAACAAAATTCAGAACAAGCATTGGAGAATGCAGATAGTAGACATTGTAATTCTCCCTCAGAGTGGGTCGTAACTGCAGCATCATATGCAAAAAGCAACTCTCTGATCAGTACCCTCCTAATTTTGGTCTTAGCCTTCAATCTCTGAGCATTGTAGAGGCCGCCATCTGAGCGTGAGTGAATGTATATACCACCATCCTGATCACGAAATGCATATTTCAGTAGAAGTGAAAAGTATATCCCAAAGAGGGTGGGAGCTAGTACACAACCTTGCTTAACTCCACTCTTGATTTCAAACTCTTCAGAAGTTGCACCATCAAACTTGATTATATTCTTCATGCCTGTGTGGAACGATTCCACAATGGACAGAAGAACTGGTGGGCAGCCAATCTTCTTTAGTGCTTTGAACAGACTCTCACGACTCACCAAATCAAATGCCTTTGTGAGGTCGTTGAAGGCAATAAGCAGTGGTTGATTATGTTCACGGCATTTTCCTTGCATTTGTTGCAATGAGAATATGATATTAATGGTAGTTCTGTTCTGTAAAAAGCCACACTGCGATTCGGGGTAGACTTGATCTCCCAGGACTTGAAGTCAGTGCAGAACAATTCTGGCACATACTTTTCCAACAATACACAGAAGTGGGATTCCCCTATAGTTGTTGCAGTCGCTCCGATCGCTCTTGTTCTTGTACAGTGTTATGATGCTTAAATCTTTGAAATCCTGTGGGACTTGTCCTTCTCGCTAGCATAGCTCTATTAGCTGGTGGATCTGTAGAGTGAGTGTGTCTTGCCTACTCCTGATAACCTCTATTGGAATCCCTTCCTTACCTGGAGCCTTGCCAAATGCAAGTTCATTTATAGCACACTTAGTTTCTGTTATGGTGGGAAGAGTTGGTAGGGCCTCTATGGCGTTGAGGGGATCATTCGCTAGTTTGGTCTCTCTTAAGTAAAGCTCCAAATAGTGCTCTACCCATCTGTCCATCTGCTGTTTCTTATCAGTAATGATTTCTCCAGCCAAGGTTTTCAATGGTGCAATTCTTTTGATCATTGGACCACAGACTTTCTTTATTCCTTCGTACATGCTTCTGGTGTCTCCCTTATCACTTGCGATTTGAATGGACTCACATAACTTGATCCAGTAGTCATTTGCACACTGCCTGGCAGCCTTTTGCACACCCTTCCTAACTTGCTTTAGCTCACTCAGAGTTTTACGCGTTGGTCTTTCCTTGTTTCTTAAGAGAGATATCTTCTTCTTATCAATCAAGGGCTGCAGAGTCTGACTGTTTGCCGCAAACCAGTCCCGCCTCTTATGATCCACAGTGCTATAAACCCCTACCGCAGTTTTATAAAGAGATTCCTTAAGTTTACCACACTTTTCATTTACTGTACAATTTTCTGGTGTATCAATGAAAGCGTCTTCAAGTTGCTGTTGAAACTGAAAGCATTTTTTTCAGGATCGTGAGTGTTAATAATATTAAGGAAGTGTCTATTCATAGGGCACTATGTATAAACAAAGTGTTTATGCATAGGGCACTATGTATAAACAAAGTGTCTATTCATAGGGCCCTATGTATACACAAAGTGTCTATTTATAGGGCCCTATGTATAAACAAAATGTCTATTCATAGGGCTCTGTGAATAAACTCTCCCCAATATTACTCCTGGGGCTAGATTTGTGTTTAGCTGTGTAGATTCTCTTTGGTCTCAGTCTAACCTTTGCAACAACCAAAGAATGATCCGTATTACAGTCAGCACTGTGGTAACTTCGAGTCAGTGATATATGGTTTAGATGTTGTCTCCGTGTGATGATGAAGTCCAGCTGGTGCCAATGGCCAGATCTTGGATGTTTCCATGTGACCTTATGCAGCTCTTTTGTTTAAAAAAAAAGGAGTTTGTAATACATAGGTCATTTCTGGTGTATTATTCCAGCAGCCTTTGCCCATTTTCATTCATGCGACCGATGTTTTATTTTCCAAGGTACAATGGCCATGAACTCGAGTCCTTGCCCACACGAAGATTGAAATCACCCAGCATATAAATGTAGTCGAGTTTAGGAACTGCCTCCTCATAGAACGAATCCTTCACATCATCAGAGGAATGGAGTATCGGTGTATATGCAGTAATAATTGTGGCAAAACCACAAGAGGTTGCCACGCGCAGGGATAATAGTCTTTCATTACCCTTTGCTGGAATTTCAATCATTCTCTGTAGCGAATTCTTCACTGCAAATCCCACACCGTGATGCATTTTTTTATGCCTGCCCTCTACCCTTCCAAAAAAAGGTGTAATTGTTTTTCCCTGAGTGACCCTTCCTCAGCGAGGCGAGTCTCCTGCAGGCCAGCAATATCAATGCTAAGACGATTGACTTCGGCATCAATAACAGCCGTTTTTCTCACATCATCAATATTGGTCAAGTCAGTGGAAAATCATGGATACATGGTTCTCACATTCCATGTTGCAACCCGTAGCTTGAGGTTTCTATTTTTTTCTTTTTATTAGTACCTGTTGCATTGGTTTTACAGCCTGCGAATCAGATTTTGTCCTAATCCCAAGCACCCATTGAAGCAGGCAGGCTGTGGCAGATCAGCACCCAATTGGCCGGGGGCTTTCTAGCTTGAGGCGGGCGGTAGATGATCAGTGACACCTGTAGGTGTCTCCCACCGTCAGAGACAACGCGTGTTGCCCCATGTCTACGTCAATTAACAGGGACTTACAACCCGTAACAATTGCCTCTCGCTTTGATTCCGAGACCGGTTAAGACCAGGGATGGAGTTATTGCCTCTCCATAGCACAAGGCCTGGGCTAAAATATAGAGATCATGTGTTGACCATGCAGCATAATCCCTCTATCGGCCTGCCTAGTTCACTCCAGAGGAAAGGTAAAACCTATACATCTGGATCAAAACAAGGTGCAGAAGCTGCCGGATCAGCAAAGCATTGCTCTAACTGTCTGCCTGTTGGAGCTTCGATCCTAGGCCAGTTGCCAACCAAGGCTTGGGGCCTGGTCTGCCCTGCCATGACATTTTGTTTTTAGATTGCATTTCCTCGCACCAGGGTAAGGCTTGTACCCTCCAAGTTGCGCTCTTCCGCCCGGAGCCGTTGGCACAATGTGGGGTGTCGGGTTTGGTAAGTGCCGCCCAACATTCGGCGCTAACAGAAGCAGGTAGTACCGTCTACTGTCATACGGTAGCTCAGTCATATCTTACTAAGACCTGATACGTGCTATTACAATACTTGATCTGTTCTAAGTCAGTATTTATATGCAGCGGTGAATCATACGTGTTTACATACATTATGGGTATCCATATGTTTTCATTAATGTAACTGTCCATCACGGCTTACTATATGTGGCCTTCAAATGGGAACGAAAGCTTTAACACATAGTCTCCACTTAAAATTGGTACCGAATTAGTGGACAGTCTTTACACGGTCGTCATTCTGATAAATGCAAGCAATTGTCGGCATGCAAACATGGACACATCACATTTGAGAGGATATATGTCTAATACAGGATTAAACTATCCACCTAGATCCGTGTTTTAGTTCGGACCAAGACGCATGGCTTTCCACGATTTAAGGTTAATACCTAAAAACTAGGTTTCTAAAGGTGAAAGATAACATGATTATTGACATCTGTATAATACACATTCCAGGATGAACACACAATTGTATGCCTGAAATAACATGAAACAAGATCATTGCCCTCATGGTTCATACATCAAATTTGACGCAAAATACATTAAACACTTGCATGGGATATTACAAAAAATATGCATTTATAAATGAAAGACCACAAAAAGAAGAGAATACATCAAGCAAGTGATATCCCGCTCTTTCCTGGTAAAGCCTCACGTCAAGAATTGCTATCGTACACATACTGAGGTAGTAATATAGACAAAGTCAGCGAACATACGCATGTATCAAGATAATGTTGTTTTTTTTTCGTTTTTTATTAAACATGCAAGATGCTTTATTTTATAGCACTAGATAATTTGTGAAGGTCAAAAGAAATTAAAGTTATCACCAACTTTGAATAAATTAACTTAGAATTTACAATTCTAATGTTCAATCAATTACACTTTATGGATCAGAACCACGGAGGTCGAATACAACGATTACAACTAAAGTACATACAATCATTACTTGGTGTCTGCTCAGAACATGACATTACCAGTACAAGGGAATCAAAACTTTCCAGCAAATGGAGATACAGATCGGTGAATCGAGCTGTGAAGAAATGACGCTGGCGCGGCATAAGAAATACATTGAGACAACTTGCGAATGTTAAAACTAGAAAGCCCTTTGTATGACATTCAATTACTAAAGGAAGTAGTAGAAGACCTTTAAAAAAGCACACTGTGAAGAGAGACATGGACATAAATTAATCATGTGTGATAGACATGGATGGAGCTGCAAGGGATAGCTAAGAATAGGACGACTGCGAGATATTTTTGTGGATGGTCTATGTACCGGCGGGGAATACACAGTGAAAAAAGAATAGGTAGGCAGCGGACAGACAGAAACACCAATGAGACACTCCTTCAAGAAACGCACGAGTACAATAAGTTTACGTTGATTAGAGCAATTAGACGTAAACAATCTACAGTTTAGTTTTCTGGACATTTTTAATGATAAATAAACTAGGAAACAGTGGTAACTGTTAAACTCGATGGAAACAGAGTAAGAAGGAGGCACATGGGTAAATACTCGTAGGGCAAGGCCACATGACAAATGGGCAAGGACTGGGATCTGATATGTGAGATGACGTACTATAAATGTCCACAATTATCAGCATGTCACAAGTGATTATGGTGTTCTGTGACTGCATACATTAGAGCTTCATTCAGCGCTTCAAATAAAATTAGTAATCCAATTGTGTCCCGCTCGAGTAGTATAATACATTTTCTTATTTAGGAATAAATATATTTGTCGATGTTTATCAACGCCACAATATTTGTATAAAAAACAGTCGCTAAAAGTCAAGACGCATCCAGGGGTTGGGTCATGTATCTTGTATGGGGGAAGATCGTATTCCCAATGATCTCCTACACGGAGAACTATCCACGGGGAAGAGGCCAACCGGAAGACCCCAAATGCGATATAAGGATGTGTGTAAACAAGATATGAAAACCCTTGGCTTATATCCAGACACTTGGGAAAGAGTTGCAACAGACAGATGTTCCTAGAGAAGAGGTCTAGGAAACGGACTGGTGATCTTTGAGTGCGATCTGATCTAACAAACTGAGGATAGGAGGAAGGCATAAAATGCAGTAACTTACTGCTGAACCTGCCTCGTCTTACAGATTTGGAAACTGACAGAGATTGTCACTCTCGCATTGGACTATAAAGTCACCAGCGGCGCTGTTAGGTGCCTCCTCAGCTGCACAATTCTATAGTCCTCAATCAATCAATCAATCATGTGCCATACCGGAAAGCGTGGGCGGTCATGACTTGCCATTTCACTCGATCACCAGCGTCGTGGATCAGCTCAGTGTTCCTGTCTCGTCCATGCCATGTGGCCAAATCATCCAGGTATTTTCCTCTCGGTCTTCCTCTTGGTCTGTTCCCTTCGATCTTTCCAGTCGTCACTAAGTTGCTATTTGGAGGGAATTTCCCACCCATTTCACGTGGTACGGTGTGCATACATTTAAGTGTGTATTCACGGACAGAATGCCAGTTAACTACGGGTGAAAATGAACTGATTGGTTGTGTGACATATATAAAATTAGACCATTGTGAAAGGCTCACTGTGTTTTGAGTATTTGGTCAACAAATCAATCAGTTGCCATCTCAACAAAGAAGGTTTGTCGCAATGGATCTCCAACACTATCTCTCGCGTTGTTTGTACATACTGTCAGACATGTTTTCATACTTCATTTGATGTTATTGTCCTACTTGTATCGTTGTCTAACTCTAGCTTTCCGCCACCTTTACGATCCAGTATGGTTTGGATAAGATAATGCGAAATATTCTTTTGAATATCCACATCTCCACTACCTCTATTCGACTTTCTGTTTGCTTATTTATTGTCAAGCTAC
This sequence comes from Cepaea hortensis, assembly GCA_963921405.1. Taxonomy (NCBI): domain Eukaryota; kingdom Metazoa; phylum Mollusca; class Gastropoda; order Stylommatophora; family Helicidae; genus Cepaea; species Cepaea hortensis. The sequence continues at coordinate 105,706,692 of OY992881.1, read as the reverse complement.
CTCGCCATATAGTAGGGTTAAATATACATAACATGTGACAGTATTCATTTATAATGTGTTGTTAATCTCGCTGGGAGTTAATATTAATTTCAATAAATACTTTTATTTTGGTCATCCCTTATCTCTTTTTTTTAAATTTATGTTTCACTTCTACCATCATATGTTATTACATGTTCAAAATAAGAGAAACGTGTTACTTGTTCTAGTATCTCCTTGGTTTTCTAACTGTTAAGTGATGGTAAAGTGGCCCTTTAGTTTGCAGAAGCTATCCACATGGTAGCGAAATTGTTTGTAAGGGTATCTTTAGTCCGTTGAAAAACATAATTTATTGTGTTTGTAATTGTATAAAATAAACAAGAGCGAGATTATTATTCGGGCTAATTGAATTAAATGATGGGCCACATTTGTGCAACTGATCCTAGTTATTACTATTCATTCATAATACTTTAGGAAACACACTATACAGCCAGTTTATCCTTCCACGAAGGAATTTATTTCGAAGCAATCATGGTGTCATTTCTTGTCCAATCGACAGTCCAGAAACTTTTATATTTTGGGAAAAATCCATGACCGGCCGCCTGTTGAAATTTCTCAATTTTGAGCTATCTCAATTTGTCAAGAAAATTGCTCCCGTAACCACTCCTCCTTGATGCTAGCACTCCCTATACTGTTGTTGTACATGTCTGCTAGTTCCTCCAGCTCGTTGTCGATAGCCATAGTCAATTATTTATTTTTTTTAAAAATGTGGATTTGAAACCGTGCCTTTTAATAGAAGCGAGGAGATGGTGACAGAATGTTGGCATCGTACATCACTGAAGGTGTGCTCTATCATCGACTAGACAGGAGTAATGTTTAACAAATCTTATATTTAAACACGCCTGCTCCGAGACGAAGTGCTTACTGACGCAGTTCGTAATCCCACACACCCGGGTTCGAACCACAGCTGTGTTTGCATTTTTATCAAATGGAATGGTTGCCGGTCGTTCAGAAAGCAATGACAAATTACTGAACGTAAACTTGCGCAGGAATCACGAATAACCAAACAATGCAAGGGTTAACTGCTACGCCCTATAAAGGACATAGATCTTATATTTAAAACTGTAAGACTAGCCGCCGACTGTTTGGGCTATCAGTCTGTATGTCTCAGCTCAGAACCACAGAAAGCATTTCTCCTGAACCAGACGATGTCACAAACAATGATTAAATAATGAACAGTCAAAGCCAAGATATGAAAATGAGAAGGCGTTATAATTAATTTCATCATCGGCTTCTACACCCTCGCCTAATTCTACACAAGAAAATGTTGGCACCATCAAGTAATGTGCATAAATATATATAATCTTCTTCTTCAGCGTTCCAAGCCATTGAGGTTCCTTGCTGCAGATACAATCCGTCTCCATTCGTCACTCTGATTGACCTTCTCTTGCCAGTCGTTGATTCCAAGTGCTTGTAGGTCTGTATAAATATTATCTCTCCACAGTCTTCTTGGTCTACCTCAGGGTCTACGGTCATGTATTTCCTGAGTGTAAGCGAGTTTTGTTTCCCTATTATCTTCCATTCTTTCTATATGCCGCAGCCATTGTAGTCTATTAGCCTTCATGATACCACTGATGAGCGGGGAATTAAACAGATCATAAATGTCATTGTTACTTCTTCTTTTCCACTCTCCACTTTGTGTATCCCTAATAGGTCCAAAGGTGCGTCTTAAAACTTTATTCTCAAAGGTTTGTAACAAGACTTCGTCTCCTTTCGTTGTACTCCAGGTTTCAGAGCCATACAGCACAACTGGTCTGATCAGTGGTTTGTATATTTTGATCTTGGTGTTACGAGATAGCGCTTTTGATTTTAGTAGATGTTGTAGTGCATAGTATATCTTATTTCCAGAGTTGATTCTAGTTTGTATTTCTTCCCTTACTATGTTGGAGCAGTTGAAGATTGTACCCAGGTATTTGTATGTTTCCGTTCTTTTAATGGTCGTATTATATATTTGTATGTGGCCAGAGTTTTTAGCCGTTCCTTCTCTTGAAATTACCATATATTCTGTCTTTTCTTGGTTTATATATATATATATATATATATATATATATATATATATATATATATATATATATATATATATATATATATCATCTCATCTCATCATGTTCCTCTTGTACCTTGCGGTGTCGAGGTGAAGTATAAACTTCGTGAGAGTGCCCGGTTATGGGCTTCGTATATCGACATTCCCATGGATTCTGTTATTCCCTCAGTCCAACGTTTACGTGGTCGGCCTCTTCCTCTGTTTCCATCTGGTCTGTACATCATTGCTTGTTGTGGCATGCTGTTGACTGGTAGCCTACTTGCATGGCCAAACCATTTGACTTGCTGCTTTCTAATAAAATCTAGAGCAGCTTTAACCCCTACTTTAGTCCTGATTTCTTCATTTCTGATCTTATCTCTTCTTGATACGTTGAGTATTCTTCTCAGAAACCTCATTTCTGTTGTTGTGATTTTTCTTTTCTCTTTTTCTGTCATTGTCCAGGTTTGGCATTGGTAGCAGAGAGTTGGTAGGAAGATTGTGTTGTAAAGTGCTTTCTTAGTAGTTATTGATACATGTTTGTTCTTTAGTATTGGTGCCATTTGTCCAATGAGTTGATTTGCCTTATTGCACCTATTTTCGATCTCGTCTTCTGATCTGCCATTTGATGATATTATACTTCCTAGGTACTTGAAGCTCTTTACTTGTTTCAAGGGATGTTCGTTTAGGTGAATTGCTGCTGTTTGTTCTTCTTTAGTTATAGTCATTACCTCTGTTTTGCTTGTGCTAATTTTCATGTTATGTTCCCTACACATTTCGTTTAGACTATTCATGTGGTCTTGTAATTCAGCTTCTGATTTTGCTATTAGTGCTTGGTCGTCCGATAACAGGAGTTCTCTAATGGTTAGATTTGCAGATGGTTCTTCTTCTGTGTTCTCGTCATGCGGTATTCTTGCTGTCTCTGCTTGGCTGGTTTCTTTACATATGTTGTCTATATATGTTATGAACAAGAGAGGGGACAGGACATATATATATATAAACTACTGAGCGTAATCTTGCCAAGAAATCAACATACAGCTGAAAGATGCTGATGTTCACAGCGATGTCCTGTAGAGGATATGCAAAACATAAAAACACACACACACACACACACACACACATATATATATATATATATATATATATATATATATATATATATATATATATATACTTGGAGGTGGGGATTGGAGGTGGGGATTGTCTTGTATAGTCTGCGGATCATCGGCAGGCAATTACTTTTTGCTCTTCACCCCTCCTGGGAGAGGCTAGCCGATCCTAATCCTGCTGGCTGCAGGGCCAGGCGCATTCCACACCTTGAAAATTAGCACAAGCAAAACAGAGGTAATGACTATAACTAAAGAAGAACAAACAACAACAATTCACCTAAACGAACATCCCTTGAAACAAGTAAAGTACCTAGGAAGTATAATATCATTAAATGGCTGATCAGAAGACGAGATCTAAAATAGGTGCAATAAGGCAAATCAACTCATTGGACAAATGGCACCAATACTAAATAACAAACATGTATCAATAACTACTAAGAAAGCACTTTACAACACAATCTTCCTACCAACTCTGTGCTACCAATGCCAAACCTGGACAATGACGGAAAAATAGAAAAGAAAATTCACAACAACAGAAATGAGGTTCCTGAGAAGACTACCCAACGTATCAAGAAGAGATAAGATCAGAAATGAAGAAATCAGGACTAAAGTGGGGGTTAAAGCAGCACTAGATTTTATTAGAAAGCAGCAAGTCAAATGGTTTGGCCATGCAAGTAGGGTACCAGTCAACAGTATACCACAAGAAGCAATGATGTACATACCAGATGGAAACAGAGGAAGAGGCCGACCAATTAAACGTTGGACGGAAGGAATAGCAGAGTCCATGGGAATATTGATATCAATCAATCAATCATGTGCCATGCCGGAAAGCGTGGGCGGTCATGACTCGCCATTTCACTCGATCACCAGTGTCGTGGATCAGCTCAGTGTTCCTGTCTCGTCCATGCCATGTGGCCAAGCCATCCAGGTATTTTCCTCTCGGTCTTCCTCTTGGTCTGTTCCCCTCGATATATGAAGTCCATAATCGGGCACTCTCACGATGTTTATACTTCACCTCGACACCGCAAGGTACAAGAGGAAAACGATGAGATGATATATATATATATATATATATATATATATATATATATATATATATATATATATATATATATGTATATATATATATATATATATATATATAGTTACAATTAAATTACGATGTTACATGATTTGATGTTTATCAGATATATGATGTCATCCTAAGTTTCTATAGCTCAATTGGCAGTCGATGGATTAGGTGATCAACATCACAATATCACACGTATCGTCATTTTTCAGGTACTCATTTTAGACAGAGTTCACATTAGAACATAGATCAATTCAATACACACACACACATACACACACACACACACACACACACACACACACACACACGCACACACACACAAGCAACCACACACACACAATCCACGACTATACGGATTCCAAAGCCTGAAGGCCTGACAGTGTGCGACGAATGCTAGCCATTGCCTTATTGCTGTTCCCATTCGAGATAAGTGAATATTCATGTTTTTTAGCAACAGATAAGGCCATGTAAGGATATACTCAGCACCTCAGTTAACTCCACCTGTGTGCGTACCTGAATCAAACATAATGCGACTATAGGTTTGTCTTCATAATTTGCAATTAAGCGTGGTAGAGCCCTATTAAGCTGGGATCGTTTTGACTCAAAGTTTAAAGTGCAAAAAGCGCATGGATTCTCTAATTGCTTTCTGTTATGGCCTAGTCTAACGACAAACTACCCAAGGGTCAAGTTTAAGGTACCGGTTGTGGATTATATCATCCACTTTCGTTCCTTTCTCTTCATGAAATACATCCGCACAGTAATGTCTATGAAACAAATTCAGTTTGTTTTAACCAACCAGTAGCGGGAATCTAAGGAAAGAATGGACGAACGAACTTTAGTTTCAAAGGGTCACACATAGGGCCTTACATTCGGCCCTTCCAAATTATAATCTTTCATCCATTAGTTATCTTTTGAGCATGGTACATCCGTATAGGAAAAAGAGAAACAAAAAATATTGTCAAATGAATGTTGTGAACATTAACAATGCTTATCGGATGATGGCAGAAGTGAAAATTAAATCAAACAGAGAATAGGAATGGCCAAATGTGCTTTCAACAGAATGAAATCAGTATTAACGTCTAGAGAGAGTAACAACACATTACAAATGAGAATTCTCAAATATTACATACATACAACACTACTGTAAGGCACTGACGCCTGGACATTGGACAAACAACATAAATTTGAATAGAAGCCCTGGAGGTGTGGATATACACAAGAATAGGTCGTATTTCATGGACATAGAAACAATCAAATACTTAGGGTCTAGAAAAACTGGTAAGGAAAAGATAGTTGATGAAAGAAATAAAAATTAGGCAAGTGAAATAGTTCGATCACGTTAAAAAACATAACTCTCTTGTAAATATCATAATAGAGGGCAAGGTTGAGGACAAGCGAGCAAGAGGTAGACAACGATACAAGTGAGAAGATAACATCAAGAGATGGACGAGCATCAGTCTGACAGAATGTACAGTCAAGGCAAGAGACAGACAGTGTTGGAGATCCATTGTCGCTAAATTGCTTTGTGGATACAACACCTGATTGATTAATTGATTGATTGATTACTATGTTATGAGAAAGGCAGACAGCCACACGCACATGCATACACACATCCATACAAACCTACATGCAAACTTGCATCATTTACACAGGTGCTCACAGTTATGCACCGACTCTATAGCATACAGTTGCAGACATATAGCACACACTCGCATACATATACACTCACTCACAATCACAAACTCACTAACACAACTTATTTATTCATACATGCAAAATATCTATATCACCTCTCCATCTCCATCTCCGAATCACACATCGTGAGATCTGAATTGTCCCCGCCCCGCCCCCTCCCGATAGCTACATTATTTCTATTTCAGCGATGCACACACACACACACACACACACACACACACACATATATATATATATATATATATATATATATATATATATATATATATATATATATATATATATATATAGTAACAACAGATGTTACCAACATAAGGTAATATTAGCATACAACACAGCCGTTACGCCCTCCCCCTTTACTTTTTTCCCCACACCCCACCCACCTTCAGATTTCCGCCTTATTACCATTGCAACATTCTTCACATCTGGCGTATACGTCTTTCTGTTTGGCTTGATTCATTGGTGACTCACCTGGAAATATTAAAATAGCAACGTAGTGCCGATGTATCTGGAAATTAAACGTACATTTGACAAGCGACACGAGAGTAAATGGCTAGCTTTATGTAGAATGACTCACCTGACATGTCATAAAGTCGCATCGAGATCATGATTACCCTGTTGTGTGCTGCGTGATGAGGCAGGGCGGTTGGCCAGTACACATGTCCGCCTGGCCAGATGCCACGAGTTCAAATCCCTTTAGAGATGAAGATGACATTGGCTTGCAGTTGGATACATTGTTAACTGATAATTACGAAATGTTCCAGATAATAGAGCCGGCCGGCTTGATAATAATACCCAATACATTACACACCTAGCGTATATTATATGAAAGTAATTCACCATATATCCACTACGTAATGTAACATTAACATACGAGTTCCTAGTTCATGGCATTGTACATTTACTTTTTCGTATGTGGTAATGCAAAAGAACATGTAGTTTTCTTTCGGGTTCATTGTATGCGCCCATCTATGCAACGAATAGTTTGGCTACAACTTATTATGCATTGTGCAAGATGCGACTAAGAATGGTTTCACTTAGGACAAGGTACTTCATGCCGTTGAACAATGCAGTCGCAAATTCCAATCAACCAAGAACAAGTAACATTTAGGAAACAATAACGCAGCCAGCCAAGTTGGAGAAAAACGCACCTACAAGTCCTATGACAGGATGCGGAAAAATCACAAGGCGTCTGTATCGCTAATTAACACCATTTCATCCGTGAAAATCACTTGGAATGTTAATACTAAGTATGGAGTACGACAGACAGAACGGATTATAACATAAATGAAATATTATAAGATTAGTATATTGGCATTACACGAAAGAAAGTGCAACGGGGAAGGCAAAATATCTTTTAAGCAAAAGTGAAACAGTGTTACCCCCCCCCCCCCCCCCACCACACACACACACAGACAGACGCACACATTGGGTGAGATAATTGGAGTATCTTTAAAAAGACAGACAAAACATTAATGGGATTGGACGCTTAGTTAGTTAGTTAGTTAGTTAGTTAATTAGTTAATTAGTTAGTTAGTTAGTTACTTAGTTAGTTAATTAGTTAGATAGATAGTCGCGGTTCTAACATCACGGCAACTGGTCGTTCCCATTATGCTCAGTTCCTGTGCCAGTGAATATCAAACAAAATGTTCCACACTGCCCAATGTGAAAAGTGGAATAGACTGGAGTCACGGCAAACCAACAGCCCGCACAGTTCAATCAATCAATCAGGTGCTGTCTCCGCAATGAAGGTTGGCTGCAATGAATCTCCAACACTGTCTGTCTCTCGCCTTGACTGTACATTCTGTCAGGCTGATGTTGGTCCATCTCTTGATGTTATCCTCCCACGTGTATCTGTGTCTACCTCTTGCTCGTCTGCCCTCAACCTTGCCTTCCAGTATGGTGTTTATAAGAGTATCTGGTCTTTTAACGTGGCCAAAATATTTCACTTGCCTCCTCTTTAATTCTTTCATCAACTCTCTCTTCATTCCCAGTTTTTCTAGTATCTCTGCATTTGATTGTTTTTGTTTCCATAAAATATGACCTTTTTGTCTTTATATCCACATCTTCAGGGCTTCTAGTTGCTTGTTCAATGTCCAGGCTTCCGCGCCATACAGTAGCATTGAATATACGTAGCATTTGACAATTCTCCTTTTTAATGCGTTATTAATCTCTCTAGATGTTAATACTGATTTCATGCCGTTGAAATCATGTGTGGCCATTCCTATTCTCTGATTGATTTCCATTTCACTTCTGCCATCATCTGTTATTATATGTCTAAGATAAGAGAAACTTGTTGCTTGTTCTAGTATCTGCCCGTTTACTGTGATGTTCATTGATGACCTTTCCTTTTCACTGCTAATTATCATAGTTTTTATTTTTTGAATGTTAATATCTGCACTGTGCCTGTTTACTTCTTCCACTAGGTCTTGCAACTCTTGTTCACTTTCTGCTAGTAACACGGTATCGTCAGCATATCTAAGATTGTTTATGATTCTTCCATTGATGTTGAGTCCAGGCATTTCAACTTGTTTACAAATTCTTTCGGTGTATAGGTTGAAGAGGCTTGGGGACAGTACACATCCCTGCCGTACTCCTCTTTTTATCTCTATAGGCGACGAATAGTTATTACCGCATCTAATAGACGCCACTTGTTCCCAGTACAAGTTACAAATGAGTCTGATGTCCTTTCCGTCTACTCCTATATCTTGAAGTCATGTAATTAGTCGTTCATGTTGTACTCTATCACAAGCTTTCTTGTAGTCTATATGTTATAATGTTTTTGCATATTCTTTACAGGACATCGCTGTCAACATCAGCATCTTTCAGGAAGTCTTCGTGGCGAAGTGGTCAAGCCGTTTAACTCGGGCTATGAAGGTTGTGGGTTCGATTCCGGGCCGCGTCCTTCGGTTCACGAGTTAAATTTTTCGGAGACTCCTGTGGGTCTTCGCTAGAGCTACGGAGTTCGTGCTGTGTGCGACGTTTTCCGCTCTGCGGAAAGAGACCGAGCCACATGGGATAAAACCCGGTGCAATGAAGTCGACCCTGTCGACTTTTAAGCGACTTTTTATCAGCATCTTTCAGCTGATTGTGGATTTCTTGGCAAGATTACGCTCAGTAGTTTGCTATTACTTTCCGATCGACCGGCTCCATACTCACATAAGTCACTGGCGCGTCTCGAACCGCTTCCAATTCTCGTGCGCCCACGTCAACCCACGAGAGTATTCGGGGTTACGGAGAAAGCTGCTAAAACCTCGACCAGGAAGACCGGCTGTAGTCTATAAAACAAACATATATACTTTTTTGAACCTCTATACATTTTTCAATAAACATCCTCAAACAGATAAGTGCTTCTCTGGTGCCGCTGTCTTTGCGGAACCCAAATTGTTCTTCAGCTACTTCCTCATCTATTTTATGTTGAATTCTTTCTGGTATGACCTTGAGTAGTATCTTAGTTATGTGGCGCATTAAGCTAATAGTTCTGTAATCCTCACACTCAACAGCTCTTGGCTTCTTCGGTAGTGTGATGAAAATGTATGTTTTCAAATCTTTGTGGATGTACCCAGTATTATATATATATATATATATCATCTCATCATATATCATTACATAATTATGTGATAGTTTCAATGCCAAAGCTGGATAAGGATTTTATCATCTCTGTTGTTATCTTGTCAGAACCTGCGGCCTTTCCTTCTTTTATCTTTTTAATAGCCTTTTATACTTCAGCCGTTAATATTTTTGATCCATCTTGAGTATTATACAATGTTGGTCTATGGATCCTGTTGTCCAAGGATAAATCTTCTGTGTACTCTGTATATCTTTTTATTATGTCATTGTCATTAATAATAATTTCTCCATTCTTTTCCTCTGATACAAGCGTTTCCTGTTATATTATTTTTCTGTTTAGTCAATCTTTTTATATGTTCATGTAATTCTTTCGAGTTGTGTTTTATTTCCAGATCATCTATTTCTTTACAATGTTTCTGCAGCCACTCTTCTTTGGCAACTCTACACATGTGACGTATTTCTCTATATATTACTGTGTACTCTAGAGTGTTCTTTGCTTTCTTTCATTGAGGCATTTTACTCAAGATTTCATCGGTTATCCATAATTCTTTTTTCTTATTAATCTTCACTGGCAAGGTGGTATTTGCAATCTGAATACTTGTTTTTACACTTTCCCATTTCGTATTGATTTTATCCTCAGGATGTTCACGTCCATATTGTTCCATAATTTCATTGATTAGCCCATCATATCTAATTTTGGCTTCAACTAGGTATAGGTGACTTATTTCTGGTTGTTTTAATGCCGATATATATACTTGAGGTGTCTTCGATGTTTTTATTCCTGTGTTTTTAAGTTTTATTTGTAATTTTAAAATTACAGGATTATGGCCAGAGTTGATATTAGCACAAGGGTATGTTTTGGCATTTTAAACATTATTGTTAAATCTATTTCTAATCATAATGTAGTCAGTTTGGTTTCTGGTTCTATCTTCAGGGCTTTTCCATGTATACAGTTTCCTAGGGTTAGGTTGGGAAAATGTGTTGCAAACAATAAGATTGTTTTCTTCACATAAAGGTATTTGTCGGTCTCCTCTGTCGTTTCTGTTTCCCATACCATATTGCCCTACTATCTGCTTATATTTATGTTTTCCAACTTTTGCGTTCATGTCTCCCATGACAATTAAGACCTATGATGATTTTACAACTTTCAGTGTTTGTTGTAGGTCTTCATAATATTCTTCTAGCTGTTCATCACTATAATCAGTTGTTGGAGCATATGTCTTAAGAATGACTATGTTGAACGGTATTGCCTTAATTTTGAGAAGTATCATCCTATCTTTATGATTCCAGAATCCACTAATATGTTTCTCTAAATCTCGTTTTTCTAAAATTCCTACTCCTCTCTCGTGATTATCTCCTCCTGATTTAATGAATACGTAATATAATCTCCTTATATAACTTGTATCTGCCCATCTTGTTTAGTTAGTTAGTTAGTTAGTTAGTTAGTTAGTTAGTTAGTTAGTCGCGGATCTAACTTCACGGCAATAGGTCGTCCCCATTATGCTCCTATCCTGTGCCAGTGAATATCACACAAAATGCTCCTCACTGCCCGCAGGTACACTGTGCATAATGCCGCCGCCAGAATGCCAATACAACAGTCGTCCATGACAAAGACAGTTCATCGTCGATGGAATCGGCAGTCACCAGAAAGACTTCACTGACCCGGGTTTCATCCCACATGCCTCGGTCTCTTTCCTCAGGGTGACCTGACAAAAGCGCAGCACAAAGCACGAATACCGTAGCTCCAGCGACGACTCCCATTAGTCTCTTGAAAAATGCATTCGTGGCCCGAAAAGGCAAACCAATCAATTCAGCGATAGCCTGCCATTGTTCCGAACATGCAATTCCCTATGCAAAAAACATCAGACAGATGTAAACGCATTCCACGCGAATCTCACACCTCACAGTGTCGCCCACGCACTCACTCAGTAGCGGGGTGACGGAACCATGTATGACCAGTCCAACATGAGGAAAGTGCGATTGCAAACCGTAGCCACACGCATAAACACGCCACAGGCCTTAAAGGTTCAACGCCTAACCTCCATGTTGGGGACTGGAAGTTGGAAGAAGTGAGTTCAAGAAAAGCAGAAGTAGCAGTTGAAACGATATACCAGAAAATGAACACGTACGTGATCTAGTAGCATGCACCAACAAATGATCAAGGCCAATCAGTGAAGGAGGACTTGTACAGGCAATCTGAAATGATAATTGGTAATTTTAAAAAATCGTAATATGAAAAGTGTTTAAAGAGCGACCTTTTTTGTGAAGATATAATCGGATACCACTGAATATGAAGAGATCATGCGGGAAAACTGATGTGGGTAATGAATGCAAGAGGAGAAACCTCATCAACTGCATGGCAAAAAATCAATACATAACAAGAAGAGATGCGCAGACAGGCAGATATAAATAATAGCAAAATAGAGCTATGAAAACCAGAAAGCAGAAACATATACGCTGGCATTATTACAAGGGAAAAAAAAAGCAATGGTGAGTAGCAGATAAGGTTGGATGAATGAGAACTTATATATGACCTAGTAAGAGAGGCAGAAGAAACATCATCCCTAGCATCATCATCATCATCATCATCATCATCATCATCATCATCATTATGCATCATGCCGATAAGCAAGGGCGGTCATGTTGCGCCATCATACAAGTTTACTAAAGATGTGGATCAGCTCCTTATTCTTGTCTCCACTATGCCACTTGACTAACCCATTCATATATTGACTTCTCTGCTTTCACCGTGTTCCTTTCCTCTCAATCCCGCTACAATTTCCCTAGTTTATTTCTTTTTGTAACGTGCAAACAAAATTGTGACTGTCTTCGTCTAATTTCTTTTTACGGTTTTCATTTGCTTCTTGTACGACTTCCTCATGTGTTTTTCTGTCTGCCCATTGTATTCTTTGCTTTTCCTCAGAAACCTCATTGCCACCGCACAGCTGTTATGTGTTTTCAGCTTGTCTGCTTATTGCCTACGTCTCACAACCACACAAAGTACACATTTTATGTAGCCCATCAATACTCTTTTTTTTTCTCATTGCAGTTAACATCCTTCTATTGGTCAATCTGCTTCCCATCTCGCAAATGGCTACCTAAGCAATAGCGATTAATGTTCTAATCTCTTCACTACAACTCCCATCAGATGTAGTGGATGACCGAGATAGATGTAGCAAAAATCAGAGACTGTAACATAAACTACAAGGCGAAACACACAATTAACCAAATGACTTACCAAGCAACCTAAATGACAATAGTTTTACTAACATTATTGATCAATTGAACCAACGGGATGAATATTTTGAGGAACTCTTGAATAGACCAGTCCCAGAAGACCCCCCAGACGTAGAGCTGGACACCCTTTGCGGGAATCCACAGCAAAGATTACTAAATTCATTACAGTTCTCAAGGAATTCAAAGCAGGTATATATATATATATATATATATATATATATATATATATATATATATATATATATATATATTCAGCATATAATTTTAAAACTTATATAAATATTGCAATTCAATTACTGCACACATTACAACGCAGATTCTAGTAAACTAATGAGATACCATCTGAGTGGAGAGAGAGAGAGAGAGAGAGAGAGAGAGAGAGAGAGAGAGAGATAGAGAGAGAGAGCTGGTGACGAAGAAGAGAACTTACACAAGTGCGATAATTCATCATCAAGTGTAGTGCCGACTGGCCTAGGCGTTCATGACACTCCACAGATCTATGGCCTTGGTTGTCTGGATCAACTCTGTCGTTGATATTCCTCCATGCCACCATCGCAATCCATCCAACATCATTTCTCTTGGTCTGCCACTGCCTCTCTTCCCCTCGATCTTTCCAGTTGTCACGATGTTCTCCAGCGCCTCTCTTCTCATCACATGACCAAAAAAATGTTTGTCTCTTTCTTATTGTTGCATATAATGTTATAGTTTCACCAGCCTCTTTAAGGAATTCGTCGTTAGTTACTTTGGCAGTCAAAGGGATTCGCAACATTCGTCTAAGGAGCCATATCTCTGTTGCTTCCAATTTCTTCCTAATTTGTTCATTTATAATCCAAGATTCACAGCCATTCAGCAAAACAAGTTCTATATAGCACCTCAGCACTCTATTTCTTACATTCAATGATAGCGAATTGTTGCATAAGATATTCTTCATTTTCTTTTAAGGCAGCCTTTGCGTGCCCTATTTTGCTCTTGATCTCTGTTGTGCAACTTCCATCTGATGTTATAAATGTCTCTAGTACGATAATTATAGAAGAATAACGTCACCTTGGTTTCTGAGGAAATATTACACGTCGTCATTTTAGAAGGACTAAGCGATGCCATCGAGAAACAACTGAAGGAAAAACAGGGAGAATTTCCATTAAATAGATCCTTCACTGATTAGCTAGCCACAAGACACATAAACATTTAACGAGCCATCGACTTGAACTCACCTGTTTAAATTTGATTATTGGACTTGATAAAGCCTTTGATAGCGTATATAGAGAGTTTCTTTGGAAATTGATGAAGCATTATGGGATTCTACAGAAAAAAGACAATAACTTTGTAAATGTATCAAACAGCAACACGAGTCCTCCATGAGGGGAAAATAGCAATCGCATTATATTTTATAACAGGACTGGGACGGGAATGTCAATGATTGGGTTTGGTCACATACTATACATCAATTTACATGTGTGCTTTCCCACTTGCCATACGAAAATTATTGTTCAACAATGAGATAAATCAGAGGCGAAACGAATAGAACAATGAGAAGTGCTAAGTGATAGTCGTTGGAAAAGTGTGGAGAGGTTTGGCTGGAAGATGAAAGAGCAGCGGCTAGAAAATTCTGCAAGAAGGTGAGAAGAATAAGAGTGAGATATATGACCTAACTGTCGTAGAAATCCTTTATTACTTTAGTGTTGTCCCTGGAGTGAGGGGAATCAGCACCCACATTTTTATTAACCCAATATTATTGTCCTATAGAAACCACCAGAATCCGACCACAAAACTTCTTAAGTCTGTAGACACCTCTTTCTTACTCTCACTCACCCCTGGATCATGCCCCCTCTCATTCTTCCCCAACACAACATACTCAACAACTCTGGCTTTAACAAATAAATACAACAAATAATTTATTAAAGCAAAGAGAATGTGTTGAGAAGTGTGTGTGTGTAATGTGTAGAATGTATGTCGAATATTCTAATGTGTATGTAGAATCAGACCAATGATCAGTAGCCCAGTCAGATCATCCTAGCAAGGTCACAGCACAGCACATTAGGTCAGCACAAGAAAACCTCACCCAGTGATGTATCTCTCCTGCCAGAAGCTGACTTTCTTCTGTAGCTACTTGGTAATCCATCTACATAATCATTCGAAATAGATGCAGTCCATCGTTTAACACTGATCATGGATCGGTTACACACTGTATCCTATAGGCCCCTATAGTTCTTAAATGTTCAATCCTTGTACTTGTGAATATATGTATCACTGTTATTGGTAATACACTTGATCCTATCTATTGTCTATATTGTCTCAAATACAATGTCCCTTGTACTATTCCAATGGACTCTACAGCTCCATGTGAATGCTACCTTTAATGTTCCTTTTTAGTCACTATTGTTCATGTGATATGTGGTGTATCAACGAACATCAAACATCCTAGGTGAACCTTATCCCACAGGAATCGTTATATGGTGTTGCTCATCTGAGCCATATTCTGGTGGACCCTCCTGATCACGGGCCCAGCATAAACACTATTGTACAAACTTTCTTCTCGGACATTATTCATTTCCTTAAAAAAACCATTGACTGTTCATCCTGTGTTCTTCCTCATCGGAGTAGAACTTCATCAACACCAGTGTAGAGCTTCCCTTTTAACTGGCTGGGAACCTGTTAGAGAAATAACACACCTGGTGAGAGCACTAGTCACTGATCCTACTAGCTGAGTTTAGGCCTACGGCCTCGCTCAGATATTTATCAGCGAACTAAACTCTGTCATAGAGCAGAGGAGCTCATCACCTTGGTCCGAATCAGGCTAAGACAAGGAAAGACCAATAGACAGAGTGCAGAACCCCAGCAGGTACCCCACTGGAAGATCCCACCCTTGGACATTTCCCCTATCTCCCAACCCATCCTCAATCTCTCCAAATATCACCCCACTACACTATTCTCACTAGCAGAGCTAATTCTCACTTCACTACCCTATTCTCAACTAGCAGAGCTAATTATCACTTCACTACGTTAAAGTCCTAAACTCTACTATCACCAGTCTATCCCACATTAATTACACCTAAATACAATCTATGGTGTACCTTATGTAACACTGATTTTCTCCTGAATTACATCTACAATTTGCCATGACAGGCACGTGTAAATTAAATTTAATTAATCCTTCACACTGTAGATGTTTTTTAAAATTCCAACAGAGCTAGCGAAAACACCGTCCGTCTTAGGCCAACTCTCTTGTTTACAATCGCTGTAACCAGCTAGGTTTTTCAAACGGACTTGATTTGTTCTAGTGACTTCCTTTGATGTCACACAGGTGTCCTCAAGGGCAACTAACTATTTCAGAATTATTCTCTCCCCCTTGTTCAACCAATGCAAAAATTGTCTCCCTTGTTTCGACAACCATAACAAGCCAGCGTATTTCCCGCATTCTCCCGATCGGGCCACAATAACATGCCTACAATTTTATGTCTTGTGGGGAAATCTCAAAGACGGCTGCACCGTTTGATCTCACCGCTTCCAGGAATAAACAATTTGCAGCTGCGAATCAGACTGTCGCTGTTATTTGTATCATCTGATCGTTAATTCACAGTGATTTTGCGACACTAACATACATACTTCTTCTATCCCCCCACATACCTCAGTGGAGAGTTGGAGGAGAAAAGAAAAAGATGCAAGGATCTATTAGGATCTTCTTCTTCTTCTTTCGTTTGCTTGAAATATATTTATAACTGCAATGTTGTCTCCTGTATGAATCTAACACTCTTTTTTAGTTCACTCAGCAGTGCATTGAGTTTATCTTCCACTGTTGTCTCTCTAGACCAGAAGATTTGCCTGGGTATGTTGTAGTTTGAGCAGTCTTGGAGTATGTGCTCTGCTGTCTGCGGCGCCAAACCACATCTAATGTCAATGTCCTTTGTGTGTGTGTGTGTGTGTGGGTGTGTGTGTCGTATTTCTCATCCAGAGGAGAGCCGCAGTGAATGCCTCCACCTCGTGGAAGAAGAATGTTCCTTATAAACAGCTCATTCATGTTTGTCAGCATTTCTTTACTGTATACCGCTGGCATCATTCAGTAATGCTATCTCAAGATCCAATAAGCGTAAGACTGATATGTCTGATTTCTTCTCCTGACATGATACTCATCCTATTATTCCATGAATTTTCGTTCTGATAGTTTTACTGCTATACACGCTGTGGGATGTGGATTTTAATTCCTGAGAATAATTGGTTAAAATGTCTAGGGGGTATTATTGATTCTCTGTCACTGGTAAGAATGCAGGGTGATCAGGGATATTTACCACAAATCCCAGGAGGAAAGAGTTCCATCCTTGAAACAATGGCATCTGTGTGTAGGTTTCCCTTCCCACTTCATCACCCTTAAATTAACTATAGATGCTAGAAGGATATTGATTGCTCACAACATATAAACAACCACTTGTTGGACACCACATTTACTTGATGTACACAACACTTTTGGACAAACAGTTCAGGTATTAACTCAAGATCTGTAGTTACATATATATATAGGTGTAATAAACACTATGCATTTTCAGACAGGCATGGGAATGATATGCAGTATTACAACATAGTACCCAGTGACCCCAGAAAAAAACAAGGTTATTACAAACAACACAACAACCACAAATTGGTTCTGCTAACTTGACTCATTGTACCTAGATAAAATCACATTGGTCTAGGTGCAGAAACCCAACATACATACATTTATTTCTGACACCATGTACAATTCTCATATTTAAAAATAATGAGTGGGTGTCAAAATATTATACATATATGTCATAACATAACCCTTTAGGTGTACACCATTACCATGTAAAACAATCTTTACCCTTTTCCTGTCATTGAAGAAAACCACACTCATGAAAACAGTTGATACTAATAATTAAATTAATTAATTATAGTGTTCATTTAGGCGTTGCGGATGGGCATTCTTCTCCAGTGCAAAGCAGTTAATGTCCATAATTATCCGTGCAGAATTATACTCACACTCATTTTCTACTCACAGTATGTCCACCGAAGTTGGCTGGCGAATGTTTCTAATCCATAATCCAAGAATAGAATTATACATAAGCACATATTCTCTCCATGAGACTGAATTTAAGAATACTCGGTTGCCATTTGGGTTGTGTTCCAATTGAAATTGATGCCTAGGTCTGTCATACTTTCAGGAGATGCAACTTAAGCTCTGCAGAAGGTTCTTCCCTATATCATCTTATCGATGAAAAGATGACGACTGTCCAACGGCTCGGTTTATGTTAACCGTTTCCCAATTTAGTTCAAAAGGCTTTGTCACACACCCGGTTCATGTTGATAGGCCATCCCACACTTGATGATGGGCAGTTAGGCTGACATGGGACCAGCATAGAGTTCTCATTCATTCCATTTCTGTGTAGAACATACAGTGGTGAATCATTCATGTGGTTTCATCTGAAGATTCTGCTGCAGGCATGTAACTGAAGAATATTACTCCACCACATATCCAGGTTTGCAAGCCATCAGGTGATTCCTTTGGTTGCAGGCGTAAAGGCATTTACTCATCTAGCTGCTTTCATATGGTTCTTTTGATGGTGTTCAGGTTTTGGACCTTGAGGTAATCTGGTGTAGTTATGGTTCAGATGTTCTGAAGTTGGTACATTTGTTTGTATTGGCTATAATGTTGTTTCAGTGTCTCTTCCCATTTGTTTGAGTTGGTGTTCATAGCTAGAACTTGGTGTTGCATGGCTGGAACCTTATGTTTGACTTTTGCAGCTGTGAGATGTTCTTTCGAAGACTTATCCATTGTGGATATTAACTTGGTAATCCAACCAACAGTTGAAGGTTACTCACTGTTGTTAGTTTTAGTAACTTGAAGAAGGATTGTCCCAGTTTCACTGACTTGGTTGAATGATGAGGCCATTGGTGATACTTCTCAGAAGTAACGCAAACGATACACTGTTGTCAGTACTCTGATGATCTTCATCTTTGTAGATTATTAGATCTTGAAGTCCATCCTGGATATTCCTACTAAAATAGGACTTAATCACTCACCCAGTCAGTTGTCTTCTAATTTATCTGTTGCTCGCTATGGAGCTATTGAGTGCCGCAGTAAACATTGAGGTATTGCTAGATCCAGACTATGGTTTTGGACATTCACTTTATGGCTGTTTACCCAGGATCCAGTGTTAGTGATATAGTCCCACCAAATTCAACCACCACCTGCTTCTCTTCTATAGAAAAGGGATGACAAAGAATACAACACTAGCATTAACCTACTGTGTTATGATAAAAGGTTTACAACACAATTACAAACACAAATACAAAACAACAAGGGGAGAAGGGGAAAGGAGTGGGTGTCCATGTTCCACTGTCCCTCATTGCTGAGTTGAGCCATTCTGACTCTTCATAGTGAGTAAGATATTTTCTCACTTATATTTTGTTCTGTTGTTACTGGGACTATTAGATGGGTGAAGTCATTCTGTCCATCCAACATGTTGATATTGTCTCTCTCATTACTTGAAGAGAATAGCCTATACAGAATCCCTGTGGTTTCTAATGCCGCGTCTTCCTTTCGGCACTATAATCATCATTAGGTCAAGACTATTCAACCTTGGCTTCTTAAAGTACTGACAAACACATGGATTCTTACATCAACATCCTCTAATCCCAAGGTGCAACATTAAAATGTATCTTCCCACAGTAAAAAGTAACAATCAGAACAGAGAAAATTCTCATACCAAAAAAAACATACATGTACATTTCTCTGATATTAAGTACATGATAATCATACATAATAATCATAATGATGATGCAGGGAGCCTAGGTTTTTGAATTATCTTCATGAACTAAAACATCCATTGTTTTCCCCCACTGCGTACAGCACATGAGGATAGTAATCGCTGTGATATGTTTTGCCAATGACTGCTATTATTCGGAGGGTATTTATAAGAATAACTTATGCCGCATGGTCCAGTCTTCTAAATATTGCAAGCAATTTATTCACATCAATCTTCGCTTCTGTTTCTACTACGGTGAGGCGATGCGGAGTGAATCCTATCCGAACATGCACTTACATCACGCGTTTAATTGTTCATGAATTTATATTCAACCATGGCCTGTCCCTAACACTATTTTATGAAATGATTATATGTTCACCCTCATATGGAGTGGTTACTAATCTGTTAACAAAAGAATGGTACTAAAATTTAGCACTATATTTCCAAGTTACAGATTATAATGTGGCAAAATATTTTATCCCCTGACTAAGTAAGAGTCAGGAATATGCGTAATCATTTGTATGTCCCCGCATGGATAAAACAAGTTCAGAGACATCCTTACCAGTGCATTTACACTACATAGGATATTTGAAGGTGGCAGACACCAGTTCTCTACTTGTGCAGTATGAAATCAAGAGTCTGCTCCTACATTGAGAAAATGTTTCTTTAAAGTCCAATCTCTACAGTACATAAATTATTTGCAGATTTCTAAGCATTGATAGGGATATATAGTTCCATTGCATAGAAGTTATTTTTCATAGGACTATGAAATTGGCAGAAACGAGTTTTCTTCTCTGAAGTATGAATCAGGAGTCTTTCCTAAATTGAAAAGAGTTTCTGACATGAGAGTTGATACTCTATGTACTACAGTACACATACTATTCATAGGTTATAAACACTATTTAGTTAGATATAAGTTCATAATGCCTATAAAAGATATTAACATAGGGATTTGAAGACATAGGAAAAATTACAGCGTGGCGCCCACCTGTGTTTCCTTAGTAAACATCATCCAGCCTGGTTTAAGAGAATTGTAACTAATTCTTAATTAAACATACTGGTCAATGTAATACATACATATATCTTAATAATGTAGATAACATACCAATAGCTTGAAGAGAATCATGTTTTTAAGGCAAAATACCTTTTCCCCGAAGGGAAAGGTCGACTTTCTTGCGTGGTGTCTTGACTAGAAATGGCCGCTTCAGTCTTTGTTTTCCCCCTCGCCAGGATTGGCCAGATAAGGGAGAGAAAACAAGCCAAAATAAATTTAGCTGTGCCACGGTCAGTCTATCGCTGTTTTATTTTCTCCTACATTAAGTAAGTTACTTAAACAGTAATTGTAAGGGTTTGTTTATTTTTAAGGGAGTCCATAAATAGGAAAGGGTAAGGACGTTTTATTATACCACACACGCATTGTTTATAACGTCGCTGAAAATAAGATTAAAAAACATTACACTGGTCGGAAATGATAATAACTGTGTTGTACATTATGGATAAGGTAAGCGCTGTGAATAGAACACTTGCTTTTCGTTTTTGTGATCATGCCTGTCAATCATCATCGATTAATTGTACTATTGACCCTTCTCACAGGTCAGTCCAGCATCAGCCTTAACCAACAGGTAATATTTTGTATGGTGAGTTGAGGCGGTGAATATCAAATAGAACACATTACCAATCAAGTGACTAATGTGCATTACACACAATGGTCTAACATCATGGACTCAATACGTTTCAAGGCGTGTACAAGGCCTCTTCTTATTGTAAATTCTAGCTTATATGATATGTTTGCTGAACTAGTGAACATTCAGATGTATATTGTGTCACGGGAGTGCCACTTGTTCATTTCGTTATTGATTATGATGTTTATATATATATATATATATATATATATATATATATATATATATATATATACATATATAGTCTAGTGGACCCATACGATTGAATATGGGGCATAATATACATGAGATACTAAATGGAGACTTGGTAGTCATTATGTTAAACACCAAGAGAGAGAGAGAGAGAGAGAGAGAGAGAGAGAGAGAGAGAGAGAGAGACTGACTGGTGTACTTTCTTCCCAAGTCTACGGCAACAATATTGTAGCGAGGGCATCAACGTGTGCTCTGAAACAGACTCAACATTACAAGATCGTGATCATATGCGATTTGGAACATTCGCCGAGGCAGACAGCCTGTTATCTGAGATCCAGCAATGCTCCAAACACATGAACAATTATGAGCTTAGACCAGGGACCTTCAGAAGCCAATTAGTTGGACCAGATGGCTATTACATCAGACATCTGGAATACTACACTATAGCCATAGCCATACTTTGTTGCCAGCAACAATTCCCAAGTTTGTATTCTGAATAGTTTTGGTTCCTTCTAGTTTGTCTCCCTTTACAGTTTTGATGAAAGTCGTGTAGTGTCTTTAATACTTATCTTCTTTTTTCTTATGTTGACTGTCATAGAAGCGGCAAAAAACAATACCAAGCGCAGACTGCTGCAGCCATCATATATTAATCATAGGCAATATACATATAAAATTAAAGAAAGCCAGATATACACCAAGAACTATTCAATTTGATCTACGGGAACTGAAGAGTGAGGAGTTAAAAGATAAATTCAAGGTAACGGTAAAGAACAGATTTGATGCATTGTCCGATATGGAAATATTATTTCAAGATCTCAGCGACGAATGGGAAATACTAACGAAATCAGTCAACCAAGCTGAAGAAACAACCAACCCAAAAATAAAGGTGATGAGACGTAAGAAATGGATGACGGAAGACATCTTAAATGTCATGGGAGAAAAAGATGAAATAAAAAAAAATAACCATGGAAAATATGAAAAGATTCACAGGGAAATTAGGAACCTATGCAAAGAGGCAAATAAGTTTGGCTTGAGGAAAATTGCAGGGAAATTGAACAACAACAAAACACCTGGGATACTAAAATAATGCACAAAGAATTAACGACATCACTAACAGAAGAACACACACATCAACGGATTGCCGAAAAGCAAAAGATGGCAAAATCATAACAGAAAAATATAAAATTTTACATGCGTGATGAGATTATGTGAAAGACCTTTATGATGTTACAAGAGAAGAGCAGTATGATATTGATGATGAAGGACCGTCAATATTAAAGATGGAATTTCAGAATGCTCTTAACCATATGCAAACTGGCAAGACACGGGATCCAGATAACATCACAGCAGAAATTATCAATGCCTTAAAAGAATATGGTATGGACCAGGTCACCTGACTATTGAACGCAATACATGATTCTGGAGATATAACTCCTGAACAATTCAGTTCTATATTTCTTGCAATCCCGAAGAAATCAGGAGCCTTGGAATATGATCAACATCGAACAATTAATATAATGAGCCACATCACGAAGATTTTGCTAAGAATTATCATGCAAAGAGTTAGGAAGAAAATACAACCGGAAATAGGAGAAATATTTGGGTGTGTAGAAGGTAAGGGTGCAGTAAATTATGTATATATGCTGAGAACAGTAATTGAAAGTTGTATAGAAGTGAACAAAGAGCTACACTTTTCCTTTATTGACAATACCCAGGCTTTCGATAAAGTAAGACATGTCAACATGATAAAGATGTTTGCAGATCTACAAATTGACGCGAACGACTTTATACTTTTAAGCAGCATATAATGGATACATTATTATACATATTGGATTTTTGGGCTGAGTGGTCTCAAGGCATGGTGTCCACCTCGAGTCATGGGTTCAAGATGCAGTAACGGCAGAGATTTGTTCACGTGGACGTCTAGTAAACAAATCCTTCTGGTCTCTAGGTAGTGAGATCAGACGCCCGTGTGTATTGTTGCGTACGTAAAATATCCCTTGGCAGTTGAAAATCGCAACAACAAAAAAAGAAGAGTAGCTTAATGGCGCTACCCGGGCAAAGTTTCGAGGTAAAAATCTACCCAAAGTGTTTCAGGATCCTCGCCGGTGCTACGGAGTTCGTGCACTGATCTGAAATTCTCCGGACACAGGCTTGAGTTAGGAGTAGAACGGAGCACTTATGGGTTACACCCGTATGCCGTGATGTTCATCCGGTGATTAAACTGAACTATATAATGGATACAAAAATTGCCATAACGATTTATAATGAAGTATCTGGCTGTGGGGTTACAACACTTTCTCTCTGTAATCCCGTTTATCACGCAGAGTCTCGTAGCGGAGCGAGAGCTGAGGCGGTTCGATCCCCGCTCGTGACTTGCGGGATACTGAGCCGGCCGCTCAGAAAGCAATGGCAAACTACTGAGCGTAATCTTGCCAAGAGATCAACATATAGCTGAAAGATGCTGCTGTTGACAGCTAAGTCCTGTAAAGGATATGCTAAAAAAAAAAAGTCTATATTAGCGTATTAAGAGAGGTGTGAGGTATATATGTGTAATTTCTTCAGATCGTGTTTCCCTGCACAGTTAAAATATTTTTAGAAATGTAGGAGATATGGAAGAAACCATCACTGGGGTTCGTAATATTTAATAACATTAGACATGCGGATAATATGGTATTGATTGCAGACAAGGAGCAGGGTCGGCAACATTTAGTAGATGCAGTTGTTGCACACAGTCAACAACTAGGGTTAGAATTAAATTGTAACAAGACACAGATTATGGTCGTCACTAGGAAGAAGGAAATACCACAATGTAATATACAAGTAAATGGGAATATTCTTAAACACGTGAATCGGTATAATTATCTCGGAACAGTCATAACATCTGATGGGAGATACCTTGAGGAGCGTAGAACAAGAGTCGCCATGGCGAAGGTACCACTATATAAAACACACTGAACAATAACAAGATGTCACTGAAAACGAGAAAAAGAGTGCTGGGGTGCTACATAGAAACTGTTGTTTATATATATATATATATATATATATATATATATATATATATATATATATATATATATATATATATATATATATGTCATTTTGTTGGGACCGGAACATTTCCAAAGCTGTAAGAGTATTTTTTGATGGCTGTCAGTACGCCTATCGAAGACGATAGAACAAAGAACATTGAAATATTGTGGTCACTTGAAACGCCAATAAGGTTTGGAGAGAGCAATAATGGAAGGGTATTGCTTGTGATCGAGATGTTTTCCTGAAGGTTGCTATCTGAACGAGGTTATGTAAAGGAGTTGCTACTAAATGAATGAATGCATACCAAGACTCCTCCCTTCAATGTTTAATGTACATAAGCAAAAAATTCAAGTCCCCTGTATGGGTATTTGGCATTTTTTTTATTTTAGGCCAGTTAGCACTCGAGGATGTTATAGTATACATAGTTTGTTGTTGTTATTTTAATTTGCTCATCCTTTACAATACGTTGCAGTCAACACCATCAATTTACTGCTGCTTTTGGCAAGTTTACGTTTAGTAGTTTGCTATTGCATTCTGAACGACAGGTTCCTATACTAACACATTGAACCCAGTGCGACACAACGTAGCCTATATAATGCAGGCTGAGTTTACTTCCCAAGACAGTGCAAGGCTGTGTCCACCTGGGAGGTGAGCCAGAGTAGCATAATGGCTTGTCGTTTGCCTACCGAAGTGGGGTCATGAGTTTGGATTCTCATCGAGACGGATTTTTACAATAGATCTGGGCTCTTAGGCCTACCCAGGGTAATATGCGTATCTAGATACTGATTTATAACATTCAAATGTCATCATTACTCTCATCTCTCATCAATGTTTCATCCCTGTGTAGCGACATAATTAGTTCATCGGAGACATGTAAATGGAGGGGTAAACGCGTGTTGTCATTTTTAAACAAGGAGACCCGCTTGAATACAACGTAGTGTGTAAATTCTAAATACAGGTATTTTCTTTTAGCATGCATCCTACACTAAATAATATATAATTGAGTACATTGCAGTGACGAAGCAATTCTGATCTGAAAACACCGTATACCAGTCACAACAATGTATAATTTATTAAAAGTTATGGTCATTTTTAGAACATACTTGTCACGTTCTTGTTATTTCGACCACACAACAACGTGTCTGTGCCATGGTTTATTATTATCTTATGTTTTAAATTACATACACATGCAGCTTGTGCAATGAAGTGTTTGATTAATGAACACACAACATTTGTTTGTAATTCAATTTGCTCACAAAAAACACGGTATTTTATTACATACATAACTAAACATAGACTAGTGTATACTATTAAGCAACAATATTTAATGTGCGCATGCATAATATTATTAACTTAGATTTTACTTTCATTCCTAGTTAAAACTGAAAGTTAGATTTCAGTATGCACTATATGAATCAAACGAAGGAATCTCCAACAATTTTAGTATTAAATGAGGCAGTAGTGCGTATATGTATGTACACCTTGTTAACTGGGCTATGCCAGTTAATAAACATTTTTGGCATCGTCACAAACATTCTCAATATTACGTGCTTTGTGAAACAAAGTTTCAAAGACACAATCAACATCACTCTGCTAGGTGTGTGTGTGTGTGTGTGTGTGTGTGTTTGTGTGTGTATATATATATATATACATTTTTTTTTTATCCCTTACAGGACGTTGCAGTCAACATCAGTATTTTTAAGCTGCTGTTGATGTACTAGGCAAGATTACGCTCAGTCGTTTGCCATTCATTTCTGAGCGACCGGCTCACATACTCCGTAAGTTGTCAACCCGGCGAGAACCGCTACCGATTCTCTCGCAGGTTACGTTACTCACGAGAATATGCAGGATTCGGAGAAAGACGTAACATAATTTGAATGATAATCACTTGATAATAAATTTAAGACGCGTTCCTCAACCAATTAACTTAGTCTGTTTTCACAATTTGAAATCATAATGAATAAGTGCGTTCACCTGACCGCGCCGTAGTAGTTTCATTCTAGATGCTGGCCAAATATACTTAGATGATAAACTATTTTCCTTGAGTAGAGGACGTAAGTTAAAAGTACCCTGGAAGTGTGAGTGAGTTCGTATGATGACCGGTGACATTGGTAATAGAGAAAGCTAACATTCACGCTAAAATCAGACCAGTACATCCAATAGTAATATAAACAATTAGCAGTAGTATCAAGGATGTGTACTATGCTTGAAATCAAAGTGAGCGAAGTGGCGAAGTGGTCAAGCCGTTTGACTCGTGCTCCGAAGGTTGTGGGTTCGATTCCGGGCCGCACCCTTCGGTTTACGAGTTAAATGTTTCGGAGACTCCTGTGGGTCGTCGCTAAAAGCTACGGAGTTCATGCTTTGTGCGACGCTTTCCGCGCTGCGGAAAGAGACCGAGCCATATGGGATAACACCCGGTGCAATGAAGTCGACCCTGTCGACTTTTAAGCGACTTTTTTAAAGTGAGCGAAACAAAATTGCAATGTCCCCGCTGTGAAAGTGAACTGACAGACTGCTATTAGCTCATCTCTTGATGATAGTTTCCAGATTATACTTAAGTCTCCTTTTGGAATCATTGTCTTCGAAAGTTTACTCCACAAGGTGTTCAAAAGTCAGTCATGGATTGTCTCCGTCATGATTATTATGAAGTAGCAGAAGGCCGCTGTCATCAACGCCCGTGGCAAAGATTGTCTAATCCTTGCCAGTTCATCTTCCATTGCATCTTCATGCGAGCACTGTCTGGAGTGTCACATGTCTGTCTTCGTGCCTCTTCTTCCAGAAAGCCTGATTTTGATCGTTCGACTGAGAGACCATTATTTAAATAGAGTGCAATCACCACAATGAAACATGGCGCTACCGGATCTCAAGAACAGTATGTGTTAACCTATATTGCCTATGCACCTTACGAGACTTATCTGATACTGTTAGGGTCGTTCATTTGAAACGCGATCAAATGGCTTTATTATAAAATCTTGAAATAAACATTAACAGGTGTGGTAGAATTAAACAAAACATTCCTTTTGAATGAATTATGCACCATGGGTTGGTCAGAAGAAGTCGCCGTAGGCATTCAGGCAAGCATCCCATTGCTTAGGTAGGCGGCGAATACCGTCCGCGAAAAAGGATTGTGGTTGCTCACTGAACCAAGTGTTTACCGCGATCATTGCGTCTGCATCCGTGTGAAATCTTGCTCCTTAAAAGCTTTTATTAGAGGTCCGAACAAATGAAAATCACATGGTGACAAATCAGGACTATAGACTGGATGTTGCATAATTTTCCACTTCTTCCTTGCTAATGCTTCCTACACAATCTTTGCGACATGCGGACGAGCATTATCGTGCAACAAAATCACACCGCGAGAAGGCATGCTGAGGCGTTTATTCCTGATGGCCTTTTGTAGCTTGTCTAGTGATTGCAGGTAGTGGGTAGAGTTGATGTTGACACATTGTTCGTAAAAGTCGTCCAACAAAAGCCCTTCATGGTAATAAAAAAAAAAAAAAATTCGCTCAGCATATCCTTACCAGTGAACACCTGTAACTTGAATTTGTTTGGCTGTTGGTGATCCAGCATGCTTCCATTGCATGCTGTCTCTTTTGATGCTCGGCTCAAAGTGGTGACACCATGATTCATCGCCTGCCAGTATGCGGAAGAGAAATGCATCGCCCTCCACTCTTTAACGCAGCAAGTGGTTCAAACACCATCCCATGCGTTCCTCTTTTTGGTGGTCGGTCAACATCCGTGGTACCCACTGTGAACACACTTTCCGATATAGCAGTTTCTTACGAACGACATTTTGAATTGTCCCAATTCACACAAATTCTTTCGCTAGCGAACGTATGCCTCGACAAATGTTCATCTTTACTGCTGCATCAATTTTGGAGATATATTTTTTCTGTTGCAACAATATGCTCTTGACCTGGCCTTCGAAGATCTGTCGTGAACTAACGTCCTGTCCGAAATATTCGTGTCCAGTCTGTCACTGGTGGGTTCGACACACATTTGTTACCGTACGCTGCCTGCATTCTTCGATGAATGTTCACTGGTCCACATACTTCAAATGAAAGAAACTGAATCACCGCTCTTTGAGCTTCTTTGGACGGATTTTGGATCACCCGGCCATTTTATCAACGGTCAGAAACAGAACCTATGCATTATGGGACGATAAGCACGTGCTCTTTTATTCATTGCTCAGCACTTATCACATGACTGTGACATGACCATGTTCAACGTACGCAATTACTCGCAGTGGGGCACGAAAAGATTTCAAATGAACGCTCATTATGCATTCATGCTGCCCCTCCAATGATGAATTTTCATAACGTGCGTACTTACTAGGCATGCACTATGGAGATTAAATTAGCGAAATCCTATATTGTACATCTTACTCTGGTGACACAGGCTGTATGCATGATCTAATAACATTTACATAAACTTGATTCAAAACAATGATTCCTTTGGGGAATTTAAACACAGAAGCCAAGCACTACTCATGCAACCTACTGTTTGTGTTTTATGTGCATAAAATGACATTATTGTTGATATTCTACAATTAATTGATAACATCATTTAACAGTTGCATTTTCATGGCAAAGTTACTTTACAGTTGTGTCGTAACGTGAGCATTGTTGTTGAGACTGTTACATATTAATATGTGTTGCCCAGTTTGTAAACTTTCCACAAGATATGGCTTCTTCTGGCTCTCTTGTCGAACATTATCGCACAGAAGGCTAATTATGCTAGGCCGCATCCTTTGTTGATATGGTGCCATAAATTTAATGTGTCATTTCCTGATGGTTTCGATGGGTTGATCTTATAAATCGTTAATACCTGATTTTATTCACGTTTCTTTTCTTGCATTCCGAAAATATTCCTAAACGTCATATACCTCCTGCTTCCATTTTTGTTTTATTGAATTACTCAGTCATTCAGTCAGTCAGTAGCGTGTCCTTTGTATGAACCTCGCTCCCATGACAACCTTCCGGAAAACCTCTCGGTCATAAGCAAGATGTCCCGCGTCCGATACACCCATCTGGAGATCATCCGCCACATTCTGCATCCATCTTCTCTTTGGCCTTCCCCTTCCTCTCTTCCCAGACATATACCCCACCATTATTGTTCTCTCCAAACTGTCATGACGTTTCAAGTGACCAAAATAGATCGTTTTTCTATCTTTGATCGTCTATGATCATTAATAGAGAATAAAAGGGCAGATAGTTAATCAAGTTTGTCAAGTTAGCCAAACGGTCTTGTTATACAATAAGTAATTGTTTCTCATATAATACAATAAGCAATGAACCATTTGGATAGTTTTCCCGCATATTTGTATAACAATAATCTCAATGTTATGTGTTTTCTATGCAGGTTTATCAATCTCTGATTTATGCAGCCTTTTTATGATGGTGTGGATGTGCATCTTTGCAACTCCGTCTGTTGCGGATGCAGATTTGCCATTCGATGGTATTGATGTTGGGTACATCGTGTTAGGAATGCCGCATTTTGCCTTCACTCGAGTGAGCAGTTGCATCACGGCGATGATTGCTTTGGAGAAATGCATCAGCGTTGTAGCCCCATTAAGAGTAAATATTACTTATTACAGACTAATGTAGCCATATTAGGAGTAAATATTACATATTAAAGATGTAATCCCATTAAGAGTAAGCATTCCATTTTTAAGACCACATGTAGTCCACAATGAGTATTACATATTAAAGATTACATGTTTGCTAACGAAGAGTATATATTACGTATTAAAGACTATATATATATATATATATATATATATATATATATATATATATATTTATATATATACATATATATATATATATATATATATATATATATATATATATATATATATATATATATATATAACGAGTGAGTATTATAACTTAAAGAATATATGCATTACATATTTAAGAATACGTATTTCACTTTAACAATTATGTGTTGTCGCAATAAGAGTAAGTATTACACATTACATGATTTAACAGGTAACAAGTGGGAATCAGAGTGTAACAACTATAAGGGAGTCTCACTACGATGTATGGCTGCGAAAACATTTGCTTGGATTGTTCTGATCACTATTCAAGTTCTAGGAGATCGCGTCTACCCTGAATCAATGTGGTTTTAATCGGAACCGGTCTACTATTGCTGTGATATCCACATTGCGACAGCTGCTTTTGTCGATCTCAAAAAGAAATTTAATTTGTTCAATCGTGATGTTCTGTTCAAGGTACGAAGGAAGATCGGCTGCCCGCCAACTCTTCTGTCCATCGTGGAATAGCTTCACGTCGGCATGAAGGTTATAATGAAGCTTTATAGTGCGTCTTCGGAAGAGTGTGAAATCACCAGTTGAGTTAACAAAGATGATGTACTTTTCCCTACCCTCTTTGGAATATACTTGTTACTACTATTGTTATCCGGATGGTGGTATATACATCTATTCACCCTCAGATGACTTTCTCTACAATACTCAGAGATTGAAAACGAAGACCAACATTTGGAGGGTACTTATCAGATAGATGTGTTGCTGCAGTTATCACCCACTCGGAGAAAGATTTGCAACGCCTAATATCAGCATTCACCAATGCATCTTGTGAATGTGCTTTAACAATTAGCAAAAATAAATAGAAGGCACAGATTATGCTACCAGTTGCAAATGAGGTGCCTTCAATCTTTATTAGCGACGCATAGCTCGAGATAGTTTATTATATCCCATATCTAGGATAGAAATTAAACAATAAATTATCCTTACATCAGGAAATCAACATCAAGATTGGTAAGGCAGCCGGATTAATGGACATGTCAACACAGAACATCTGTGAGGACACTTATTGAAGGAATAAAATTCCTGATCTGTTTGGCCTGTGTCGTTGCTACTCTTCTCTATGGCAGTGAATCTTGGTCAGCTATACCCCCAAGAAGAGAAACGATGAAATCACCTTAATCTGGTGTCCCTGCGATGCAAACTTGGCATTAAGTGACAAGATAAAATAGCAAATATGGAAATATTGGAAAAATCGAATGGTGTGACAGTTTGTTCTATGTTCAGTCTGTTTAGACTTATATGAATAGAAAACATTGTGAGGAGGATGCACGATGGTAGAATACACACATTTATATGTATGGTTTATGAGAGAGAAATGAAAGTTGGAGTCTCCGTGGCGAAGTGGTCAAGCTGTTTGACTGGGGCTTCGAAGGTTGCGGGTTCGATTCCGGGCCGCGTCCTTCGGTTCAGAAGTGAAATTTTTCGGAGACTCCTGTGGGTCGTCGCTAGAGCTACGGAGTTTATGCTTTATGCGACGCTTTCCGCGCTACGCAAAGAGACCGAGCCATATGGGGTAAAACCCGGTGCAATGAAGTCGACCATGTCGACTTTCTTTTTCTTTTTTAAGAGATAAATGAAAGAGGATACAGACTTGTAGAGTGGGCAAAAGAGCAGGAAAGGATTGTAGGAAACACCTGGTTTAAACAACACCCTAGAAGATTATGGACATGGAGGAGTCCTGATAGCAGGATTAGAAACCATATTGATTACATTCTAATTAGCAGAAGATTTAGAAATGTGTTAACAATAACAAAAACAGTTCCCAGTGCTGATTGTTATAGTGACCACAGATTACTTACAGGTACATTGAAGGTAACATTAAAGAAAGTCAAGTATATAACTGGAAACACTAAATATGATTTGTGTACATTGAGTAATGACAAGGATATACAAAACAAATTCAACATAGAAGTACAAAACCTATTTGATATATTGTCTGATCTAGAGATCATATTCCAAGATGTGGATGATCAATGGGAAATATTGAAGAATTCAATCAGTTTGGCTGCAGAAACAACTATTCCAAAATTAAAGAAGGTAGGTCGTAAGAAATGGATAACTGAAGAAATTTTACAACTAATGGAAACAAGAAGACTCAACAAAAATAATCCTGACAAATATGAAGAAATTCACAGACAAGTCAGAATATTACGGAAGGTGGCAAAAGAAGCATGGCTTGAGAAAAGTTGCTTAGAAATTGAAACAAACAATCAACAGAATAGTCAAAATACAAAATTAGTGCACAAACGAATTCAGGAACTTACTAATAAACGAACAAGTACATCAGCAGGCTGTCTAAAAACTAAATGTGGTAAAATCATAATGGAAAAAGATCCGATTCTACATGTATGGTCAGATTATGTGAAAAACCTTTGTTATGATAACCGAGATGAACAGTATGATATTCGATTTAATAATGATGGACGGCCAAGTTTGAAGATGGAGGTTCGAAATATTCTTAAACATACGGAAGCTGGGCCCGCGGTTCAGATAACATGGCAAAAGAAACGATTAAAGCTTTAGAAAAAATATGGAATAGATCAAGTCACCAGACTAATTAACACATAATATTATACCGGAGAAATACCTTCTGAATTACATAATTCTATATTTATTGCAATCCCAAAGAAATCAGGAATCTTGGAATGTGATCAGCATAGAACAATTAGCATAATTAGTCACATCACGAAGATTTTGCTGCGAATTATGATGCAATGAGTGAGGAAGAAAAGCAATCAGTTATTGAACATTCTATGGAAGTAAACAAAGATATACATCTCTGCTTTACTGACTACACAAAGGCTTTCGATAGAGTAAGACATATCAACATGGTGGCTATGCTTGCAGTTCTACAAATTGATGGGAAAGACATTAAACTTATAAAAAAAACATATATTGGAAACAACAAGCTGCCATGAGGATTGATGATGAAGTGGGACAATATCTGCCTATTAAGAGAGGTGTTAGGCAGGGATGTGTAATGTCTCCAGATCGTTTTTTATTTGTACAGTGAAAATATTTTCAGAAATGTAGAAGATATAAATGGAATCAGCATTGGAGGACGACACATCAATAACATTAGATATGCAGATGATACAGTATTAATTGCTGACAATACACAGGATCTGCAACAATTAGTAGATGCGGTTGTTGCACACAGTGAACAACTGGGGTTAGAGATAAATTGTAAAAAGACACAGATTATGGTCGTCACTAGGAAAAACGAAATACCTCAATGTAATATACAAGTAAATGGTAATTCTCTTCAACACGTGAATAGGTACATTTATCTCGGAACAGTCATAACATATGATGGGAGATGCCTTGAAGAGATTAAAGCAAGAATCACCATGGCAAAATTAGCCTTTAGCAAGATGAAAAACATACTGACCAATAAAAAGATATCAATTGAAACGAGAAAAAGAGTGTTGAGGTGCTATATAGAACCTGTTATTTTATATGGATGTAAAACTTGGACAATGAGTAGTCAAGATGAAAAATAGCTGATGGCTGCAGAAATGTGGTTTCTGAGGAAATTGCAAAGAATACAATGGACAGACAGAAAAACGAAATACCACATACTGCAGAAGACAAGTGAAAATCGTAAACTGATTAGAGAAATTAGACGTAGACAGTCACAAGTTTTTGGACATGTTATGAGAATAAATGGATTGGAGAACTGAGTGGCAACTGGCAAGATCGAAGGGAACAGACCAAGGGGAAGGCCGAGAAGTAAATACCTGGATGGCTTGGCCACATGGCATGGTCGAGACAGGAACACTGAGCTGATCCACGATTCTGGTGATCGAGTTAAATGGCGAGTCATGACAGCCCACCCTTTCCGGCATGGCACATGATTGATTGATTGATTGAGTGGGACATGATTGTCATAGCCATTTATAATGCATCTAGGGAGACACTTATATTGCGTCTAAGGAGCAAATAGTCGCCTCTTGCGTTGCATGGAGGGAAACGTTTACACTGGTATTAAGACAGAAGAACACCATTGCAGATATGTTAGACACAGAGCATGCGAGACCTAATTTTAAACGTTATGCTGAAAATGACCACGTGTTTACATGCACCGTTTATGCACACACATCGACCGCACGAATTGGTTTCTTCAGTCGAAATTCCCCCACAATGGCTTGCGTTCTTGTATTTTAACATAGTAAAAACAAAGATAATGCATATATATATATATATATATATATATATATATATATATATATATATATATATATATATATATATATATAAAAACAAAGTGTATGAATGTAAATATATATGTATGTCCTTTATTTGTTCGCGAACGGCCCATCCGATTGAGATGAAATTTTCTACACGTCTTCCTTTCATTCCAGAGCTGCCAACTGTGATATTTGTTTTTCTTCTTCCTCCTCCTCCCTCCTCCCCCTCCCTAAATACGTACGTAAATATATGATGATGATGATGAAAGAATCCCCGAACCAAAACGCTAGGGAAAGCGATGAAAATGACGTGACTACACAGAATCGTCACACGGCAATCATCATCATCATCAAGTGCCGTGCCGGATGGCGTAGGCGTTCATGGCTCTCCGTAGATCTCGGTCTTTGGTTTTCTGGATCAACTCTGCTGCTGATATTCCTCCATGCCACGGCAATATAAATAACAATTCATCTCTTTATGTGTAAGGAAGTTATCTACAGTCATGTAGAAGGGAAGAACGATCAATGGAAGGACCGAAATCACAGAACCTAGACGAGTATGAATTCGGAATGGCAAACTCCCTCCTCCTCTCTTCTCCTCCTCCGTCTACCTCCTCCCTCCACCCTCTTCCTTCTCTCTCCTCCTCCTCTTCCTCCTCCCTCTACCTCCTCGCCCTCCTCCTCCCTCCTCCCTCTAACTCCTCTTTCTCCCTCTTCCTCTCCCTTCCTCCCCCATCCTCCTCCCTCCTACTCCTTCCTCCTTCTCCTTCCGCCTCCTCCCTCTTCCTCCTCCCTCTACCTCCTCCCTCCACCCTCCTCCTCCTCTTCCTCCTTCCTTTCCTTCCTCCTCCTCCCTCTACCTCCTCCTCCTCCCTCTACCTCCTTCTTCCACCCTCCTCCTCCCTCCTCCTCCTCCCTCCTCTTCCTCCCTCCTCCTCCTCTTCCACCTCCCTTTCCATCCTCCCCTCCTGATTCTCCCTCCTCCTTCTCCCTCCGCCTCCTCCCTACTCCTCCTCCCTCCTCCTCCTCTCCCTTCCTCCTCCCTCCTCCCTTCTCCTCCTCCCTCCTTCTCCCTCCTCCGTCTCTCCCCTCCTCCAATTCCTACCCTCTTCCGCTTCCCCTCCCCCTCCTCCCTCTCCCTCCTCTTCCTCCCCTTCCTCCTCCTCCCTCTTCCTCCTACCTCCTCCTCTCTCCTCCTCCCTCCTCCCTTTTCCTCCCTCCTCCTCCCTCTACCTAATCCCTCCTCCTCCTTCCTCCACATCCCTCCTCCTCCTCTCCCCTCCTCCTCCTACCCTCTTCCTCTTCCCCTCCCCCTCCTCCTCCCTCTTCCTCCTCCTCCCTCTTCCTCCTCCTCCCTCTTCCTCCTCCTACCTCCTCCTTCCTTCTCCTCCTCCTCCTACCTCCTCCCTCCTCCTCCTCTCTCCTCCATTTTTCTCCCTCCTCCGTCCTCCTCCCTCCACCTCCTTCCTCCACATCCCTCCTCCTCCCTCTTCCTCCTCCTCCTCCTCCTCCTTCTCCTCCCTCCTCCTTCTCCCTATCCTTTCACCTCTTCCTTCCTATTCCTCCTCTCTCCTCCTCCTCCCTCCTCCTCCCTCCTCCTTCTCCCTCCTCCTCCTCCCCCTCCCCCTCCTCCTCCCACGTTCTCCTCCTCCCTCCTCCCCCTCCTTCTCCCTCCTTCTCCCTCTTCCTCCTCCCTCTTCCTCCTCCCTCCTCTTCCCTCTCCCTCCTCCTCTCTCCTCCATCCTCTTTCTCCCTCCTCCTAATACCTCCTCCTCCTCTCTCCCCCTTCCTCCTCCTCCCTCCCCCTCCCTCTTCCTCCTCCTCCCTCCTTCTCCTCTTTCCCCCTTCCTCCTCCTAATCCCTTCTCCTCCCTCCTCCTAACTCATATTCCTCCCTACTCCTCCTCCCTCCTCCTCCTCTCTCCGCGTTTCTCTTCCTCCTCCCTCCTCCTCCCTCTTCCTCCTCCCTATTCCCTCCTCATCCTCTCTCCTCCTCCCTTTTCCTCCCTCCTCCTCTCTCTACCTCCTCCCTCTTCCACATCCCTCCTCCTCCTCCTCCCTCCTCATCATTCTTCTTCCTCCTCCCTCCTCCTTCTCCCTCCTCCTTCTACCTCTTCCTCCCTCTTCCTTCTCCCTCCACCTCCCTCCTCCTCCCTCTCCCTCCTCCTCCTGCGTTCTCCTCCTCCCTCCTCCTCCTCCATTCTCCTCCCCTCCTCCCTCTTCCTCCTCCTCTTCCTCCCTCCTCCTCGTCCCTCCTCCTCCCTCTTCCTCCCCTCCTCTCTCCTCCTCCTCCTTCCTCCTCCTCCCTCTTCCACCCCCTCCCTACTCCTCCTTCTCCTCTTTCCCCCTCCTCCTCCCTCCTCCCCCCTCTATTCCACCCTACTCCTCCCTCCTCCTCCTCTCTCCGCCTATCTTTTCCTCCCTCCTCCTCTTCCCTCCTCCTCCCTCCTCCACCCGCTTCCTCCTCCTTCCTCTTACTCCTCCTTTTTCTTCTTCTTCTGCTGCTGCTGCCGCTGTTCCATTTACACAAGTTAATTGTTGGGGGAATATGTAAAGATCTTTCAAGTGCTCTTTCTAATGCTTTTTGAAAGTTGGTCTTCGTTTATCTAAGGTTGTTCTAACCGCAACCAATAAATGATCAGACAGACAGACAGACAGACAGACAGACAGACAGACAGACACAGACAGACAGACAGACATATAGTCGGGAACGGGAACTTATATGAATTAAATGAGATGCTCCCCATCAGGTGATGGGCGAAGCCGGGCCGGGTCAGACAGACAGACAGATAGACAGACAGACAGATAGATAGTCGGGAACGGAAACGGGAGCTTATATGACTACTTTTATGAATTAAATGAGATGCTCCACACCAGGAGCCAGGCGATGCCGGGCAGGTTCAGACAGACAGACAGACAGATAGACAGACAGACAGACAGACAGACAGACAGACAGACAGACAGACAGACTGACAGACAGACAGAGACAGGAACGGGAATGGGAGCTTATATGACTACTTATATGAATTAAATGAGATGCTCCTTACCAGGAGCCAGGCGATGCCGGGCAGGGTCAGACAGACAGACAGACAGACAGACAGACAGACAGACAGACAGACAGACAGGAACGGGAATGGGAGCTTATATGACTACTTATATGAATTAAATGAGATGCTCCCCACCAGGAACTGGGCGAAGCCGGGCCGGGTCTTCTAGTCTTATATATAAAAAAGGATGTGCGTCCGTATCTCTGTCCGTATGTCCTTTATACGCTCGCGAACGGCCCATCCGATTGAGATGAAATTTTCTACACGCCTTCCTTTCAGTCCAGAGATGCCAACTGTCGTAGTTTTTTTTTCTTCTTCCTCCTCCTCCCTCCTCCCTCCTCCTCCTCCCAAAATACGTACGTCCAGGAAATGGTCTTCTACATAGACACTTCTCTCTGAGGTCCGCGATAACATATTAACCTGGTGGGATGGCAATCAATCATCCTACTACCTCCTCCCTCCTCCTCCCTTCTCCTCCTCCTCCTCTCCCCTCCTCCTCCTACCCTCTTCCTCTTCCCCTCTTCCCTCTCCCTCCTCTTCCTCCTCCACCCTCCTCCTCCCTCTTCCTCCTCCTCCTCCCTCTTCCTCCTCACTCCTCCTCCTCACTCTTCTTCCTCCTCCCTCTACCTCCTCCCTCCTCCTCCTTCTTCCTTCTCCTCCCTCCTCATCCTCCCTCTACCTCCTCCCTCCTCCTCCTTCCTCCACATCCCTCCTCCTCTCCCCTCCTCCTCCTACCCTCTTCCTCTTCCCCTCCCCCTCCTCCCTGTACCTCCTC